>CM029360.1:2933862-3068025 GCA_017140985.1 Hormaphis cornu
ACCCGCGCTTCCGGAAAACGTTACGGGGCGCGTTTCGCTGCGCGGTTTAAAACAAACCGCGTTCGTTTTTCCGCGTGTCAAAATCACGCGTTTACGGGGGGTGGAAAACCACCCAGCATTTGTTTCAAAACGCGCGGACCGGACGCGCCTGTTCTGTCCGTATACGCGAATGATCCGTTCTGAATCCCGACAGTTGAAAATCCGTCGGGATTTCGATCGAGAGCCATGATTTTTTGTCGAGCGCCAAAAAAAACGTCGAGGTTTCGAACTCTGTCCGGGGGATTTCGACCCACGACGTGTAACCATCAGTATAGGACTTTTCTTCAGCGGAGGACGACCAGTGAAACATTTCATCGTGTTGCGCGCGCGTTTATCGAATTTACCGGGGGCCCTTAAAACTAAGCATCCCTCCGAAACGTAAACTTACGACGGTCGGGAATGTATAGATTTCCGTGAACCCGGTAGAATATCTTCCACAAGAGTTCGAAACAGACGCGAAAAAGTCGACGGGTTCGTTCCGGCATACGCGTCGTAAATTATGAATGTACGGGTAAAAAAATCTGTAATTTTCTCGTAGCTGCCTACAACGAAACTGTAGCAATATAATATGACGTTCTCAGCTGTGCGCGTTGTTTGCTGTCGGATGAACGCCGGTGAAATGCTCTTTATTTACCTCGTTTCCAGCCGACAGAAAAAAAACCCCCCGACAATGTTTGAAACCGCGAACTCTTTCGGGTCGTCAGAATCCGACAAATATTTTCGCCGTACGACGCACGTGCAGACGGAGAATATTGTATTGCCTCGTCTTCAGAATCCGCCTGAATTTCACAACGGAAAAATGTCGAACCCGGTGATTAACAATAGTTCTCTGTACTGTTGTGTGTGCGTTGACACACGAGTAAACTCGAGATCTCAGTATGAAATTTTTCTTTTTTTTTAGCGGTCGTCACGAATCGCGAGCAACACATCAAGACATATGAATTACACGCGCAAAAAAACTTTTCAATCGATACCACCGTTCTCGGTTACGACCCGATTCGACGTAGTGAGACGTGATTCGTACACGCCGAAAATTATGACGGATTCGACGAGTCCAGAGAGAAAAAGAAGAAAAAAATGCCGATTTTGAAATTTCACAGTTTGTCGAAACGTTTTTGGCGGATCACACTTTTTTTGCCGTTCGTTCGGCGATATTTTACGAGTAATTGTGTTATCGTCGGGCGCGCGCACGACGTAAGTGTGCAGTATTTATGCGAGAGTATTATTATAAAACAGGTAAGCGGCGGAGTGGCTTATTTCGACGGTGAGCCGCTGCGGGGATTCGGCGGTACGGAGGGATAAAACTTGCCAAGAAGTTGGAAGTGGCCGCCAGACACGACTCTGTACTTTGAATAATCCCCGACACCCGAAGAAAACTTCACACCCTCTCGGTCCCTTTTCGGTGCCCTTCTTATACGCGCCGAGCTTCCCAAGACGGTATTTAGTCAATGCGCAACACACACACACACACACACACACACCGCGTCCCCTGTTCGTCCCTTCTTCGGCAGCAGCCACCTGACGTCCTAGGCGCGAGTTCCAGAGAGAGGATGAGAGACGTCCTTAATTGAAGTGCCTCGTCCTTAATAATAATAATAATAATAATAATTATAATACGCCGTATACAAGGCGTTACGCGGGGCGCTAGGAGGGTCCTTCGTTTTGTGGGAATTCGAACCTGACGCGCGGGCCCGCAAACTTGCCGATATAAACTTAATTTTATAATGTTCCGTGACCCCCGCGAGCGCCGTGTCTTGAACGAAGGGTACTTTTTTCGTTTTTTCGTAAGAAAACCGTCGTGATTTTTTTAAAAAAAAAAATTAGTCGAAATCCGATTAAAATTCTCGTACTGATCACGCGTACGATAAAAATAACGAAAAATTGTTCTTCGTTCCGCGACGCGCGTTCGGGTTAAAATATCCGTCTGTATTACACAACGACGTTTCGGAAACGGACGGTAAAGTTCGTTTTGAAGTCGTGCATTATTGTAATAACAGTCGTAAGCGTAATATTGCTGTGAATTGCCCACCGAAACAACGATTCCGAGTGAGCACAGTTTATCTGTGAAAACGACGTAATAGATTATTATTATAGCGTTCTAATAGGCGCTAGGATTGAAAGGAGTGAAAGCAGTTTAAAACGGTCGTCATAGTTGTTCACAATCATAATTTACCATCGTGAGAAAATCAATCGGAAACAAACGCCGAAAAAATTCCATCGAAAAATATCGAACACCGCACGGAGTAATAAATTGCACGTGTTCTGTTTTTTGAATTTCACTAAAAACCGTTCGAAACTTGTTGATTTCAAATCTTAAGCGAAAAAATTGTGCGCGAGAATTTTTTTTACAACTCTAAACGACTAAAAGAGAAAATACGGGTTAGGTTGTGATTTTTGAAATCATTCTTTTGTCACTAATCATTTTTTACTGACACGTCGACAGCGTTGTATTTATAAGTGTTTTTTTTTTTTGTAGAAAACGTCATCCGAACAAACAAAACGGAAATTTTCGAATCCTCTCGAAACTCTCGTCAGATCTTACCTATTTCAATGTTGTTACACAAATGTTCCAGTTTATCCTGATCATTATTTTGGTCAAGTTGTGGCCGAAAACTGGATAGAACACGTCATAACTGACCAACGACCCGAAGCGCAGTCGCCACACATTGCGTTTTTACCGTGGCACCCTTATTGTAATCTGGTAACGTGCTGGTGCAGCATAAGATTCGCAACAATCTATTATCACACGGCCGTTATGTTTCAGGAGGCTATAACTGTGTTTAATTACATCGTTTGACGACTTTAGAACTGTTTTGTTTTTACGGTGGTTTTTTTCTTTTTTCACTTTAAAAACAATATTATTTTATACGGTTGACCAAACAAAGCGCGACACTTCCCGGTATAATACACGTAACTCGGCGATGCGTATAATGAAAAAATTAAAATGATAATTCGCGTCTATACAAACGACTTTATCTCTCTGTTTACAGCGTGCCGTCGTTATATCGCTTATTTTTTTTATAATAATTTTCCGGCGCGGAAAAGGGTGGAAAATAGCAATATTGTGTATATACGCCTACTTATCTCTGCCGTATTTTATTATATTTTAATTTAAAAACGAATGACAAAAAACGACGACGCGTTCAACCTATCGGACGATATTTATATAATAATAAAATCACGCGGACCGGATCGCTGGGATAGCTGTGGAGGAGAGGAGGTATCAGCTATGTATAATTCGAAAATGAAAACGTATAATCCTCGGTGACCGATACGGGCGAGTTTAATTTGTATTTAGGCCCTTCTCGATACATATATATATATAAATACGTGTGTATACAACCGGAGGGTGTTAATAGAGAGGTCGTTATCTGTTGTACGGGATCCCTCGCGGCCCCGTTTTGTTGACAATTCTCCGGACTTCTCGCTGTAACCGTTAGATAACGCGGGGTCCGCTAATTACACGCGGCCCACCCCCGCGACTGTCCCACCCGTACGTCGTATCCTTTCGCGCGGCGGCCGTTTAGTCCTCTTCTTCGCCTTTCTCAGCCTCGTTTCGGTATCCGATTATAACAATATAATAATAACAAATATATACGTATACACGCGTTTCTAACTCCCATCGTCGGCAACCGTCTCTCGTATTATAATCGCAAGTTTCGATTGGAGATTGTGCACTGCATAACATTATACTCGTATTATTACAGTATACACACGAGGAGGACGCGCGCGTTTATGGCGCACTAAAACTCACCGAGATAACTTTGCACGTCTTCTTGCTGCACGTTATTGCGATTTACGGCATAGCGTATAACGTCGTATACATTATTAATCTTTATGGCGTGCGAACGGCCGGAAGTATCGTTTGAGAAAACTGCCCTCGTCAAAATGTGTACGTCGCAGAAATTTAGCATCGAATCCGGAAAAATATTTTCGAACGGATAGATACAACCCTCGAATTTTATTCCGTTGAGCATTCCGAGTGTATGAAGAACCCGGTAGCTCTACTTCGCCGCGTGGTGTATTATGAGGGTTTATAGATTAAAAAAAAAAAATCCGTGCTAAAATTCAGGGGTAAACGTTAAAAATTACCGCAGACGACCGTTTCTAGACGTGATCGAGTCCAGTCCAGTAAATCTGTAACGCGGAAAATACACTCGAAGAAAATGGATTTCGAGGTGCGTCTGACTTCCGAC
The DNA here is from genome assembly GCA_017140985.1 of Hormaphis cornu. Lineage (NCBI taxonomy): Eukaryota > Metazoa > Arthropoda > Insecta > Hemiptera > Hormaphididae > Hormaphis > Hormaphis cornu. The sequence goes on from CM029360.1 coordinate 2,938,098, forward strand.
GTTTCTCGATACAAAACAGAAGACGGCGAATGAAAAAACAAACACATTCCGCGGAAAATAATCGTCAACGGAACCTAACCTAACCGAACAGTGATCAGGATGAGCTGAAACATTTACACGATATTGAAAAAAAAAAAAAGTAAGATAAAAATACTTGGTTCGAAAGTCTTCGAAATTTCTTGAAATTTACATCCGGATATTACCAATTTTAATAGCGCGCGCGAAAGTCTGTTCCGATCGTTAACTGTGGATGTTATGGCCAATGTCGAACACCTTAATACGTATTGTATCGTATTTTCTAACGTTTTTTCCTCGATTTTCGCTCAGTTTTTTGATTTTTTCCATAAACGCTCGAGTCCATCCGTCTGTGTCCGCACACCCGTCGTTGAATGCCGACGTTATAGCCGATCGTTATCGAAGTAGTTACCGCGATTACGTAAAAAAAACACGAATCGTGTGATCTACGTACCAGTGTAGTGTATGCGTTCTTCGTTTCGCTCGGAATCTGAAAATTCGGTGTACCGGCTTGACAGCGTATAAAACACGCCGTAATAACGACGCAGGTAGTAAATTTTCCGAGCACATACGTCGCCCTCGTTACAACATCGCATGTGCACGATTGTAGTAAATAATAAAAATACAACAACGAAACAGCGTCCGCGGACGTGTCGAGAACGGCGATATTCGCTGGGTGCGAAATTCGGAAGGGAAAAGAGAATAATAATGTATAGTATCGTCGCTCCTCGACGTGTATTATTCTTCATTCCACGAGGGGTATTTTTTTTTTTATACTATTTTCATTATTATTATTATTGTGCGATACGTCGCACAAATACGGTCACACGCGTGTTCTACAAACGTCACCCCCGGGTCGAGAGTCAATAGTAATAGAGTACTGTAGCCAGTATACAGCGTGTTCAAGCGAAAAAAAACACATCACCAAGCGGTGGTCCAAACGTTATAATACGACTTACGGGATCCACTGTTCGCTCTGTTATAAAACACGTTTTAACTAAATGTTCGGTTAGCGTTTTTTTTTGTTTTGAACCACCTCGTCTTAGGAAGACGACGGTTTTAATTTTTCGGTCGTTCCTATACAGTCAGTATCCAAATTGTTCGGCCACGTCGTTAGCCGACGCGGTCGAACCGTTGTGGCGTCAACCGTAAAAAAAAATCATAAACGTGCGCCATGATTTATTTTACAGTGGTTCAAACCGCGATTTTAGTTTTACAGCGCGTATTTCTGCTCGGTCATTTTTAACTTTACAGGAATACCGAAATACGGCCCAAAAGTTAGCGGTCTCCGTTTGAACTAAAGTACAAGCGACCGGATACAGCGCGCGGACCGAAAGAGTTGAAAATGCACAACGGCGAACAATCGAGCACCTTTTTACGACAGTCATTGTACGCACCATACATCACGTATAAGTGTAATTGTACACACTCGATGTAATTGTACACACTCGACAGCGATGTTTTGTGCCATCGGGGACCAAACATCTCTCGAGATCACCTTTGCGGCCAATATTTTGACTGATTTTTCGGTTTAGAAACTACCGTGATCGCGTCTCAGGACCCGCTTACGAGCGTTTGTCCGACAACAGTCGTTTTTATAAATCCTCCGCCCACATTTTCGCTATCGACACGAAATTTCGAAAAACTCGTAAGGCCGACGAACGTGTGTTTAACGCCGCACGAGACGGCATGCTGCTGGCACACACCGTAGTATTTATAACGATACGTGTGCGTGTATAAATAATGTACGTTATAATAATGTCGTGTACCACCTACCATATATACTGCACATCGTGGAACCGATATACGAGATTTGAATTACAATCGATCGGGAAAACGTACAAGTATAATGAATTACGAGTTCAGAGGAGGGCGAGGTGCGGCCGCGGTGGACATAATGCAGCGCGTCCCCCCGTCGTCGTATAGTTTACAGCACCTGTGACTGCAGCGGCCCGTCAACCCCTCGGCGCACATCCCCTCGGCGCACGTGGGTCAACGCGTAATATTATTATACGTACACACCGGCCTCGTGCGCGTGTTGCGACGTGTAAAATAATAAACTAAACGAATAAACGTAAACGTGCGTTAGAAGATTTTGCCGGGCGAATGAAAATGTTTTTGTGTGTGCACGGCCATCGAAAATTATGAATAAAAACGCGGTATAAGAGCTAACTCAGCGCAGGGCGGTTCGCGGACTCGACAAATGATATTTATTAGTTAAATTCGTTTTTACCACGACGTGTACACCATAGACAACTGAACTCGCTTAGAATCGTATTTTCTATCGTTAGGCTTTCAGATATTATTAAATAACGCCCAAAGCGTAGTCGCTACTCCGTCAAACTATACCCACGCGACCTTTAGCGGTCCCGGCTTTTTTTTTTTTTTGGTTAAATTTTAATAAATTCGAAAAACTATCCATCTAACTTGACCCTTTTCGTTTTTTTTTTTAACCATACCTACTTAACTGAACTCAACGAATTACAAAAAAAAAAAAAAGTTGTTAATACTCTCGCCCAGCCTCGTGATTACAGTGCTACAATGTACGTACCGACAGTCTACGGCGGTGAAGGGACGGAATCAGGGTGCATTATGGTGGTGACACCTTTGAAATCCGACGCGGGAATAAGGGTGACAGACACCCCTGGCCGATGCACGCCTCGTATAATACGTGCGCGAGCTGCACACAAATCATTAATCATGGATTAGGTTGTGAATTCCGGCGATAAATATATATATATACAAACTCCATAATTCAGTGTACTATTATACCACGATGTGACCGGGTGGTGGAGCTCCGCGTTTAATTTTCGATTTTTATACGGTTACGGGTCCGGAGGAGAGAAGGTAAAACAGGGAGAAAGATGCGAATCGAACGTTTTGGGCTAAATTGTATAGTATAGTATTTCTAAAACAGAGGCGTTCATTAATATCTATTGGCCAGACTTGATTTAGCCGAAAAAATCACAAACGTTTATCGAATTTCGATAAACACTGCGGCACAGAATTTTGTTCAGTGAATGATACAAAGAAATATGTTATTTTACAGTGAGAATTTGTTTCGTTCTTGTGTGTGGTGCATCCGTTACGGTCTCAAGATCGGAAACGCATTTTAATGTTTTTTGATTGTATAATAGCTGGCTGCAGCAAGAAGACAACGCAAAGCAAACGTAAATACGCGAAAAGCGTTTTTAGATTCTGAGCGAATGGTTTTCACGTATTTATTTATTTATTTTTTTTAATGTTCAACTCTGTGAAATCACGATTCATATCCAGTTTCTGGTATGTCGCGCGGCGGTACTTTGAGAGGATGTAGATTTGATAGAGTCACCGTACATAAAAACCGTGCGAAAATTATGGAGAAAACGTTAAAAAAATTGTACGGAAAACGTGTTTTTGATAAAATTTTTTCAGCCATGACTTCCAAAATAATACAATTGTTAAAACGAGCTGAAATTTTCACGCAATATCGAAATAGATAAGATACAATAGTTTTAAGAGATTCCGGATATTTTTTAGCAGCTGAGTATAGAGCTTTGTGTAAATTTTCATGTTTTCAATGGTTATTCTGTTGCGGTCACTGTGAAAAGTAAAAAAAATGCATTTGGATTCGCAGCGAGAAACGTGTTGTTTTTTTAATGATGTTTTTTGTTGTTTCTGTTTTTCCGTCAACAACTTTTTGTATAAAAGGAATGCTCCGATTTTCAAAGTCGGTACTTCCAATGAAAAATCTTCAAACACCGGTGGTAATTTTGCTTGATTTTTACACCAAAGACCAACAAAAAAAAAATCAATAATTTTACGGCGAAACGTTTGAAACATTCAGGTTTGTAATGACGTTTTCGGGTAGAAAGAGTGCTCCAATCGGTACGTTGAATAACACTTTTAAAGTTGGGATTTCGGCATTAAATTTTATTTTATAAAAAGAACTTTTTGATATTTTGATCGTTTCCTGAGTTACGTGCAGAAAACGACGAAAACGGCAAAATCGCCAATAATTCGGCGTCAGAGCTCGCTCAGAATTTCGTTTTTTCAAATGCAATGATTTACCATTCGGATATTAAACGACCCGTTTCATTCCAACAAAGGTGGGCATTATAAATAGTTAAAAAGTTAATTTTTTTTACATTTTTCAACCCAACTACTTAGTTATTTTTGTTGTCGGCTTGCTCGTAACTACGTATTCAGTTAAAAATTGTATTGCATAGTTCAACTTTTTACAGTTAACTATCATCGTTGCAGAGTCTATAGTGTATTTTTTCGCTATCCAGCGAAACCAACTAGCCCCCGTTGACGTTTTTTTTATTTCGATAATTTTGTATGTTCCTAACTGTACGAGTAGAAAACACTATAGATCGGGCGAATTATGACTTGTACGAATATTTTGGCGGAAAAAATATCATTACCCACCGACACCACTAGTTGTGCGCTTATTTCATCTTCTATCTTGACTTGTCCAGTTATTTCATTTTTTTTCCGTTGTGAAGACGATTCGACTTGTCCAACATTGTTTTTGCAAAGCCACTCCGTCAGACTGCAGCTCGCCCGTTCAAACAATATTTCCGGATGACAATCCGACCGCGTTATGTACGCCGTTGCTCTTTTCGCGAGCGCTCGAACACACGCGCGCGCGGCCTACGATTTTTATACAAATACACATCGTATACTTTATTACCGTTGCACCGTGGGTCATCATATTTATACGTTGTTGTTGCACGGCTTTATCGAGAAATGATGTACCTATCTCGCTATGTACATATATTGTACACGATCGAACAATAATAATTCCAGTTTTTGCATCATACACCCTGCAGCACACCTATACATAAAATATTATGGACACCGGCGGCAGCTGTTGCCTCTGAGCCACGGGGGCGGAATGAAAAAGCTACATTTAATTTTATATCGTATCATAATCCTGCAGATATATATATATTCGTTTTGCTGTTAAATCTCCCGTCGGCGTGTACGTGTTGTACACCTCCTGCCGCTACTACCCGAAACAATAATATCACAATAACATCGTTCGAGTGGTCGTCGGCGAGGGGCATTTCGTCATTATATCGTCATCATAACGTTTGTGTACAAAACTAATAATTATTTACCTGCGCGTATAGTATTACGCGATATTATATTTTGCGTTTATTGGAGTTTTGATCCTCGCGTTCATAAGTGCGCTTATCATAACGTACGTTACAGTTGTTGATACTCGGAAAGCCGTATAATAGTGTGTACTGTTTTAATATCGCGTTTTCAACGCGCACATTGTTTTGCCATAAATAATTTTTAATTTACCGTAATATTACGCATCCGCAGGACTGTAAATCGATTTTCGAAGCTTACGGGCAGGCGGCTGTCACACGATTCGGGCTTTGCGAACGACGACAATGCCGGTATTTACGAGTCTGCGAAATAATACGCAAACGATTCGACGTAATCATCGCGCGTAATAGCAGAGAAGTATCGTTTTGACACGGATAATGTATATCGTACACGTAGGTATAGAAAGGTAGGTTAGGAAAAACGGGCGGAGGAAGAAAAGACGAACGACATCGACAATCGAAGAAGATGGTTGTTAACGCGGTGTGTGTGTAGAGGACGTGAATGATATGTGATGGGACGAAGACCACCAAATAGCTGGGAGAAAGCGGTGAAGAGGAGGTAAAAATATCACCGATAAGCCGACGTCGTTTAGACTTTAAATGTACGATTTTCAACACCGCAAAAAACGTATCTACGTATCATTCTTTTTAGTGGCCATGTTTCAGCTCCAGTAAGCAATCGCGGGTAGTGCGATGTACGATAATTCAAAACTCCTTTGAGAGTGATCGCGATTTCACGGCAAGAAGCATTGACCGAATTCTCGCCTCTTTTCCGATTTCTTTCCGACAGCGCGATATAGGACCCTATAAGGTATTCGAATCATGTTCTCACGAAATCTCGTCGATTGACGTTATGAGAGACGGGGAGTAATCCAATCGTGTTTTGTCTTCCTACACGACCGCGCGTTCCGTTTTGTGCTCATTAATGTCCAACTTTTAGCGCTGCTTTCCTCAGTGGACATAATTAAGATTTTAATCCATCGCGTTACTACTCCGCCGCGATCACTAGATCGTCCGCATAGGCCAGCAGCAATCCTGCGCAAGATTCCGGAAACTTAACTCCTTCACTCGGGTCGAATCATCTCCTTTATCACTTTTATTACTCACGTATTATTCGTGGCGGACTGCGGGCGACAAGTGGCCGAGGAGTTCTTCACTCGCGGTGTGTGTGTGTATGTGTGTGTGTGTGTGTGTGTGTGGTGTATGTGTGTTTGTGCACTTTGTGAGATAGTTATTGCCGCCGTTAGCGGTGGTAAGCGCCTGAAGACTATATCCGCGCCACTGCAGCAACTAACCACAAGTCAGCCGCGGCCGTTTCCTCCTTTGGGGGCGCTAAAACTTCGCCGCTACAGCGTTCACGGTACACGCGATTATACACCCTTCGGTATACGTAACCCGCCTCTCCTCCGAATCAGATTAGAGGGTAGATATAATGTTATATTGTACTACTCGCGCCAAGTGTTTCCGCGGTATCGGCTCCGACGGAAATATGGTCGGGCGTTTCCGACTACGCCGTTCGGTTTTATCTCGTCGAAAACCATCTAATACGCGGTCATTTTTCAGTTAACAGCCGTTATAGCCGGCGTATGCACAGACAACGCAAGAGAAGTTGCTTCGATGTTGCACGCGAAATTCACTTTAGTTCGTGGTGATCATACATGTCGCATGGTTCTGAGTTTTTAAAACTAGTCATTTGTCATGGTATAGAGAATTTTTCAAAAACAGATTCTACCTTAAGACGCGTTTATGTCGAGGCCGGTGTTTTCGTTCGACAAAACATGGTGTGTCGTCTGACGAGCTTGTATCGAACGCGCGATACAAGCGGAACGCGCGTTCTCGGAAATCGCCAATTTTTTTTTTCTAGGAATATTATGAAAATAATCTCCGTGGTCGGTAAAAAAAACACATTCGTTTTCAGACAGTATACGAACATCATAAAACAGTCGTTTGTCGTTTTGTATTATTATTAGGGAAAATCGCGTGTCTGGAATGGTTTGGCCGCGAGACGACGCGGACCCTGAAAGAAATACGAAAAGTTTGGGAGATGTGTGGGTTCGGAGACAACAACAACGAGGGGCCGGATAGAGAAGAAATGGAACGACGCCGGATCTAGCGAGAAACAGGCGAAGAGTGTGAAACACTACATAATTCCAGCTATTTTGAAAAGTGAAGCCTATACCGGACGCCGGCTGTCGAGACACAATACGGTTTCGTCTCGGAAGGGAAGATCGTGGGTTGAACGATACCTGCGCAAGAGGAGGACGCATACGATCGTACAATTCGACAACATCGATCAACGAATGGACTTTATTGTCACGCCGACGACTGAAGATTACGACAAATTCGGTCACTACGAGGCAAGGAATCGATATTACCGATGATTACCGCGTGCAAACACAAACTATAAAACCGGTGTCGAAAACGGCGTGGGACCTCTAACCGTCATCTGCTCGATTCGGCGGCGTTGACGTCTCGTATAAATTGGCGTGGCGGCCGCAGCTGTTTGGCCTTATTCGCTCATCAGCCCCCAGACCAAAACCGCTGGGTCCAGAGAAATTTCGTACATGGGTTCCTCGAACAACGCAGGGGCACGCCGAGAAAGGATTTGTCCAAAAAATGCGACCTCTATAATGGGGTGGAGATGCGGGGTTCGTACACACGCACAGCCCGTACCGCTGGGTCCAGAGACTTGAAATTTTCGGCACGGAAGTTCCTCGAGATGTACGACGAAGGCGAACTTCAAAAAAAAAAAATGTTTTTTGGGGAATTTCTTCCGTCGAGGTGCGCGAAACAGGGTTTCCGAACTCTCGTTTTTTGAATTTAATTCGGAACATACTGTAAGCTTTGACCGACCATATCCCTCGCGACGCGCCGGGTCGGCTATACACTAGTACCGCAACGATATTACGTTATCGTGCGAATTAAACTACTCGTCGCATCATTAGAATGTCGCACGCGAGCAGTCAAATCGCTTGGAAACGTTCTTCGTTTAACGTCTGTGCGACCGCAGTGTGCGGCCGGTACAGTTGTCGTGCGACTGGTGTACACAGAGAGGGTTGATTTTATATTTTTTTCACTCCCCCCCTCACACTCTCCTACCCCGTCGAAAACCCCCGATTTTATTGAACGAGCGAAAGGGTTGCACAGGCGTTCACCCCCGTTACGCCGCGCGGGGGCGAACGCCGATAAAAATCAGCAATTAAAACGCCTTCATTAAGTCTTCGGAACATGTACACCGTGAGCAATTGCGTACGCCGCGGACCGGGTGTCTTCGTTATCGCCGCCGAATAATCCCGCGGGGGACATGCGATCGGGCCATTTGAATTTTTCGTACGGCGAGAAGAATTCGTTCCCGACCCGCTCGCAGTGATCGGTCGTTCGTTTTTCAGCGTATATTTATATTCTTTTCCACAGTTGTACAAACCTGCGACGTAAATAGTAGCTAAATAGGATCGTACGACGAGCGGTTTTGGAGGTACGTCGAGGAGACAGCCTTTTTTAGACATCTCCTGCTTCTGCGATCTGTTTTATCGTGGGGTATCGTACGACACGTCGGCGGAAACTATTTCGTTTTAAACTTGGACAGTAGTGTCACGGTGCGGACATCAAACGTTTTCGATGGTTTTGTCGGATTTCGTTTGTTTCTTTCGCTTTCCGTCGCAACGAGCGTATTTCACGATTCCGTTCGTTTCGCCGTGTCCAAACAAACGCGTTTACACGACGTAACGTTTTTTTACACGACACAACTCAAAAATTGAACATCTCGTCCGTCCGATCGGGAACGATTTCGCGCGAAAAGTTTTACGTCGGACGTATTTCTATTTTCGAGATGTCGTGTACTCGATAAAGAAGAAAACGTTCGTGTGGGGTGAAGAAAAACGCACGAGACGGTCCCGATCGTCGACACGCGTTTAATAACTACTATTCGAAGCCGAAACGAGCAAATCGACGGCAAACGATTATATTATATCGATATGAAATCCATAATTGTATTGCGCGCATAAATACGTTTTACAGACATTCGTTAATATTTATAAATCCGTCGTGAGATCAAAATGGCTAGGGAAAAAAACGATCTCCGGCTACGTAAAAACGTCGTGTAAACACTGATCATATTTTACATCGGCCGGATGAAGCACTCGCTGATTTGAGACCGTCAAAAGCATAACAACAGGATCGTCCCTCCTTTTGTGGAGTCCGTGCGCGCGTCGTATAACTTTAACGCGGCGTTTTATGTTCGGCCTTTTTAAAACGGCTGTCGTTAACATTAATAGTGGTGCAGTTTGGTGAAGATAACTGGACGTTTAATTTTCTCGCTGTCTCGAAATTAACTTTTTTTTAATTATTATTTTACATAATAACGGCGTCGTCCCGATACAGTAACGATTCGGCGGTGCTCGACGCAAAAAGCCATAACAGTGTGTGACGTTCTTCCAGTCCATTCCCGTACCGCGGCGGGTTCAACGTTTTCACGTCGTAAAGACGAAGCAAACTACCTACGCGCAAACGGCCGTTCAAAACGATCCTGTGAGCCGTTCTCTAATAAACATCATTAGTAAGACCAGCGCGGATAAAACACAGAAATCACGAGAAATAAATATACGAGAAATAAACTGCAATTCAAAATACCTCCGCCGGTTCACCGGATTCGAACGAACAAACGAAAAAAAAAGCGATCGTTTGTGATCATTTTCGCTTTTTACCGAGACCCGTTGTAAACGTGCGTACAGGCGGTCAGCGCCGGAAATATTACCGGTCGGTTATAAATTTGATCGTGGGATATTTTTCTCGGGACTTTTCTGCATCATGGGCGGCAAGAATCGCATTGGAAAATATCACGATTCTCAGCGAACTCGTTTGTCTGGTACGCGTCCCGGTAAAACCGAATCCAACAATAAAAACGGTCCGAAAATCCGCGTACAGAGAATACAAATAGCGCGCGAAAATCTCGTACCGTTTGGACCGTTTTTCGAGGAGTAAATTCGAGTTTAGCGTCAATTTGCACAATAATAAATGCGCGTGATTTCGTTGTTACGATCATTTATTTACATCGTTACAGATTATTAACGTAGTTGCATTTCAATTCTTAAAATAACGAAGTCAGTTACGAATTTTTTCCTAAAAACCGATTTTCGACAGTTTTCCAACACGAAACGACTAGAAAAAAAAACTGTGGAAATTTTTTTTGTATGTACTCGTCGTGTTAACCTTGTGTTTCTTTTTGTCGAGAGTTAAATTTTTTGTCGCACAAAAACCGCGGAGAAATTTTCGAAAAGTTCAAACACACTCGGCTCAAAAATGTTCAAAGTACCTCGAACGAAAGCTGTATTTTTATCAGTTTCAACAGTTTCAACTGTTTCGGAAGTTGTGGCAAAAAAAGACAACAAACTAAATCGATTACGTTCGGAAAACACGTTTGCCGCGATTTTTAACGTTTTTGGCCGAATTCGACGTGCTCTTTTTTCGATCGTGACTCGAACTTTCATAGAAATCCGAGACCGCCCAAAGTGCTACGACGGAACGTGAAAATCCTCGCGAAAAGGAAAACGCCCCCGAAAAGCGTTCACGGAGAAACGGAAAAAAAATAAATAAATAAATAACGCTGACGAATCTCTTTCAATGTTATTCAAACATCGCGACGAGCCGGAAGTTCGTTCGACCGCGTCTGAAATGCCGCGCGGGGTTTGTTTTTTTAATTCCCGCGGTCTTAACTCGACGGTAATTTGTTGACACACGCGCGCTCGTTGTCCTCCGTGTGCAAATCTTTTTCATCCGGTCGCCGCCGAGCAGATGCCGCAAACCGTATCCGGCGAGAACAGAATTGTGCAAAATATGCCCGCGTTCTCGTGTTAAAAAAACACGAGACAAAAAAAACATCATAAAAAAAAGAAACCGGTAAAGACGCAGTATTTCGAATAGAAGTTTCCGGTTTATATCCGTAGAGCGACGATCGCAATCTTGGCGTTCGACAAAATCGAACTGTCTAATCCAAATAAATGAGAACCGGGTGAGAGTGATCGCGAATCGCCCCTATTGTACATGGGTAGAAAAAAGAAAAAAATAGTTAAAAATTCTGGGCGATAAACAACACGCATTTTAATGCAATCTGTGAAAAGACTGTTCAATTGGAACAATATCTTGTAACGTAATACGTCCTGACGCCGGGGGTTTGGCGATTGTTCTCGGCAAAATAATCGAAAAACGTTCGAAATCAAATCGAAAACCGAAATTCTCGAGTTTTATCGCGTGGCATTCAACGTATGGCGATTGAAGCACACTCCTTCTGCGCGAAAACGTCATCGAAGAAAACCTGAAGATTTTTGCCGTAAAATTCTAGATTTCTTTTTTTCTATGGTTTCTGCGGTAAAACTCAAAAAGTATGGGAAATTTAAAAAAAGCTATAACCAACGCGTACCGCCAGAGTCCATAAATCCATTTCGTTAGAGGTACTCGTCGAAATCCTCTCAAAAAAAATTTATACGAATTTATACGTGCGGTAGACTCGGGAATATTCTACAAAATCATAATAATTACTAGCCTGTGGAAAGCGTATGGACTGTGAGTGTAATTTTACATTGATATTATTTACATGATTAGGCGATTGTGTGTAAGGTTTCGCTTGTTTTGGAATAAATCTGTAAAAACGGACGAACCGAATCCCGTTTGAACGATAGTATTTTTACGGAATTGTTTTTATCATGAAAACCATTTATAGAACTTAAACGCTTTATTTATCCAAGTATGATTAGATACTTGAAAACATTATTTTTATGAAATGGCTTTCGAAAAAATTTGTACACACTACAATAATGACTCGTTAAATTTGATTTTATGCGATTGTCACGCGTTTTTCACTCATTTTTAAGTTTAACAATGCAAACGTGATTGAACTCCATAAGCTCGTCTCGTCACTTTCATGTTTAGGAGAAATAAAGCAACTTCTTTGAGCCGGATCAAAATCATAACGATGCGATCTCAAAGTTAGTACTTAAATAATATTTTTTCGGGGGTGAAAGCGTTGAAAAAAAATGTAATACGCATCCATACAACATCAACGATTTTCTTTAAGAAAAAAAACGTAGGAACCAATACAGAGAATTTTAAACATAAATCGTTACTGTAACGTACAATACATATCATATTTAACAATATCATTATTAAAACGATGGCAATAATATTGGTTGAAATTTTACCAAAAAAAAAAACCCATGTTAACTACGGGATTCGGTAAACTCGAGTCCTCATAACCGGGCGACTTATTTACGCGAGAGTACAATGCGAATTGATCACTCGAAAAAATTATCGGTTATAATTTTTATACTGTTTAATAGTGGAAAACGATTCCCAACTATTTTTTATGATGAAATATTTTGGAATTTATGTGGAACACTTGAATCACAATACAGATGCCATAAAACTGTACCATCTGCTGCACGATTGAGAGGTCTCAAACAAAAGTGTAATCGAGCGTATAATACGGATAATTTCAAAAATTATTTTTAAACAAAATATCACTTTGCCACGTATAGCATGATTATTAAACTATAACTACCGAAAACCGTGAAAACGTACGTATAAGTAATGAAACATTATATTGTAAAGTGATACTAGAAAACTGAACAATAAACGATTCTTCCTCCTCTTCGTCACACCGTATCAACCCCGCACAAGACGGCGTGAAAATAGTATGATATTATTATTTTTATTATAGTCTATAGTGGCGTGACCAGGATTTTAGAGTTTGGGGGGAAGCCTTCATACTTGAATTTTCGAAAAAATTCGCTCGTGTCACTTCAAAATTTCACGCGATTTTAAACTTGCATAAGTTTCATAAAAGCTACTGCAAAATCCAATATACACTCACGAAAACATTTAATAGGTCAACTGTAGTTGTTTTCGAAATTTACCATCAATCTTATGCCTTTTTCGAGATTTGATGAAGCTATAGTACTGACAACGTGAGAATGAATAGACAAGTTTTTATTTTTATAATCACCGGATAACATATATTTTATGTGCAGTAAAAAATTGTCCAGCATTTTCTTACTGCTTATTATACGTCACTGCGAGACATGTCAATATTACAATATTTTTGCAATAAGAATATTATTGACTGCCATAGATCAATGGCGTGCACAGAGGGTTGGGAGGGATATATCCTTCCATTGTCATTTATTTTTTTTCAAACAAATTTATAGTTATTTATAATCAGAAAAATATATTATACCGATACGAATATTTATAATTTCGATTTAGAGAGGTGTAATAAGTGCTTATTTACAATTTTCGTACGAAAGAACGATGAAACGATATTCCACGTTTAAATATTCTAAATTTCAGCGTTCTGGAGATCGAACGCAAAACACGACATCCCAAATTCGTTTGAATATGGTTTAGTGGCTCTGGCGTCCCAATCGTCTAACAGTTGAGACTGTCCGATCGCGGTGTAAAATTAGAAAAGGTACACCGAATTCTTATCTTACACGCCTTCACTTAATAAATTTCTGGATCTTTAAGAATAAACTGAATGGTGTTTGCGATCAACCAGCATAATGGCTAGTAGTGCAAGTAAGTGGTTTTGATTGCGAAAATCATCGCGTTTTCGTATGGGTCTAAAAATAAATTTACGGTTCTGAGCGAGTTCAGCGATACATACAACAACGGTGTTATGTATCGTTTGGTTCGCAATAATTCTTGCTCGTTCTCGTATCAAAACGAGTGAACGATTTAATAGATTTTTGAAAAAAACGTCGATATATTTTTTTAATCTAACGGGTCGAACCATTAGCAAGTGTTTTGCTTTACTTGATTTTAGACATTGTATGGTCGATCGCGCATACCGCGATAAATTTACTCTCTCACGAATTCGAAAAATTTAGAATAACTAAAAAAAACAAAAAACAAACGTGATCGTGTGCGTTTCAACTACGACAAAATCTCACCTCGATGTGCGCCCGCCGGCGAGTGGGTACGTGCGACGGGTGAGCTGCGGCAGACGCGGCGTGGCGTGCTGGACGGTCGCGCGGAGCGGCGTGACGTGCAGGTGCGGCCGCGTGCCGTGCGAACAGCGTGGTTACTGCGGTCCGCGGCCGCGTCGCCGGCCGAGTTTCGCGGGCGTCGGTGGGCGTGACGCGCGCGGACGGACGGCGGGCGCGCCGCCGCGATCGCGACAAAACACGCTCCGCCCGGCGTCTTCCGCGCGGCGGGTGACCCACATCCGCAGGTCCCGCGGGCCGACCCGATCTCACCCAGTACCCGAGTTTCGGGGCGCCTCCTATTCTCGGCCGCCCTCCCTCGCCTCCCCTGACCCCCCTCCGTACGCCGAGGTGGCCGTGCGCGCAAACGCGACCCCCTCCGGCCGCGGCGGCCCCCTTTTGCGGCCGCGACCGCGCGACGTTTGACACCGAATACGCACCCCACGTCGACCGGCGCCCGGTGCCTGCAGCTCGTCCATGCGAAATTTCGTCCGGTTTTCGATCGTCTTGTACGGAAATTTTGCTGCGAAGAGAGGCGAACGAAACAGATCGCCTCGAAATTCTATACACGGGTAGGAAGAAATCCGCTACACCGTTTGAAAGTGCTACTATCTTCATTAAAAAATAAAAAGAGTTCGTATTTGCGCGGATCATCGTTGTGATAGAATGTGCCGTGATAGAAACGAATAGTTTGTCGGTTATCTTCAAACTCGTGGTAAAAACGGTCTTCGGTGTGCGAATAATATTAGCCGGGTGTTTTCGCGAAATTTAACCATTTACTCTTTCGCGCCCCATACACCGATTCTGGCAAATACTCGGAAGAAGCTAGACGTTATTTCGCTAGAACATCGAGTTCCATTCTTTCACGTGAGACTTAGGGCCGTTATTTCAATCGTTACAAATCGCTGCAGTGGCTACTTTAAGCCTTTTCGGTGCAAAAACACTTGTGCAATTCACAGCGACACGTTTTCCGAATGACAACGAGAGCGGTTTGAAATCCATTCACCAAACCGGATATGTATGTCGTTTTGATGTTGATTTTTGGAAGGTTTATGTACCTGTATAAGTTGTATGATATTAAAGCGATTGAAAACGATTGCTTACGAAAATAACGATTCTGAATGACTCAAATAGAGAAATAGAGAGAGAGTAGAGAAATAAAGAAATTCAGTTTATTTTAGTTTTAAATTCATTGCCACTAATCGAAATAGCACCGTTTTTCGATACTTTTTTTCGTCCGTATACCTATCGTCAGAGGTTTTGAACAATCGGAGCTATCATCATCATATCGAAAAAGTTATCGCCATTAAGGTATACTACGCAGGTAGGGGAAAAATAATAGAAAAACTACACACAACGTGAAAACCAATGTATTGTATACGTTCCTCGCTGCAGACGTTCAGAATCTATAAAACAGTTTGAAACCTCTTACGGTTGAGTACGAAAACAAACCCATTAAAACGGTTTTATTTCATAACGTATGTCGCTTTTCCGATAAAAATTACTCGTGCTTCAATTTACTTTTTCCGAAACAGCAACACTATACCGTTGACTAGTGATGGGCGTAATCGAATGATTTCGATAATCGAGATATTGGTAATCGAGAGATATCTCGAAACGGTCATTCGAAATGTTTAGTTCAAATATTAATAATCGGGAGGCCAAAATTTGATCAAAATAACAGAAATATTGAATTATTATGCTAGCGATGGGAATTGTCGAACTAGTAAAATTATAGTCGTCAAGACAATCGCTCAAAACCGAATTTGTAAAAAAAAACCCATGGGGCTTTTCAGTTTTCAATCGGTATGAAATACTGATTTTCACTATATTACCGAAAACGTCCGGAACGCCTAATCGGACGCCGCCTAAACCGTACCGAACGCCGTTTCATGAATATCATTCGAAATACTTTTTTTTTCCGTTCGATGTACATTTCGAGATCAAGAATTGATCGTTTTCAAAATAAATGAGATATCGCTCGAAACAATCACTCGATTATACGACAATCGATTATAGTTTTAATAATCGAAATATCTCGATCATTCCCATCGCTATAGGCGAAATAACACCGTTTTTCGATACTTTTTTTTGTCCGCATACCTATCGTCAGAGGTTTTGAATGATCGGAGCTATATAATATCGAAAAAGTTATCGCCGTTAAGGTACACTACTACACAGGTAGGGGAAAAATAGTGGAAAAACAACGCACAACGTGAAAACCGATGTATTTTACACGTTCCTCGCTGCAGACGCTCAGAATGTATAAAACAGTTTGAAACGCATTAAAAATTACTTCAATTCACTTTTTCCGAAACAGCAACATTGTATCCCGTCTCACTGCGTGGACTCATTAGGTGTGCAAAACTGTTGTAAAGTTTAGAACCCCCCCCCCGTCCCCCGTGTGTGTCCCCGCAGGACTTTGGAGGACGTGCACCGGGTGCATTGTGCCCCTTCGTAAAATACACAGAGTGCGGTGCTGCAACGGTCGTTATTCATCGAATTAATTGCCGTTTCGGACTGCTCTGCGCACCGCGCGTCGGACGCGGCGCGCCAGCCGGTCAAAAGTTGGGCCATAAACTCGGGTCGCGCGCGAGGGATGAAACGGGATATTTACGACAAATTACAATAACGCATTACTCCGTGTTAGTTAATAGCGCAATAATATTATTACTAAATCATCGCGGCGGTTTCGCGTGTACGGCAGCGACTGATGTGCAGTTTGCTGCGACGCACCTTCGCGAGAGCTGCGAAGATTAAAAGATTATACCCGGGGGCTGCCGCACCGCGTTCTCGGCAATCGATACCGCAATAATATCGTCGTGTTCACCGCGCGCACAGGGTGCTGAAACATTTTTTTTATTCAACATAAGAGGAATCAGCTCTTCTTCTTTACGTCGTCGCGATTATCGTATTATGTTATTTCGATTGGACACGTGTTGTTTTCACCGAAACTCTCTTCTACCTCACCCCGTATTCCGGACGATTTCTGACGTTTGTGCGAGGGTCGTCGGAAAGCACGTCCGGAACGCGGCGGGGAATAGAAGAGAGTTTCGGAGAAACGTATCCAATCGAAATACCAAAACTGCACGAGAGTCGCGACGTTCGAAATCGAGCAATTATAATAACTATAGTAGTACACCTATTGATTTTACGAAGACGTTTTTTCTCTTTTTTTTTTTTTGCCTGTGCAGATCTTAACGCACGATACGTTAAATGATAGATCTATCTGATACTTTATCTGAAGCGTTTTTTGAAATTTCGATTATTTTTTAAGTTCCGAGGAAAAGACGGCCCAATTTTCGAAATTGCTCCGTTCGACTTGAAATTCGTATACGTCACGAAGAAGAACTATATGAGTGTACCGCTAAAATTTCAATCAGTTTTGAAGGAGTATTTGAAATTTTTGTTATTTCGGGTGGCCGTGTATTTCTTACGGGCGTCACAAATAATTATGGGAAACGTGTTTTTCACACGTCGATTTAGATTTGTTTTTCGTGATCACTTTTCCTAGTAGAAAGACTCCTCCTTTTATTTTAACGTTTGATACCTCAAAAGATAGGTAATTGATCCGAGACACAGTACTTTATACAAAGCGTTTTTTGTAATTTTGATTTTTATGGAGTTATGATGAAAAAAAAAAAAACGGTCAAAAGTGCTCCGTTCAACTTGACACTTTTATATGTCATTAAAAAAAATTTAACGGGTTTACTGTTGAAATTTCTATCGATATTGATAATTTTTAAGGGAGTTGTGGAACTTAAAATTTTTTGAATTGTACGCAGTTATTATTATTCCATAAAACCTTTAGTTTTTATGTTTAAGTCTCAACGCTTTAACACAACTTAAACAAGATAGTTTTACATACGTGGTTAAACGATTTAGACGATTGGCTTACACGATTTTGGTTTACAGCCGATTTTAAGTTGTTAGTTCGTCGTAATACTGGTCATTCCGGGCGGCCGTGTATTTCTTACGGAGGAAACGTGTTTTTTTACACTTCGATTTAGATTTTTTTTGATCGTAACACCCAAAACAAAGATCGGACCAAGCTGAAACTTTTACATAAAATAGGAAAGATACTGATAAAAGTTTTGATTAGTATATTTGTTTTTTCACCACGACGTATACTAACACAGACACAACTCGCGTTCGTAAATAACAAACTATCACAGGCCTTGCAGACGGCTACGCCCGCAATAACTTTTCATCGGTAAACACTTTCATCTTTTATTTGTTTCTCAATGGTATAATTTTTCAATAGGTACTGAAAAATAAATATTCGTACACAGTGATTTTTAACCCGCATTTCTCGGGTTTGACACGTGCACCCCTTCCAAGTCCCCCATTGGAATTTTCTGGGCAACACCAAACACCCTGTATACATGTTTAAACTGTATAATTATAGTTGTATAAATTACATACGCATTACTGTACGGTAACAATGATAATAATTACAGATATTACTCTAGATGCGTCGTAATAACGGGCGCCCGTTAATCAAATCCACGGCGCTGTTGCTAATTTTTAAGAGCGTTAATCGTCTGCACTTCGGTTCGCAAAACTTTCCACCGGCCAGCTTCTTAAGGGTCTTCGCAAACACCGTGTCTCACCAGTAGTTCCATAAACTATATATACCATATAGTGTTACACTTATCCCCAACTTTCATCCCGAGAACGGTTCTGAACTCACGTCGAATGTTCGCGCCTTTTATGTTCTTACGTGAACATTTTTACCGTCAGAGAGAATCATCGAAACGTTGAATTTATGACGATTAATTTCGTTAAATTTCAAACGGCCATAAATAATAATTATGAAAACTTATTTGTTTTTTACAAAATCTTCTTGTAAAAACTGCGATCGGGTTTTTTAATTTTTTTTTTCCATTGCCGAAGTATGATCCAAAAAAAAAAAAAAAATAAAACTTCAATATTTTTTATACGCTTCAAATCGCACGGAATTTACACCCATCGTTATATTATTATCTTCATAAATATTTCAATGGATTTTTAGAACTTTAAGTATCGTACTTTTAAAATTTTCTTCAGTCAGTATAGATTAATAATTTTGATATTAGTTTTACACAATTTATTCGCGTTTATACATCGATTGGGTAAAAGAAAAAAATCTCCTAAAAACTGTTCAATTTGATTGAAATTTTCGGAAAATTTTACCGTTGTCCAAGTTTTAAAGTGAAACAAATTTCAATCGATCACTTTTCGATAAAATTATGAACTTTTTTTTTTTTTTTAGTGTTTTTTCCAGCTTGTCGAGTTCGCCCAGTGTCGTTGTTTTTGTGAACAACCGTTTCATTTATTTGATTATATAATAACACGAAAAAACTTTTTTCGACGAAATGCATTTCCGATGACGGCGCGGCGTATCGCTTATGCAATTTCGCTACATTTGTGTACGGTGCAGTTATGCCGGAGCGCTGTTTGACCGTCTGGTCGTGACGTCGTTGTTGAAATTAATCGATAACAATTTTTTTCGTTTGAAAAATTAATAACTATTGTTTATTATATTTAAAAAAAAAAACATCTATAAAGTGTCACATATTTTGTAGCAGGTCGTTGTTATTATAGCCTAATTTTTTCCCTGACAAACCGCCATATTGTTCGAAATATAGCGCGTGACCCGCCTCTGAATGTAGAACGTGATAACGCAACGTCCGTTGGATAAATGGATAACACGGATTTTTTTTTTTTTGGATTTCTTAACGACGTGGCGCACATCCTCCGCTCGGGGAAATTTTTCCGAAATTTTCTCCCTCGAGGCGTTTAAAGGGTGGGTTTGAGAAACGGAGGAAAATTTAAAATTTGTTTAATCGCGCAGATTTTTTAATCTTCGAAGACTGCGCGGTGCTTCGTTTCAGCAGTTGTTTCAAAACCGTCGTGTTCCGTCGCAAAGTTACCGAGCGTTCGAAAAACATTAGCCCTTTGACGCGCACAAGTTCGGAAATTTAATCCAAATGTTACACGTACGCGAATCGATAGTGAGTTAAAGTTCCAAGCGATTCCTTTCCGACACTGCGCGTGACGTGTAGACTTATTACGATACACGTGCGGCGACCTTTTGGCCGGTTTGTGTAATATCGCGGGATAAAAAGGCTTTTCGAACACGCCGTCGCCGTGTATTTCGGTCGCCGAATCCTTTGTCGCGTCAAACGTGCGCTCGGCCTGCTTCGGGCAGCCGGTTAAATTTTACGCCGTAAAGCACAATAAACAACAATAACGGCGACGACACGTTCTTCCGGGCGAACACCTCGTGAAAGTTTGTGCTTGAAACGATAATAAACGATAATAGCCGTTCATAACCGGGTTTCGATGGGGCCTCGTGATTAGACACTTCTTTCGCCGAAACAAAAGAAGCGGGCGGTTTCGATCTACGCCCGAACTCTCGGACGGTCCGAAACGACTCCGACCGAGAGCAGCGATAACTTCATTATCGTCGATTTTCGTTATTCGAAAATCCCGTTTGGTATCGGGATATCGGAATTTCGTGATTTTTACGTCGCGAAAATTTCGGTTTTCGTTCACGCGCTCGTTCAAATTTATCGTTATTTTTAAAGAAATCGGACGAAATGCGTTGCCTTTACGCGCCGTACACTATCGCGACAAAATAAAATACGTTCAAAACGAAACGCGAGAGTTTTTTCCCGCGATACGACGTTTTTTTTTTTTTTGGTAGAGCTTTACTTATTCTCTTAAAAAGTTGGCAACTAAACGGCGGTGGCGACGCGTGCGGAATACATCGATCGTGTTTTTTTTTTTAAAAATTAGTCGAAAATCGATTCTCCAACACATCCGTGTCTAGACTATAATCTTTTCGGAACACAACTAATTATAAGCAACGATTATCGTCCGGTGGTGGACGGTACGCCGAGCAAAAGGAGAGAGCGTTTGGGTGGGCGAAAGTGGCGAGGGGTCGGTTGCGACGGGGTGGCCGCTGTTGCAGACCACCGGGTGGCATATCACCGTTCCGCAGCCGATCTCGGCACCACCGCGGACACGTTTGAAAGTTAAAATTCAGTTAAAAAGTCAAGTTCGACATAATCAACTCGTTTGTTAACTTTTAACTTAATATATATATTTTTTAATATTTATAACGTGTTATTTTTAAGTTGATCTGTTAGCTTTTTTTTTTTTTAAAAAGTTTCAAAAGAAAACACGGAAACAATTTTTTGACGCGGAGAATATGTCATACTATATACGTACGGAACCGCGTGAACGAAAAATATAACTGTAAAAATACGATTAAAATATTTGTCATCTTCTGAAATATTTTATACTCGTTAAAGACAAAATTAATTGTTGTTTTTTATGTGTCTTATTTGGCCGTAAGTAATTGTATTATTTGTGAAATCGTAAAAATCGGATAAGTTTCGATGCCAAAAATGTTTGCGGAGTAAAACGTAATTATGTTTGTGATTATATATTTTTTTTTTTTTTTACATACAATACAAACAAATTCAATCGACCCGTATTACTCGGGGAATGAAAAATACGTTTAAATTACTTTGATTTTATCGCCGAAAAATCATACACTATTCGTCGCTAAAAATATTTAACTGCTCACTTTTTTCTCATTTCAGACTCTGAGCGCAATCGAAGAATGTTTTTTTTTTTACGATTACGTTTTTTTTCTTTCTATGAACAACCCTAAGCGTATAAGGAATGCTCTGGTTTGTCAGTACCCCGAACGAACTCCGATTGTGCTTGTGAGAGTGGTCTCAAGTTGAAAGTTCAAAATCGAAAAAGTTACAGTCGTGAGACCAAAGAGAAACGTAGGAGGAACGTCGATTACGGGAAACGCGTTTTTTTAACGTATCCATTTAGTTTTTTAACGTCGTCCTGAAACGGCGCGATCGCCAGCAAACATATCAACAGTAAAATGCGCACGACCCACGGGTTCGTTATGAGAGTTTCGAACGATTCCGAAAGTTTTCGGGCAAGGAATTTTAAAGATTCTCGAAACCGGGACACGTGTAATATACTTGTAGGCGGCCGAGCTGGCTCGGAATCGTGTTTTCGTGTACGACGATTATCGCCGCTTTCGCGTACCTACCTGTTAAATAACGCGAACCAAACGAACGGGTTTCGATAAAATTTAGTGAGCCCTGGTCGGCCGTGCAACGACAGTACGCCACCGGGCGGCGCAGGAGAGGGTAGATTTATCGACCCCTCCCTCCATCCCTCCGTCGAGTGGCCGAACGCGTCCCCCGCGTGATGCGGTCATTAAAGCGGATACGCGGCCGGCGTTTCCGAGATTAGTCGAAAAAAGTTTCGCTTAATCGTCGGACGTTTATTCCGCGACTAATTGCGACGTTATTGCGTGCGCTCGTCGACCGGGGGAGGGTGCGCTCCCGCCGAACCGCCGTCGTCCGCAGCAGTCGCGGCGTGTAAAATTACCCTTTTTGATCTCGCTACGGTCCGTGGATTTCGAGTAAAATATCGGAAAATATTTGTCAGGACGACTCGTTTAAAATGTTTTGTCGGTAGGTACAAAAGACGATTGTTCAGAACGGAAAACCAAAAAAAAGCGCCGGGATCAGTGTAGGCCGCGCGGGTAGTTTGACGGGTTGGCGACTGACTACGCTTTGGGCGGATCGCTATAGTTTAGAGGTTGTGGTATAAACGCGTTATTTAATTTGGCGATAAATTGTTGCCATTGAAAATACGATTCTGAGCGATCTCAGTTGTCCAGTATACGTCGTGGTAAAAACTAATTGAAAAACTTTTATCGAATCCTTCCTGTTTTGGTATTATGTTAGGTCCGATCTTTATTTTGGGTGTTATGATCAAACAAATCTAAATCGACGTGGAGAAAAAATACGTTTCCCGTAATTATTTGTACCCCCCATAAGAAACACACGGGAGTGACGAGTTTTACGACAACAAGACAACGTGAAATCGGCTTTAAACCGAAATCGTGTTTACCAATTTTCTAAGTTTTTTAACCGCACGCGTGAAAACTATCTTGTTTAGATTGTGTTAAAGTTTCGAGACTTAAACGTAAAAACTAGATGTTTTATGGAACGCTTCAAATAAAGTATCGCCTCGGGTCCATATCTTTCTTTTAAGGCATCTTGCGTTAAAATTGGTGCAGGTTTACTATAAGAACTTTTGATCACAGAATCTAAAAAAAAACATCATTGTAAAACCAATACATTCTTTGCTGACACTCAGAATCCAAAAAAAAAAAAAAACACCTTCATAAGGATGTCTGTTGCCATATGCGATTCTATAGGATACTTACTGTAGGGGTGCGCGTTCGAGTATAAATTATAAGAATAAAGAAAATCGGCATCGCTCTAGGTCGCGTGGGTGTATAGTTGTTTTACGGAGCAGCGTCAGTCGGTGGAGTCACGTTTAGTGGTCGGTTACTGGTTTGGAAGTGGTGGTCCAAACGCACAATTTAATATCTGTGAAAGCAACGATAAACCACCGCAAACGAAAATATGATTCTGAGCGAGATCTGTTGTCCATAGTCCTGGTAAATTTTTCGAGAATTTCCAAGTCCTGTACTTAGCTCGAAAATCATCGAAATCACTTGAAACTTTTGTCGAATCTTACCCGTTTTAACGTCACGCGACAGTTTCAGCTTGTTCCGATCGTTGTTTTGGATGTTGTTCGCTGCGCTCAGAGTGTAAAATATAATGAATAGAGAATAATACAACCTATACGCGGTTGGAATTTTCTGTTTGAAATAATTTTTAACCGAAAAATATTTCAATGGACCAGCATTTTCGTCGAATATATATTTAAAAATATATATTCATATTTTTTTAAGGTAAAATGTTTTAAATGGAAATCATACAGAATGAAGTGTCGCATTGATCAAGAGAAAACGGATATTGAGTATTGGAAAGTATAATGCAGACGGAACAGTTTTTCGAATGGAAAAAAATTTGTTGGAAACTTTTTTTTAACGGAGTTTTAATTTAACGGAATGTATCGAGTGTTATTGTAATCCTATGGAATTAGTTATAGGTGGAATATATGTTTTTTCATCAATTTGATTTGCGATAAATATCACCAGTTTTCATCGGACGGCCCGCTATTCACCGAAATATTTCTGGATGAAATTTTTGTAAATAAAGTGAACTCAGTATTATCTGTTCAAATCGTTTGAAATTTTTACGCGTTGTTTCAATTAATAATTTTATAGCTGTTCTTCAAAAGTAGTTTCCGATCGTTTTCGGTTGTGTTCATAACACACATCATTCGATTATTACTATCGGGGTGGTGTATGACAATTTTGTTTGGGTTACTTTTAGTGTAACAGGTTTAAAATAAATTTCTCGTATGGTTAAAATTTAAAATTTCAAAAATGTTCGAATATCATATTAACCGATTTCGACTTTCTTATATTATATTAGATCTTAATAAAAACGCATTCTTCAAGGAGAAAAGCAATTTTTTCTGTTGTAAAACTTTTAATCTAATTTTTTGTGCAGTCAAACGATTTCGAAAGAAATGTTTTTAGTGATGTATTCATTCAAAAAAAAAAAAATAAATACTTTTCCTATCGTATCGTTCAACGTGTAAACGTTTCTGAAAGTTTGACGACCAAAATAGATTTTTGTAGCAAACTGATATCTCTGCTGAGAATTGTTGTGTTCTCAAACAAAGATTTTATGTTTCATGTCAAACAATATAGGTGCACTTTTTGAATCACAAAACCTTACCCAAATCGGCGATTTACTGCAAAGTTGTAACCCCTGACGATTAGTTACCTGCAGCACTGAATCGTAAACATAAAATGTAATTGTTTTCGTAATATTATGGTTTTCACCGCTGGATAAATTATTATAATTTCAGTAAAACCATATCATTACTTATGTACCTATCAGTTTAACTTAATAACTAATTTCGACTTGTATCGTACGAGTACAATACAATCATAATATATTATGATAATATAATATTTTTTTTATTAAATTTATTATTTTTCAATCACGAGAATAGCATTTAGAGTTAGTTTTTATTAATAATAAACGCATTATAGTTGTAACGTTATAACGGTGTGTTATAGGTACCTTTTCAAATGAAATTTTCATTATCAAATCGGTTCAATTCAAATTTGACTCGAGAACTGTTGAAACGACAATAATGGGGAGGCATAGGTTTATATTATGCGTTTAGGAAGTCCATCAATTAGCGAACTTTAAATCCGCTTTAATCTCGTGCGTCGTGATCAAGTTAACTTATATTAACTACGTGATAAAGTCTCATCGACACCATCGATTCCGTTGGAAACCGAAAAAGTTTTAAAAACTTACACAACGCGGTCCTATTTATTAGTATACAATACTTTTTAAGCCGTCGTCGGCGGACTCTTAATATTCAAACCGAAAACTTCATTAGCCGTAATGGCCCGTCGAGGTAATTACATATTATTACGCTAGGGGAGGGTTGGCCGTAAGACGGGCTCTTCGAACTCGGCCGAAGTCTTTATAGCTTGGTTTTATTGTCGATTGGAAATTTCGCGAGTGGAAAAAAAAAAAAAAAAAAAGAAATAAAAACACGATCAATAAATATGTTTAGGTACCTATACTGCGCTTTTAACTACTGTTACACGACTTTTATTCTCGTCTCGGCGTAAATTAGATAAATTTCAATGCGCAATTGTAACGTTAGGTAATGGCCGTACAATAAACTTGTGGGTAAAAGAGTTACACTGTCGAATTCCGCCAGAGCTGCGCCATTGGGGTTTTTTTTTTTTTGTTGAAATTTTGATTGTTAAAAAAAATGTTTGCGGAATTTGATTTTCAACAACGGCGTCAATTTTAAACCCTAACATCATGAAAAAAAAATTGATGTTTAAAAATCGGCCGATTACGGTATATTAAGCGATGCGTATAGATTGTACATATGTTAAGTGTCACAGACTTCCAGTCACAAAACTTAAGAGTAGTGGGAAAGAACTCAAAATGCAAAATTTCGATTTTCAAACCGACTAGAAAATACGTAAAATTTTTAAAAATTAGGCCTCGTGTTTCCATTAGGCACACCCCTCAATTTAGTACAGGTACATATATATAGGCAAAAAAAAAATTGTTTTTGTACTGCAGTAAAAACATTCACAGGTAACGCATTTTCTACGTTCGTTTTACAAGCGGTGAAAACGGATATGGCTTATAAATGTATTTTTCTTTAAAAAAATAGTACAAAATTTGAGTCTACGCTAAAAATGTTTTAATTTTTTTTTATTGAAAAGTCGTATGTTTTTTATCTCGATACAAAAAAATGTACCCGTTACACTTGACAATACGACACTGTCGTACACGAGATACCTCGGAATCAATGTTGTTGTCAACGTTGTACAGATGCATTTGTGTGCCTACCTAACGCGTGCGCTAACGAAACGACGATAGTTAAAATCGTGTCCCGTGGGTCGAAAATAGTCAAGTAAGAAACGAAATGGAGCGAATCCCCGGGGTCGGGCAAAAAGTCGTGTGCCCACGAGGCGAAGGGAGGCCCACGCTTCGTCCCCGGTGATAGTGGTGGAAAAAATATAAAAAACATTTTAATAACCAACAAACTGTCGGACTTTTTATACAAAATGTATTCCGAATGTGTGCGCTACAAGTACAGATAGATTACAAATATCGTGTGCGTGTAAACGTAGAGCTCGCTGGTCTTTTGAAAGATCGTTATGCCGTAGCATTCACGTTCGGACAGCCGTTGCAGGCGAGTGAGATATACGTCGTTACTCGGTAGAACAAAGGGACGTCCCGAGATTTATCTACACGAGCGCGTGTCGGAGTGGGTCGCCGCCTCAACGGGTCGGGACCAACGTTCCGGCGGGTTTTTAAACCTCGATTTCCAATTATTTTATGTCGCACAAGAGGGCGACCCCACGCAGGGTCCAGTGTCTCGGGTTGTTGTCGGTCTCGAAGTCGATCGAGCCCACGTACTTGAGATCCGTCCGCTGCGGTTTCCGGTAGATCGGGCACTCGTACAGCTTGGGATCCTTGCCGGCGGTCGTGTTGATGGCGAACACGTAGATGACCGGCATCTGTTCGTAGAGCACCTTCGGCTTGCTCTCCACCAGTTTCCCCGACTTCCGGTCCAGACTGGCGCCCTCCAGAAACATGCCGCTGACGTACACGCCCTCCGGCGGCGAGTCGCTGAGCTCCTCTTTGTTGTGCCGCGTGATCACGTTCTGCAACACCACCGAGTCCAGAGCCCAGCCCTTGTGCGCCCTCGTCACCTCCTGGAGGTAGGAAAAAAAAAAGAAGAAAAAGAAAAGCCGGATACACTGGTCTAGGTCAACTCGATGTCGGTGTTGACCGATGTCGGTTGTGGTTTCGGAAGGCTTACAGACAAGCATCGTGTAGAATTTGTACGTGTTATGCGATTGAAAATAGATAAACAGAAAGAAATCGGTCACGACGTCTAGTTTGCTGGAGTTTATAAACAAACAACACGTGAAAATTCGAAAACCGTTATCATCGAGCTTTTATCGTTTTGAGTTACGTTTGCGGTGTCGTTCGCACAACAGCGCGTAAGCGAATCGGCAGTGAAATCAGTTTAAAATTGCTAATACGATCGTTCAGGATCTTATCGTGACGATAAAATAAAAAAAGTCTAACGCGAAAAAAGCCCCTGCGAATATTATCGAATACCGCGGAGCTACCCACAGTTGTAGATTCGCGCTGGAGATGAACAACTCCGTTGCTGGAACGCGTATACGCGCGATTAAAAAGTGTGTTGCTTTGTGTGATTCGGGTATTTTATTTTTAGCAATGCGTTTAAACCTCGAAAGTACCAAACACTTCACGAAAGATCTTGTTTTCTCGTTAAACGCTAGAATAACTGTACAAATTTTTTTTCAACCACAAAGCGATATCCACACAACTCACTTAATACTGAATGTTTTGCTACTCTAGTAGTATAAAAGTGTCCACACGAAAAAGTGATTTCCGACCCGGTTAAAGTGGCCCACACTTTATCGAATCTCGCTGCCTTCGTAAAGGGTTTCGTTCAGCTCGTATTCGATTAAATACACAACGTGTGTCGTAATAGGTATAATAAGTACGGAAATTTTATTTTTGTTCGCTTTTCCTCGCGCTTGTCGGAGCTCGGAATAAAATGCAGGTGATGCGCGTTTAGAAAACTTTAATTTTACGTGGCACGTTATATGTTTTCGGTCATTTAAAAACAAATCGTACACTACGGCGGCAGGTACTTAAAAATCTGTGCGTAGAAATGGTTTACTTGTCTCATGGCTGTTAAAAATCCTTGTGGGTTAAAGAACCCCGTCATCCAAAACACGTTTGGCCGACCGTGATTTATCCATTTTCTAAACTGATTGTCTCTTTCCAACAACTCGGTAAACCAAAAACCGAGAGTCGCTGATTCCCACGACACCTGCGTAAAAACATAGACAATTATCCAGTACGCAGTCATTAACAATCGAAGAAGGGTAGCTGAAAAACTATTATAGTTTTACGACGATGTCGATTGGAAAAAAAAAAAAACAAAAATAAATTTGTTTTACACTTACTTTTTGCCATTTTTGTGGTATTCTAGCGTCGTACATTGCATCCAAACTTTCCCTTAGTCCTTGGCTCATCACGATCGTCCCGTCAATAGCCAGTTTCAAATCACACAATGTCTTTTGTACAACTCCGATCACTCTTTTAATTCGATCGATTTCTTGTCGTAAGAATATGTTCATGGGCAGTAACGCGCCCATTCTTTGTAAAGACTCTTTAACCTGAAGATAAAAAGGAAAAAGAACTTTCATTCGTGCGTATTTTGTTTAAGTGATGTACGAAAACTTAAAATTGTTCACCTCAAAATCTTTGTACTGTTTCGGTAATTTTTTTAACATGTCGTCGGCCAAATGATATACGACACTTTCTCTAGTCTCGCCTCCTTGGCTTCCGCCTTGTTTGGGCTGTACACTTAAGATGGTATCCAATATTCCTTTCGCTGTGTTTATTTGATGTCTAAAACAAATATTATATTCGATTTAAAATTTGGAAACAGTGAACTGAAAGTATTACGTAGCTTACGTAATGTCTGCATTCGAGTGAAGCCCAAACACTTCCGGAGAGTCCGTAACGGGTAAACTGTTTATGTAATCGATACATCCCTTGAACGAATGAAAAAAATTAATTTCAAACGATTTTAGACAGTGAATTCGGTAAACGCATTTACTTGTATATTTCGATTCACGGGAACTTTGTAGTTTCTGTAAAACTCAAAACCTGGCCGTAACAGCACATCACAAAACCATACCTGAGAATCAAAACAACGCGTAATCGTGTTATATTATTTAAACGTAAAATTATACAATGGAAAATTTAAAAAAAATAACCCGTTGCGTTAAATTTGAAAAATGCCAAAAACTAAATGTTCAAATTATTTGTTTCCGAAAATTCAAAATTCTTCAACGATAACAGAAAAATGTATGTTGATAGTTAACAGTGTGTAGGTAAGTAATTATTTTGTATTAAAGTTTATACGTTGTGTACCTACTTGAAAAAATCAAAAACAACGCGGAAACGTGTCGTAAGCAGGAATATAATAATATTTCTTATACACCAGGCTTGATGTTTTTATTGAAAAAAGTATGGTTTTTGTTTTTTGATAAAAAAAAAAACGAATAATTAAAATTTACTTGAGTGAATGTGATTAAAAGTCTTTTGTCGAAGTCGTCCGTGACTCTACCGCCGTACTGAACCTCGCCCAGCATGTAACAAATCGTCGGCCACGAAACCCCCTGGAAAGGTTACATTATAATATCGTACCGGTTGACATTTTCGTTCGTTTTATCCGCAATATGTCGTACTTTTTTCGGATCCATATCGTCCAGATGGTTTTGCACGAACTGAACACTGGCGGCGAAATCGGCTTGGTTGAATTCGTACGGTATGTTCCAGCCTAACGGTCCGAATTTTCTCCTCTCCTGCACTATGGTGTGGAGAAACGCTACCGCGTACAGCAAAATGGGCCATTGCGGCTGACCCGAATAGTCGAGCATGTCCTGTGAAACAGAAGCGAACATTTTCGCAACACCTCGCGAGTACTATAACAGTAACTCATGATTAAACACACTTTATATAATATTGTATGTACCTGAGTGATGTTCTGATATGTTCTTTTCATGCTTGCCCGGATGCCTTGAGGAGGTTCGTTGGTAAACTTGATCGCCATCTTAAGACAAAACAAAACGTATCCGTTCGCCGTCATTTTGTTGAATTTTTTAACACGTAATATTCAACACAGAATACGGCAGTCAAACAGAAAACCGACGTTTACCTGTAATAAAGCTATCGGAAACTGAGGATGAACTTCCGTCGTTATCCACATTCTGAACGTGCCGTGTATTTCTTCCGAGTCCGAGAGAGCGTCCATAGCTTCAGTGCAGAACGGCAGGGACAGATGCATGTTCTGTAAGAGTACCCAACCGCCGTTCGCTATGCAATCGGATATCATGTTCCTGGCGTGTATTTCTTGGCCTTGACCCATGGAAACTGAACGTATTTCTGGAAGGTGAGAGTTTTATCAGCGTTGCTGAAAATTCCATAAATTATTGTTCGTGTGTCGTTACGGATGTCTTTGGATTTGGCTAGGGCGGTGATTTGAGGCGATGGATCCGAGCCGATCGACAAAATACAAACGAGCGGGGTTTGCGGCTCCGATTCTTCCCAGGTCTTTTCCAAATCTAAAATGCACGCTTCACCGTACTCTGGTCCTAATGAATCTGCGCAGGACGTACAGTAATGGATATAATTTCTTTTTTCGCGTTAGTGTACAACGAAGTATGTATTATAAGACGTGTTTGTTCCTGTCCTACCCATGATATACTTCCGCGATTGCGACAGCGTACGATCCGGACTCCAAGATCTGACCAGCAAAAGTTTTCGAAACACGTCTAAGGATTTATTATAACCGCAAGGTATGTCTTCCTCTTCGGGCTTCTCTTTCTCGTACCAAATGCGCCATTCTTTCTCGTTTTGTTTTATCTAAGTTTTAAACACCAAACAAGAGCGACTAATTAATAATCACAACGAGTCGCGCGTATAGTTGTTCTCGTTTACGACAAATATCGGATTACTTTGTTCAAGAGATTCGAGAACACCGATAGCTTATTGAGTTCGACCAAATTCAACCAAGTGATATCCAGTACCCAACGAAACGGTTTCGGAGTGACCGCGTTTAAGTCTAACGACGCTCCACCTAAATAAATTATAAACGACGAATAAAAAAATGTTGCGCAAGAGTTAAAAATTTACGAAAATCGTATTATTTATTTTTTTAAATACTCTGGCTATTCATTGCTCAAGGTAAAATTTCAGTAGGTATACCTTTGATAAACGTCATAAATTCTTCGTGTGTAATGTGATTCTTGTGACAATCTATCTTCATCGCCAACATCAGCGTAAATAACGGTTTGTGACGTTCATATAAACTTCTCATCGTAAACATCCACACCTCGTACGTTAAATATTGTAAAATATTTACAATACGTTCGTCTGTTACCGAGCTTTTTACGGACTTGTTTATAGAGTTATCGAATATCATTAAGAACTGTTTTAACGAATTTTGATACATGACATTCACATTGCTCATTTCAACAATCAAAAAGTACAGTATCGAACCGCGAGTAGCGACTGCGCGAAACTCTTCTCTGGCTTTCATGATTTTTATTTCGGTTTGCTCGGAAACTTGGAGTTTAGCGTTTACAGCTTCTGCGGTGGCCTTGGTCTCTTGCAGGACACAAATCAAATCTTCGTCGTCCACTAACGAACCCTGCGTAAATGAAAAACAACACGAGAGTTAGTATATAGTTTACAATACGTTGTTTGATCGTGATACATTACTTGAATGGACGACAGTTTATGTAGGAGGTTACTTTCAAATTCTTTCATTGACCGCTGGTTTTGAATAACCGATTCGAATAGCGTAACACGCTCGGCTTCCAAGTCCGCTTTTTCCATCAGTATAACTCGACCTTAAACACGTGTAAACGACGTAAAAATGTACACATAGTTTTGTCGTTGTTTTTTTACCTAAAAGCTGATCTTCCAGACCTCGCATTGTGACTGTAAAATCGATAATGGACGTTTTTGCACTTATTTCAGGCGAATAGGCGGGATTGGGTAACTTGGTTGTAATATACAAAACGAATCCAGGCATCACGTCTGTTTCCTTATCACCGACAACGACCTATTAAAATGGGCAATACGAGCTGTCTTTTATGCTTTATGATGATATGCGTGTTCATAGCAAGTATTATGCGTTACTTTTTCTATTGAACCGGATTTGATGAAATTCTTTTCCAGCACATTATCAATCACCGGATCAAGTTCTTCGCTAACATCCTCAATCAATAACGGTCTGCCGAGGGATAAACAATCTTCCAAGTGTGTCCTAAAGTATTTATGATTCAAAGAAGTAATTTGGAGTTCATTTGAAGATTCTTTATTCTTAATCCACATTTTCCCTTGATTTTGAGGATCGACTAAAAGTGGATATGAGCTAGATTTCGTTACTATCAAAGCATTCTGTACGGATAATTCATCGTTGGGAAGGCCTTGCAAAGTCCACTCGGACACCTAAAATATTCGAAATGAATCCGTGTACTATAACTACGCTAATTTGAAAACACCTGCAAACTGTTCTCATACCATAGAGTTATCGACTAGCATATTTATTATATTGAGTTTAGCCGTGAATGGTACTTTTTGAGTTGTTAGAATGCTCATCCATTTTTTAACTAAATTAGATCGAAATTCTTGATTGTAAGGTCCACAATATGACAAAAAACCGGTTGCTAACAAAACATCACCTACAAGTCTGTAATTCAGTTCACGCAATTATTCAAAGTTCATTAAAATATAAATTTTATAATTTTTATAAATGTATATATATATAATATTTATCAATACCGTCCAAGCTGTTTTTTGAAATCTTTACTTTGTTGGGTCCATCTAATTTTTTCACCACCTAAACCGTTTATCAAAGCAGTAGCTGAGGTCATTTTTCTCAGACACACATTTGCCGCTTCCGTAAGTCTTTGTTTTTCTTGAACGGCAGCATCATACTGACTTTTGACTTCATTTAACGCCACTTCTCTCTCGTGAAGTTGAAGTTCAGCTTTTGACAGATCGTCCATAGCAATACTAAGTCTGGCTTCTTGTAAAGTTAAATTTGCCTAAACAAAACGGAATAAAATAATAAAACGTTTTTCGTTTATACATTTTAAGTTTATGATTTCCAAACAAGTTAAACAAACTTTTAGTGGCAAAACTTCTTTATTTATACTGTGGAAAAATGCCATAGCTTTGGTCCACGATAACAGACCAGCCACGTCACCGCAAACTCTTTTTGCTGTATCCATATTGTAATCTTCCATATTGAAATACAGTTGCAATAGTTCTACCATTTCGTTGGTTATCGTATCCTTTGGATAGTTTTGTAGTTGGAGCAAAAAAGTCGTGCTTGCCATCATCTGTGGAATTTCGTAATGCAATGTTTTAATCAAACATTACGGGCGATCAGATCTTAATAATATATATATTGTACTCTCAAGTAGTATAATTTTCAACAGTACCCTACAGTATTCAATTAATCGTCAGTTTTAAAGAAAACAAAATGTAATCGATAGTATATTGGCGGTAGTAAAAATAAAATATTACTTGTAAAATAAAATCACTGGTAAAAGTTAAAAAAAAAAAAAAAATATTTTATAACGAACCCGATAGTTACATTTTTTACGTACTTGTAGCTATTTTCTTCGTACGTTTTTTTTTTTAACGACAATTATTTCGACGTGAACCTGTAATATTTTGTTTTTTATCAAATATTTACTTTAAGTGACTCTGGCCAAGATGGCTTTGGACATCTCACGGTCGTGTCACTTATGACCGGCTGCAGTTTCCGTTTGAACAGTATCAAAACGCAGTCCATAATACGCATAATGAGATGTGGCGGTCTTCCAAGTTTGCGCACGGTGGCTATGTGTGCCGGTTTGATGGTGTTCAACGCGGCTTCGGCTTCCTCAAGCGCCGGTCTGGCCGCCTCTAGTTTTTCTTCGGCTATTGCTTTTTCTTTCGCTATCGACTCGACTAATGCTTCGGCTTTCACTTTTACTTTCATCACTTGGTTTTTGACAATTTCTGCTTGCCTCGCTCGATCAGTTACTTCAACCAACACCTGCAATTTTTATGAACATTGAACGTAATATCCGATTCTTAAACCTTTTATATAGATATGTATATATGTTTTCGTACAGTCTCCGCTTTTTGAGAAGCGTATGCTAAATCTTGCTCCATCACGTCCAAGTCTTTCTTGAGCAACTCAACCGAAATCGAAGCCTCTTCGAGTTTCGCTAAACCCGTGTCCATTCGGTGCGCCCCTTCTCCTAGCTCTTTTTGTTTTTGGTGGTATATACTCTTATATCCACCGATGAAATTCAAGTAGGACTTTGGCGTGACGTGAGTTGCTCGGCGAAACCTCTGATAGTAATCGGTAGATGTGTGATCCACTATGTCTTGAATCGTTCCCATCGCTCCGACCAGTTCCTGTTTCACTTCGGTCGTACATTCGATATCGAAATCCGCCAAAAAGTGTTCAGCTACTTGAATGAGAGCGTCTTTCGGCCAAGGCTGGAACCAATCTATAGTACATCCGGAAACTAATGCCGGGAATCTAAGAGCTCTGTTTCTGAACTTTTCGCCAACCTATACGGAATATTCGTTTATTTTAAAGATTAATAAAAGAAAAACTGTAATTTCTAGATTTACGTAACGTGAAAAATATTTACGGGCGAAAAACAAAATACAATGTGAAGATTTTGACAAGTCCTTGTTAAAAAATAATCCATAATAATTTCGTGGTTCAACGTTCTTTTTGAGTTTTCCCGTTTCATAATCGGAGTTAATTCCGATATGATTTCTGATTGTTCATCTTTTGTAAACAAATTCGTAATCCCGCCTGAATAAATGATGTTGAAAAATATTTATAACAATATTATTAGTATGTACTTAAATCGTTCTTGATTAATTTTTATTTCTTTACCAGCCGATAGTATGTTATTCAAGTATTCCAAGAAACCTTCTTCTTTAATATCCAAATCGGTGAAAATAAAAGTCGTACCTTTTGCCTGAACTCCGCATGTTCTGTATAATAATTTAAGATCCTCCAAGAAGTTCGTAATATTATACGATCTATAAAAAAAACATAATATATTTCCTGTTAAATGCGAATACTTTTTGTACCGATAGTCAACTCAAACCTAGTAAGTGATATTTGAAATGTTTTGTAACCAGCTATAAATGAAGCGAGTCTCGTCAACGACTGCTTTCCGGAACCTCCGACACCTACTAACATGACGTTTCCACGAGGATGTCGAATAACCCTCGATATCTATCAACAACGCATATACTGTCTCTGTTTATTCAAAATTGTTTATATAATAGAAAATCTACCGACGTACCTTAACAAGATGAAGTATAGCATCTGGAAAAAATACTAGGTCCATTCCCACACCTCGAACCATCTCATTAAATTGAGACAAAAACATGTCCAATCTTTCTGCGAGTTGAGATTCTTCCATGACAGGTTCGTATACTTTTGGAAGTTCCATGTCAGCCTCTTCTCCTTCTTCTCCAGTCGGTTCAGGAGCGTCTCTTTAACGGTACGTATACGGTTTATGTACAATTATGGATAATATAAAATTATTTACTCACCTCATGAAGTCAACAAACGGAGGATCCGCATCTAACATGCTTACATACTGAGCACCTAATTTTGCTTCCACAACTTTTTTAAGTTCTTGATTAAACCAGTTTTTATCAGATATTGAAGTGAATCTACAATGATTGTAACCCACCGCCATTCAACTCCATTCGTATCATGGTAAAAATGGTTGTTTATAGTACACTTACCTGTCCGAGAAAACTCTCGTAGTCTCGTGTCTCCAAAGCATTATTAAAACTTTTGATGAATCAATTACAGTGCTCAATGTTCCTACCATCCCTTGCCAAATTCGAGACAGGTCCCTTAAGCTAAACACATAGTGGAATTTAGCTGGAGTAGGTAACAAAGTCATCTGTAAATGGAAACGTTTGAAACGCGTGTAACGAAATTATGTATCACGATTTATATAACAAATTGAATCGAGTGCTTACCCTAGTGCTGTGCCAAATCTCTCTAGTTATCGGAGTCAGTTTCTTAACCAAGTTTCGTATTTCCACTGAAAATCCTCGTTTCGCATTATAATGGGTTTCACCAACTATCCGAAAGATTTTATCTATAGACGCGTCTGATGGCATAGTACAGTTGAATATACAAAACTGTCGTTTCAATCTCGACGGTATGTCATTTCGTCCTCCGCCTGGTTTCAGAATGGACATCGCGCATGGTATATTACACAATTTCAATTTGTCGGATACATAACTACCGGTCATTATAATCAATATTTTTTCAGCTTACCAGGATGAACCATGGCACCAACAAAAAGTATATCGTTTAATGTGTAGAACTCGCCAGGCTTTTCTAAACTATAAAATCCTTTCATGTCCATAGTTTGTCGAACTATTTCATTCGTAATTTGATCGCCCCATTCATTAACTTCTGGCAAATTGATGTCGTCGATGAAAACAGTCATCTTGAGACCTCCGGGGGGTCCGAATGTATTTCCTAATCGTTTCTCTACATAACTTTCAATTGTTTTCTAAAGCAAATCGTATATTGTATAGCATACTTTCTAAATATTTAAACTACTCGTAATTAATTTTACATAGATTTAGTTACTTGAAATTGATAGGGGCTAGTCGCGGACGAAAAATTAAACGATCTGTTTAAATAGAGCTCTGGTTTTGCAGACTTCATATAGGATTTCAACATAACTGTTTTGCCCGATCCTTGTTCACCAATCAGTAAAACTGGATGTTCTTGGGTGGCGATGATATTTACCAAGTATGTGATACGAACACTTTCTAAAATGGGGACCAACACTTGACTATAATCGGAACTTGAGGTTTCTGCTGGAGCAGCGGAAGCCATTGCGACATTCCAATGTTCCCATTCGCCTAATTAAACACGCGTGAATATAAATTTTACTTGAATAAACACAAATTATTCGGTAACGTAAAATACAACACAATATACCTTCTTCGGTCACAAAAAAGTCGAATATTGTTGCGTCCGGTTGATCTTTTAATGATGGGAGGTCGAGAATAGAACTAAAATTATCGTTCAAATAACTATGGAATTTATATCTATCCATTGTTTCTAATAAGGCACCTAGTCCCCATACTAATGAAAATGTGAGCAAACGCAGTAAATGTATTTTACTTGGTCTAAAAAAAAAAAAAAACTACTTTTATTTTAATTTTTCAAAAAAATGTGTATTGTAAAATAAAACTTGCAGCAAGGAATCTGGTTTGAGATAGTTAATTTTTGCGATTTCTATCCCATCTCCTTCTTCTACCGAATGACTACTGTTTTCTTCTTCTTCTTCTTCTTCCTCCTGGTCATCTTCGTTTTTCCCTTCTTCTTCGTCTGGATTTTTAGGAATCAAACCTCGTAGTAACACCAGCATCTACGTATAAAATTTGTACGTAAAATTGCTTATGTAAATTTATTTGTCGATCGAAAATACCTGTTGAATTGTGTTGCATTGTAAGACTTTCATTGTCATGTTTAGATTTTGAGAAGCCCAAGTGTATATGGTAGAAAAAGTTTGGTCGAATAAATATTTGAACAGTTTCGCTTCTCTCTTGGGCCTTTTCCTCAACCACGCGGCCAAAACGGGACTCCAATCTAATCCGGATGAGCTCATGTAAACCATACCGTTACGTGATACTGTGGCTGGAGAAGCGTTATCGATATTATGGGGCTCAAATATAATTTTACAACAAGGTGCCATAGGAAGTCTGTCTCCGTTAGCCAATGTCAACGTTTTGTTATCGTCCAACACCGAATTTAAGTTTTCTATCCATATGCTGTCCACTGGCCCGTCGAGCACCAGCCACACGTGTTCTCCTTTTTTTAACTTCAGCGTCTTTCTCCACAACGCAGAGAATATGCCATCAGTCCAGTCATTGGTGGCTACATCAAGACGACCGAACATTTGCGCTGCAGTAATCGCTTTCGGGTTCATTCTCATTTCCCTAAAATAAACAGTCAACATGGATATTATAAAAAAAAAAAAATATGAAACTAAGTTAAAAATGCACAATATCAATAACATTCGAAGTTTTTTACCTGTGATTTTCTCCGCAAATAGTTAAAGCCTTCATTAGAATCTGAATACAACAAGTTTTGCCGGATCCAGCTGGTCCAAGGGTCATTATACCGTGTCTGACTCGTTGCGTTTCATATAACTAAGACAAATATTATCGTGGTTACAACGATTCGACATACTTCTACAATTAATGTAACACAATGTACTTGTATCAATTTCAAAACCCAAGGTGAATGGTATATTAAGCCTTCTGCCTCTACTTGACTCGCAATCGCTTCTTCCAACTCGGGATACGACGTTTTCTCCAATACTTGATTGGGAAATAAGTCAGTGACCAACGATAAGAAAAGAGGTTCGTCCTCATCTGTAACACCATTCATCGGTAAGTCTTTTATTGAATAGAAAAAATTATTCACGCGACCGACCGATTAGTTTTGATAAATTCATATCACGTAGCACTCTCATGACAATCGTGCTCTCTGTATCTTTGCTATTGACCCGTTTCGCAGCTCCTAAAGTTCGCAGTACCGACAAAATGTTTCTCAAACCGAAATCATAATGGACCTGTTTGGTTAACTGTTCTTCGCAGAGCTTGTACAGTGTATAAAATTTACGAGCGAGCGTAATGTTTTCTAAAAATCCGCAACTAGCTAACTTTACTCTAATGATTATTTGTCTGTCTGGAACCATCATAGCCACCGTGCGAAATTGGATTTTTAAATTTTCCGGAAGTTCTTTGCGGCCAGCGTAACCCGGGTTCTGAAATACGTAGGCGTGAGTCTGGTGGTACTTTCGACATTAACTATTACCACTCTATTACCATCGTAATGAATATTCCGAATTCTGGACAAAGATCTATTACGTCTCCGTCTGTGAACGTAAACTGTTTTTTCTTTTCTTTTTTCGCCGACAACACCACCGCTATTTGCTGAGCAGCGACCGACAATACGGGTAGCTCAATTCG
The DNA here is from genome assembly GCA_017140985.1 of Hormaphis cornu. Lineage (NCBI taxonomy): Eukaryota > Metazoa > Arthropoda > Insecta > Hemiptera > Hormaphididae > Hormaphis > Hormaphis cornu. The sequence continues at coordinate 2,977,368 of CM029360.1, forward strand.
GTTGAATTCGTCGAAACAGCCCCACGTTCCTGATTGAGCCAGACCTTTATAAATCCTTCCTAAACCGCGGTAGTCCATCTGATCAGAGCAGTTGAACACTACCACGTATTTGGCTAGTGTTTTCGCCATGTCTTTGACAGTTTCAGTTTTTCCAGTACCGGCTGGTCCGCAAGGTGAACTACCCATACTCATGGCCAACGCTTGAGCCAGAGTAATGTAACACCTAGAAAAAAAAAAAAAAAACAAGCGAACATTGCGCGCACGATTGTAAGTAACACATACCTGTCGGTAAGAGGAGTGATCACAAGACGCTCTGTACATCCTAAGTATTCATTCTGATAGTTGAAATTGACGTCTGTTATAGAAATCCACGTTTTATCGAGATCTTCTTTGAAATAAAATCGACACTGTTTTAACCATTCAAAGTCATTCACGGAACGCACGTTCAGACGACACTGTTCAAACGTCAAAACAAACAGTTACGAGGTATATTATACCGAATCAAAGTTTGTTTTTAAATTTTCTTATTATTTCACCCATTGCTGTGACAGTTTTTCGTCAACTCTGCGGTGGTTTACTCTAAACTTAAAGCGATACGTACGGTGTAGATAAACTAAAAGCCAAAACATAAGTATTACCAGTATATCAAAAATATCCCTCTGATGAACGTGTATTGTAATCAGAGTTTCAAACTTGGTCCTTTCGATGCGTGTCAAGTCTCTAGTCGTTTGATCGATTAACGTGTTTAATAGCTCTAAAAATCTATTGTTTGTATCGTGCATCTGTTTTCTATCTGATCGGGCGTGTATTAACGCTACCTCCGAGTCTCTCGTCCAAATCATTTGGATCCCCAATATACCAATCTAATCACAAAAGCAAAATTGCACACTCGTTTACATTATGAACGCGATCGCGGATATACTTGTGCTGGCATTTTCTCCAAGAATTGTAACAGAACAAAATTATTGTCGTTTATTTGATGGTTTGACGATCGAATGATGGAATGAATAGTTTGCTGAGACGTCTGCAACAAGCTCGTTAACCAAGTCTCAACACTTCCTTCGGCTCGAACAGCTCTTTCAAGTGGTATCATTTCACCTTCTGTAGAAATAATAGCTGTCATTTTGTTATATTCGATTTCGTGAAATTTCACCGCTTTGGTATTATCGAAAATCGAGAGTAAATGATTTTGAATCGTATGTGAATCTGACGCTTGTCCTAAAATTTCCAATAAAGCCGGGTCGGAAACAAAAAAAAATCTAGGAAACATGGTACGTTTTCTTTCCAAGTAGCTGCAAACAATTTAAAATGTTTTAGGACGCGTACAAAACACAATTGATGCGCTTGAAAATTACCCGCTCAACGACTTTTGACACAACTCGAGCTGTTCTTGTAAATGTGGAAGAAGTTGTTTGAGCATGTCATCTCCAACACAACAAATTACAACACTGGGTGTTTCATGTGCTCGTTGCATAATTTTTTGCCACGACTTGTCGATTTTACTAAATCTATTCAAAATATAACGCAAATTATTAGTATATTAAAAAAAGTAATGCTTTATAATAATTGTTATACGTTGAATGCAAACCAATTACTGAAGGGATATAAAATAAAATGTTTTTGGTAAATTCCGAATAAATCATATCATGTTCTATTAATTTTAGATATCTATACACTATTCTATCGTTTAAAATTTGGTTAAATAAACTGCCTACCTAGTAAATTTGTCTGTCGTATAAATGCCTATGTTTCATAAAAAATGATAAAAATATCATGTACGAAAATCGATTATGTATGTGTTATTTAATATACGTTTTGAACTAGCCAATAAACATAAAAGAATTTTTTGTTTTGATTTTATACTGAGAGTAAAACTCTGTTGTACGTTTTCTCGATTTTAATTAAACGTTTCGGAAGTCAAATTATTATTCGATTCAAACATTTTGCAAGTCTGATCTTCTTCAACATTGATTTGAGAGCGTACCAAGTTCATTAAATTACAAAAATTGGGCGTTACGAGTGCTCTAGAAGAATACTTTCTCAAAAACATTCGCTTTCCAACAAAAACATTTTTAAATCTATCCATTGGTTACTAGGGAAAGTGTCGCTTTTCAGGTGTTGATGTTTTGCGAAATACCTACCACATCATGGTTGACATTTTACTTAAATGCGAATTTAAATGAATATCCTTAAATTCTTTGCTACGTGAATCGTTTTACCTCTTTGCTTCTTTTGGCAGTTGTTTTGCTATATCTCCACCAACAAACACTGCTTCTAAGTACACCCACATATTCTGAACCAACAACCATCGTTCCAAAATTTCATTTGTATTCGATAAATCATACACCCATTGTTGTATTTGTTTTCGGAATGGAGCGTTGTACCTATAAATAAATTTTGTTTCAACACTGACAAACGATAATTTAAAATGATCGCTATACCTATTAGACATTAATGAGCCCAAAATCATTAAGCTATCTTCTAGTTGACCAATAGTTTCTGCTGTTGTATCACCTCGAAGCAATAGTTCTCCTCGATTGTTGAACGTTAAAAACGTCAATTCTTGTACAGACCACTCGTTGGTGACTTGACGCAATTTCGCTTCGATGTCTTTTTCTTTCATGGCTGAAATACATATGTCTTCTATGTCTTCCTTATGTTTCAACAAGGGAGCTTCTAAAATATTTTTTAAACAAAATCCTTCGCTTTCCAACTCAAAGTTATAGCCAGTGATTTGCATTATTCTTTGCCAATGTCGTTGCTTCATAGCTTTATTCGCCATAAGTTCCAACAACGGGCACATATCATTGAAATCGTCTATGGTCCTTTTCAACGCGTGAAAAGCTGGCCATTCTTTTAATCCTTTGGGCAATTTTCGGCATCTGTTTTGGAATTCCATTAACTCGTTGTTTATTTGCTCTATATTGACATCTCCCCACGGAATATCGTAGTAACTGCTGACTCGATCGATCACGTCGTTGTAAAGTTTGTAAAGTTTTTGGAGGAGATTCAACTCTTTGCGTATCTGAACGAGTTCTGGATACTCCGTAGTTTCGAGGCCAAACAATTCTTCTCCGCTTTGATACGATTGTAAACGACGCCACATCCCATCGAAACGATTCTATTAAAATCGAGTGGACATTACATTTTAATGTACAAACATAATAATCGTAATAGTTACCTGAAACATAATGAGACGGTCCGAAGCTTCCCTCGGTGAAAGACCCGGCATCATTGGACCCAATGTCCTGTATTCGTGGCAATACTGTACGCAATCTAATTTAAAATGTTTTAGGTTTTCAGCCAGTTCAGCTTGCAGTTGAGGCTGGGAATCTAACAAATAAATATTCATATCCATGGCTCGCGTTAACACTCTCTGCCAACAATATCTAACATTATCAACCATCTCCAAATCTTCCTTATCGACCGGAAGATCATAACGAGTCAATACGTTGAATGCTTCTTCAATCGGTTCTATTTTAAGTTCCATATCAACTTCGCTTTCTCTAATTTTTTTTAACGTTTCTATCACCATCCTTATGTCGTCCAAGTCTCGTATCGGTCGTTCTAATTTTCTTTCCATTTCGTTCATTACAGCATACACGTAATCCATTTCACGGTGATATTTTTTACGTAACAACTGACCGATTCTACGATTACACGACTTCACTTCGATGGTGAGACCGTATTTTAATTTTTCTGGAAATTCAAACGGCCAGCTACATTAAATATTGATCAAAATATACACACGCATATCAAATTTAACTCACCAACGGACACTAAGACACACGATCCGAACACATACGTATCGGGTTTTAGTATCAAACTCTCGAGCAGTTCATGGTGTTTTTGAAGATACGCTTCTGAATCTAGTAGTGAAACTGTTGTCAAATCTCGTCTTTCCGATAAGTTGTTGTTCCACAAACTTTTATAAGGTACCCAAATACTTAAAAAATCACTCAGCACCTAGCCAGTGGACGTTCGTAATTAGTTTTTAATTGTGTATATTGTAATATTATGTCGTGATTTACCGGTTTTAATGGTTGCACGCACGTAGACAGTAACGACAGCGCCTTGATAATTTCTTTGTTTTCAGCGACATGTGAATAGAAATTTTTTTGGATGACTGGAAACGGCGGTTTCTTTTCGGACGCCAGTCTGTATAACCTTCGACGTTTAGCCCTCGCATCCTCCACAGGAGATTCGACGGCCGGCGCACTCTGTCCCATATCAGAAATAATAATTTTAGACAAAATATGTTCCCTACGCTCGTTGCAATCTTTCTTTAACTGTTTCCAATGTTTTTCCGCTAGCACCTGCGGCAGAAAAACAAACGAGACGCGCACACGAAGACGAACACGGAGACAACACAATAGACGACACCACGAAAATACACGTCGGATAAATTTCAAACATTTTCGCAACAGAAAGTACGCATTTACAATCGTTTATATCGTCAAACGTTACCTTCGTTTTTTTATTACCAGACCATTGCCCGACTCCTTTGGCTACTCCAACCATCGTTTTACCAGCTTGAATCATTAACTCTTGTAATTCATTTATACCCGGTCTGATGACAATGGACGGAATCATAAGTATTGCGTGCACTTCGAAAATCGGAACCTCTCCTTAAAAAAAAAAAACAAAAAACAAAATTTACTCGGGAACGTGTACGTATTATTTTATCGAATTACCGGTTTCTTGAGAAAACTTTTTTCTCAAAGTATCTATAGACTGTCTCGTAACTTTAATGAGTACGTCCAAAACTTTTCGGCTGTAGTACCGTCTCATTTCTTTGACAGCGCTGTTAGCGAGATTGTAGACGGTCGGGGGCAATTCGTACGCCGCGAGAACAAATGGATTGTTGAAAAATTCGCAAATCGTACTCCAGTCCGTTTGAGCTTCGCCTAAATGTTCGTCTTGTCTGCCGCCACATTCTGAATGTTTTCTATCTGAAATTACAACGGTTCCGACATATTTCGCTGTAGTCATCGTTAGTGCGAGTTTACTGTACTTTTAGCACCGGGTTCATGTTCCAATTTTGGAACCGTCACACTTTCGTTAGCTTTCTGAACAAGACTTAACACTTCCTCAACGGCCTCTTCCACTAGTGTGCTCTTCCTATTTAACTCCTAAATTCGTATTGCGAGTTATATTAATCAAACACGACACATTTTCAGTACATTCATTCTTTTAACACAGACCATCGACGCTTGACGACATGTTTCGTCTATCCTATCTAAAAACGTATCGGCGCTCCAAGTAGTGCCGTCGTCTGGAAACGTGTGAAGCGAAATCTGTTGCATTGAAAAAAGTACCTGAAGAATTCTGTTATTGTAAACGTCATGAATTCTAGAACAGCGGAACGAATTTATTTTTAATTTTATACCTTTCACAAAACATGTACCTTTACACTCATACATGTTTAATGTATAATACAAGCACGATATACGCGTAATGTTATGCAGTGTACCTAGTAACTAAAATTTGAAATTCGTCGATCGCAGCATTTGTTTTTTTAACAAAACGTTCCCATTCAGGGTCCGTCCAATCAATTTGTTGTAAACCGGGTGTTAAAAGGTCTAATAACCATACGAGCTGCGTGACAAAAAGTGGTCTTACATCTTGATTTATACTGCTGGCAACTTTTCTCATTTTGTTTAACATACACTGTAAGTTGTAAAAAAAAATTTAAAAACTGTCGATCAGCCGGTACAATTGTTTCCGTGGTTTATTATAACTTATATATATATATATAATATTATTTACTTGTAATGTATCGCACACAAGTGTAAAATGATCTTTTCGAAAAAACAGAGCCTTTGTAACAGTAGGAACTTTTAGTTCCATTTTCAGCATACAGCTAGATTCCAGTATCAGTAAGCTTAATCTCGAATCAAAGTTCACGTTGACCGTGTTATTAGTTTTGTTGAACTTTAACAATGGTTGCACCAAGCAGTATTCTATCACTTGAATCTACAACAAAATGTGTAAGATTTGTCATTGTTACGGTCTACAAACTAAATAGTTAGATTATTAAAGTATTATTTAAATATTATGTTTTATTTACATTATGATTCATCCAGATATTTTTGATTTCATCTTCATAATCGAGCAGAGCAACGGACATGGTCCCAAATTTTTTCTGCACGTCTGCCATTTCTGGCATTACTTTTAGTACAGGATGTTCGGTAGCTTCATCCATCAAATCACTCAGTCGCTGCCGTAACGATCTCACCCATACGATACGACCTAGTCATTATAAAAATCATTAATAGTTCGTGCAATATAAACAATGTAATAATCGTACGTTTATTTTTTAAATTGTTAGAGTATCCGCGTGACTTGAAACGATTTCAAATAAATTAAATAAACAAATGTATACTGAAATAATGTACCAACCAGAAAGCGGTGGAAAGTTTCTGGGAACCGGAGGACAGCCCTTCCGTCTTTTGAACAGTTTCAATGTTCTGTCTATTTGACTTTCACAATATTTCAACACTCTCGAGTACTTTACGTCCATTCGCGTTACCGGTATTTTAGTCGCGATCTGTTGTCATAGTTAAGCATATCGTATGGTAAATCTGTAATATCGAATGCGTATGGCGAAACGTACTTTTTCAAATTTATCGAGAAATTTTATGCCTTGGCCAGTTTCCCAAACAGAACCGAAATTGTTTTCTATTGTAAACGCCAAGTCGTCTTTTAATTTTTGGACCATAACGAAAAATGTCGAGTAATCACGATCGAAGTCTTTATTTTTTTGGTCCAAGTAGTCATAACCTTTATTCACCACCACTAGTTTGGCTTCTTCAAATATACGCACGGCACATTCTAACGCTAAAACCCATTTTCGTTTGTTTTCAATATTAACTAACGTTTTACTTTGTTATTTTGTTACTTATAAATAATATATATAAACGTATTTTTTTTTTTTTTTTAATTTATCGTTCCATACCTTCCCCGAACAGTAAACTTTCCATTCTCCTTTCAAACAGGCCATCGTAGTCGTCGACCGTATCGAAAACGGTTAAAATTTTCACCAAACGATCACAAAACGCGTCGAATTTACCAAAGACATAATTTTCTGAAAAACTGAACTGTCTGCCGGCGCCGCGATGATTCTTCACTCTTTCGTACGTATTGTGGTACAGCTTATTCAACGCGATACACTCGTTCAGCTTGGTCGTCACCGCAGCCCTGTCCTGAGACCATACGGTGTCTTTGTTTCGATTCGTGATGTGGAGTTTGCAGCTCTCGATCATTTGGTTGGTAATCTTACGGTACAAAACATTTAACATTTTACCGAAGCCATTTCGAAATCCGCGCTCTACTACAAGACATATGTTGCGAATCGCAAGTACTAATATTACTTTAACCATTAGAGATGATATTTTCTCGGTTGTGTTGTAGAACATTGACACATCGTGGATGAGACGGACCGTTTGAAGCATGCGAGCCAACGAGTTTCTCATCTTCACCGGGTTGTCGAGGTAAAGCGAGTGACAACATTTTTCTAACGCCTGGATGTACTTAGAATTGTCCTTGGCCTCGTTGTAGCACAGCGTCAAATGATTGTCCGTGCGTTTCCAACGGTCGACCATTCGTGATCGAGACAGTTGTAAACAGCATATAGTCATGATTACCTAAATTATTGGCAACGGGGTCCGTTTCTAAGATGCCCAGTCGTTTGACGTAGAAAATAATAATAACGTACGCGAGCGATACATAATTTATAGGCTCATCGTACAGGAAAAATAACCAATTCGTTATGATTATGTTGCGGTGTAAGCATAGAAATTATTACAAATGGAAACAATAATAATTATTGTAACGATTCCGCGTTTCGAACGCGGCATTTCTATTTAAAACAGAATACCGAATAAACGAAGCAATAACTTGAACCAAACTCGGTACTGAGCTCTTTAGTTTTTCATACATATTACAATCAACAAATCATTGTTTCAATCGTAAACACATGAACCTATGGACGGCGCTTAGATAATGTTATGAGTCGCAAAAATAAACTTAGGGCGATCACGGAAGAAAAACAATTTGATTTTGTTGCTCCACGAAACGCGCGTAATGATAAGTTTAAACCTTGATAAATTCATCAATTCTCACGGGAAAAACGTGTGCGATGTAGGTAAAAACCTTTTACGTTTAACGTTTTACCTACATCGTGATACAACCTTTACATTTTACATGGGGAAAAAGAGTAAAAATTATTTCATCCGTTACGTTATCTTGGCGACAAGTATTAGTGTGTTAAAAGTGAGGTGCATGGGTTTATATGTCTACGGTTTTAATACATTTTAATTAGACTAGAAAACTTAACGATAATAATAATAATAATGACAATAGCGAACGCGTGAAGCAAATTAAATGAGAACAAATGTGTTTAACAAAAAAATAAGGCGAGTACGTTTGCGTCTCTTCAACACGAAATCGGAATAAACCGGATTCATCGAATCGTTATGAAAAGTATTCGAAACAGTTTTGAAAATAAAATCCAAACACAACAACGCACCTCTTCCCAACTGAGATTAGTGGCGATTTGTGAAAACTGTGCTCCGCGTTTTTTCCAGAACTCCAGTTCATCCTGAGGTCCACTAGTATCGCTCTCGTACTGCAATTTTTCATCCTCCATCAGTATCTAAGAAAACGGTTTCGATTAGACGTAAACGCGTGTGACGTCGAATTCCGTGGTCGAGGACGGTTTACTTCTCGTATTTTTCGTATCCAGTTCGTTACTCTTTTCTCTAGAGCCAATATTTCATCTCTGTTCGTCGCGAGATATTTCGCTTCCTTGTACGATGGCACTTTGGATATCAAACTCATACCGTCGGCAAAAATATTCGGCTGATCGCACACTTCTTCGCATACTGTAAGTTTATTAAAATTCACATAAACACAAACGATACTCCGGCACAGGTACGGTCAGCTTAGGGAAGGTTTCGAGGCCTAAGAAACAGTGGCCGGACGACCCTGTAGTGCGTTGGAGAATTCAAGAAGGTGCGGCCAGATATAAGTGGAGGACATCACGGGGCGGAAGGAGCTCCTCGGGCGCCAAAGACAAATAAGCGTCAGGGACCAGATGTGGGCAATCAAGCTCGCAGATTTTTATACTGGTAGTCGAGTTGTTCAATCGTTGGCCAATTTAGGGTGTCTAGAGTCCCTTCCCCCAACTTTGCGTTTCAACTTTAGCGTCTGAGTACGTTGAGCTGGTGACGATGTTGTCGTTTCAATAAATCATGTACACGGGGAGGCAGCGACGGGACGCCATTGTTCCCCGACCTAACCAGTTCACGATTTCAAACTCGAAAAGAGCGAAAAATTTCGTACAATGTCGTCCACGAGCTGCACATCCGGGTAAAAATGTTTTTTTTTTTCCTTAAACTATATCAACAATACCTTTCAAGCTACTACAGAACGACCGGAGTTCCGGGAGCAACTGGCTCTTGATCAGCGGACAGTCGGGCTGGTCGTCCGCCGACGGTTCGTCGCCCGCCTGCGGCACGGCCAACGCCGGTATGAACACGTGCTCTATCGTCTTGGCTATGCTCTTGACCAAGCCCTTCTTCTCCGCGTCCAAAGTGCCACAGATCAAGTCCTTGTGGAAGCCCTCCTCGGGCAGCTGCTTGGCGGTGTTTAGCCGTATGATGTAAATGCAGATTCCCGTCAGTCCCACGTCCCATCCGTCCGTGAGGAACAGTCGCTTTTTTTTCGGCTTGGCCGCCTGCGGCACGCTGGGTCGCCGCTGGAGCGCGTTTCTGCTGTTCGCCGCGGGCTTCGAATTCTGCGCCTGAAACCGAGCGCGACGATCGTTTTCCCGACACGCAAACTTTGTCGAACGTTTTCAGCTCCGTTCGCGTTTTCTCGTATTCGGCGTGCGATCGGGGCCGCCGTAGTCCGACTGAACAGTGTTACAACGATCGTAACTTTTGCGTTTAATTACGCAGCTTTTAAACCGTACAAGCGGGTGGTAGAAATTTTGTGACTTCTCTATACGTTCTTAGAACGATGTAGTATTTCGTGAACCAAATCTTACCCGTTTTTCGTTGAAATCGTGACCACGGCACCCGATGACGTTGTAAAGAAGTCATACGACAGTCTGACAGAGGTTAAAAAAGAGAATGCGAAAAAAAAAACGTGAATTTCACAATCCTCCGAAAACCACCAAATCCAAATCCACCCGTTTTATTGAAAAAAATCACTCCGTTCTCCGACATTTTTCTCGGGGTCTAATCCGCGATACGAGGAAAAAACGCTGACGCGCAAAAAATCGAGTTGTTTGCGTTCACTTTTATCCCCGCCCTACCAAATTCATAACGTTTCGTGACATTTCAAGCAAAATAATATAATATACCGTCGTACCACTTCGAACGAATCAGAGTCCGCGGCTTCGACATCTTGATAGAACCACATGAGTTTTGACCTTCCGTGCGGCAAGAACAGCTCGTTGATCTGGTCCAGCTATAAAAAAAAAAAATACGACGACACAAAATGTCTCGTTCACAATTGTGAAACTGCGCGCGAGTTCCTATGGAAATCAAAGCACCATGTTGGACTCGAACACGTAGTCCATGACGGAGCTCCTCGAAAGTCCCGTGTGATCGATGAGCAACTGGAACGCGAACTCCAATCTGGGGTCCATTTCGCCCCTTCTCGCTTTTCGCTCGCATTCTTCTCGCCGTCTCTAAAACGAACAACGAAAATAGACGGTTTGTTACCGGCAGGGGCTATATTATTGTATAAGTGTTTACGATTAATCAAGCCCCGCGCCTGGCTAAATCGACGAAAACGCCGATGTAAAAAGTCGGATTTCGAAAATGTTTTATGATTCTTCGGCGCACGCTTTTTAGGCGTCGATCGTTCGTTAGTTTTCGATCGATTTACGCGATAGTAATCGAGCGTTGAAAATTTGAAAAAAATAACTTCTTTCAATTGTTTATAACTTTTTTAAGTTTCCAAACACTACACAACGAACTCTTCCGATCAATCGCAAGTAAACATATTACATTTTCACGTTTCGTAATACGCGACCGAACAAAGTCTCGCGACTTTCATCCCGCCTTCGAGTTTTAGGCGAAAATAAAATTGTCCGTCATACTGGCGCGATACGTCAACAAGTTATGACGTTACAGCTATACTTTTTAAATCAAAAATTTAAAAGTTATATGAGTAATAAAAGTTTCAAACAATTTTGAGCCAGATATATAACATTAAAATGTAAAAACTATCGCGTATTCGTATAACCGAGGTTGCTCGGGAACGCTTACAAATGTAATTGTAACATTGAACACACCCAAAACTGTGACCCACTCTAAACCGAAGTAGCTCAAACTCGACCTAGAACTCACTCTGCTCTCTGAATAAAATATCATTTTAACTGATCCTTTTCCAGTTTTGAAAATCACAAAGGTCGAGCCCAAGATAATAGATGATGAACGATGGTCCCTAACATTTTTTAAACTTTGAGTGTGGCGAAGAGCTGTGTTGATTTTACAACGTTTATTTTCTATTAATACGTTCTCACGCGTTAGACTTGCTCAGACTCACGAGTGATACGTCAAAGGTCGGGTAATCTGCCCATTAAAGTACTTTGTTGAAAGTATTTTTATGAAATTTTAATTATTTTTTCAGTTGATATATTGTACATTATGGTGTTGTTATTAGTTATTGAAAGGAAGTAATTATTTTCACAAAATTTTCCGAATAACTTAAAATTATTTACACATCAATGAAAATGTGTATAATGCATCTAAAACTTTAATTTGATTGGACAAGTTTTAACTCAGCTAACCACTCGTCTTAAAATATTGATTTTGTACTAAGATAATATAATTTTATTATCAAATAACAATTTATAACTACGAAATTAGTTTTTGTAACCACTCCGTTACTCAACGAATTCCGTTTTCTTTTGTGAGTGCCAGGGTAGCCGTTACCCGTCATACGACGTACTACTCGAGTACCAATAAACTAATAATTATTGGTACATAATACCAATATAAAAAAAAAATAAAACAAATATTTTATATTAAGTTAACACATTTTATTGCGATAAAAAAAAAAAACAAAACTTTTTTCTATTCGTGGTTACAAAATTAATAAACCAACAGGGGATTTTTATGATATCACGTTTTAGTTTTCGGCCATATTTTTTCCAAAAGAATTTTGAGATTATTGAATTTTTCATACGTTTATTGAATATGAATGAATTTGAAACGTCTTAAAATTTCAAACAAATTTTGAGATGAATACAGATCATGTCCTACCTGTATGCTGTAGATTTAGTTTTGTTAAACGCGTTTTTTCAAGATTTTAGGTCTTCAAAACTTCTTTCCAAACTTCGCAAAATATTTTTCTTTATTGTATGAAATTTTTTCTTAACGTAGTGCCTAATATATCCAATATATTGTACGTCGGATCTATATATTTTCGCGAATACGATCCAGAAAACCTGCAGATGAAGGGACTACCCTACGCTATTGTATCTCTGGCCCTCTGGTGCCCAGCTATTTCCGATATAATATTTGTCGTTCAAATCTTGCCGATCGCTAATATTGAATCGAGAAAAAGACATTCTAGAATCGATCAAATCGAATGTTATAATCAGTGTCTATTTCGTTCGGTACTCACTTGCAGTGCTTCGGCTAACGACAAAGACGTGAAATCAACGTCTTCTTGCTCTTTTGAGTCCGAATCGTCCGCAGAAGGAATTGACGGATTCATTTTAAACACCGGTTCGCTGACGCGACTTAATCACGACACGTAACGTGAGTCCGGTAAGGTTTTTGGTTTTTTTTTTATAAGATTATAGAAAACGCTCACAAAGTGTAGCGTTTTAATAGTACCTACCTGCGTCGTTTAAACGTGTTGAAAAAAGTGTGTTTTATACGTTCCGAGTTCGGTCGAATACTGAAGACGAGCCTGCACAACGGTATGCCCCACAGTCGATGGTAGTTTGGCAACAAAACCAATTTTATTCTCGCGGCCAGGTGGTATTTAAACGATATTGTCGGATATCATACGCTGTTTAGCGTGTGTATAATATATGTACGCATTTACGAGCAGTTTTTGCGTACCGTCGGTCGGAATATTGACTTTCGGAATAAAAAAAGTATATAAATAAAAAACAATAATCGTAAAAAAAAATTCCCATAATTTAGTTTCCGAATACCGGTCACGCGAAATCCCGTGTAGGGCGAAGTTTATTATAACCAGCAGACAGTGAATAACATTTTTTACACACTTGGATAAAAATCAATGCGAATTCGTGTACTGTATACATAACACGCGTATCAAACTTAACGAACAATTTGATCGCATAAAATGTAGGATAAAACAGTTCGCGTATAAATACACTACGTAAAACAATACAACATCAGTCTTTGTTATTTATTGCAGTTTGGGAGAAATAAATCTAAAAAATATCTCTATTCTTCTATTCTTGGGTCTCGGCTAAACTTCAAAGACCTTCTCGTGACACGAACAATGGTCTCACAGTTACGCATACATTCGAGATCCCGAAAAGAATCAGATCAGTTTTTTTTTCGGATCAAAAAATCGGTCCTCTAATTTTAAACCAGTTTTTTATTTTTCATAAAAATTTTAAAATCAACTTCGGCGAGACCCGAGATAAAGTCTCATGGCAGCGAAATAAAATGAAATACAATTTATACAGTGTACTTACGATCGAATCCCATAATTAACGTGTTAGGAATGAATTTTATTCAATCAACTTACCCGTAGCTGGTATATTAAAAGTATAAAACTTCGAATAAAGTTAATAGTTCGTGTTTTTAATTCGCATTTTTTTTTTTTGTATTTTCTTTTGAAATTTTCTTTTCACTTATACTTTTTTTTAAGTGTGAAACCAAAAACATTTTAATTTATACAGATTAACTTAATGTTAAAACGTTAAATTTAATAAAAGTTAACCTATTGAGTGAAAAGTCAACAAAGAAATAAGTTTGCGAGTTGATTGACTTGATTAAGATGGAATTAACTTAACTTCTTAACGAGTTAACGCTCAGCCTTGGGTCGTTTTGATAATTTATTTGTCAATTGAGCTTGGATCGAAGAAAAGAATACAGTCGTGCCTACATAAATATCTGGCAAAGCGTATAGTTTTCACTTCGTTTTTTAATCTATTTTTCTATTTTTACCGAAAACTACGTGACGTGCGTACTCGCGCCGACACGAATAATTATTCCGACAAAATAATCTAGTAAAAAGCCTAGAGCGTGTACAAAATAAGAACGCTTCGCTTTCAAGATACCGTAAGTCGATCGGATTTTTAAAAAATCACACACCTAATGAAATTTAATTCGAAAATAACGAAGAGCGACGGAAAGAAAGAATTTCGTTAGGTAAGTTATAATCGCTGTGACTTATTTTACACCGAGAACGCGCAACTTCCCTCGTGTGCCAAAGATTGAACGCTATGACGTTGTCGTGGATCAAATAAATACAGTATTATCAAACTCGAAAAAAGAAACGATTCGACGTTTACGCGTTCACCATTACGACACGACTCAACTGACCTGGGCGTCCGAGTTCAACTTTTTGACTTTCGTTCGGCGTCTTTTACGACCGAACACTGCCGACGGTAACATAATCGTTATTATTATTATCTATATACCGCAGTCGTGTTTACACGCTGAAGCACAAAAGAACCGTCGTCAATATTTATACTTTTTGTGTGATACAATAAACGGTTTTAAAAACACTCGGTAGTGCCACATATCGTTATTGTTATAGAGAGCCACATCGGAAACAAAATGATTAATGTTACGCGAACGGTACAACAACAGCTAGCTTTTACACCTCGCGCCGCACATAGGTGTCTTTACCGATCACTCGAATAATCGGGTTCCCATGGCGACGTTCTTACGGGTGTCGTAATGCTAGGGCGCGTAAAGGATATTTGATCAAACGGAAGCCCTAAATGCTAATGAATCAACAGTTTTTAAAGTTTCCCGTGTAAACTTGGCCAGTCAAAAGTATTTTTTTTTTGTGTTCATATGTGTGAAAGTTTAAGGGAGATCGACTATCGAACTAACTAAGGTTTTCTCGGTCTTCATTTAACATTGATTATCCGCCAATCTTAAATCGTCATTCGCGAGTATAACTTTGAACACGAATAAGAAACATTTTTTCGTTTTTTAATCATTTTCCTTCAACTCGTCTGATAATGCGATTTTTTACGGTTCTTCACAACAGTTGGAACGGATAAAGTTAACACGGCGTTCAAACACGTTACGATCATTTTTGAGATTAGAGCTCAAAGTTACTATAATCATGTAGGTTTTGTCTAATAAGTCACGCAGCTTTCATATTCAAAATACTTTCTGTACTTTCTGTATTTTAGGTTTTCTTTTTACCTTTTTTTATCGCGTTATTATGTCACCGACTTTTTTATGAAATAATTTTCCGAAAACTCAACGAAACTGATTAAATTACTCACACATTGTTAGAATGAATGGACAATTCAAAACGTCACAAAAGTGTCTACACACTTTGACCCGAACATAAAACACGACGATTTACGAACCGTCGAGTATTCGACTCGCTTGGCTCACTCAGAATCGTTATTTTCGTAAATAATTTATCGCGCGCACGTTTAATACGAAATTTGACTACAACACTTCCAAACGGTAACCCGGGCAGTCTCGTGATATCACCGTTTTTCCAAATTTTTAGAACTCCTACGTGGGCTACGGCGACGAAATTTCATCCCTAGGGGTTTTTCGATACGAGAAATTCGGTCGGCCGAGAACTCGTCCCCCGGAATATCAATTCGCGCGTTGGAAATAATAATACGTCCCTATACGATTTGGAAAAAAAAAATCGATCGTTCCAATCCTCTTCCGGAGATTTATGCGATATCTACTAGAAATGGGAGCTCACGAAAATTTAACAAGTATTGCGCGAGACGAAAACTCCTTAATATTATGTACGTCACCCATTTGACGACTACAGACATTTGCGAATCGTATTTATAACGGCCGCGGCCGGTTGCACGGCGACGCCATAACACAATAAAACACAATTTCAACGAAAAATTCGAGAGAACCGGCAGTGTACTTAATTTTTTATTCGCTCTCATAACACGATATAACTATTATTTTTCGTAAAATGTTGAGCGCACAGTGTTTGTTCTTCGCCGCGGCCCGCACGACTGCAGTTTGCGCTGTCGTTTTGGCACTGTCGGCGGAAATCGCTCAGCGACGGCTAGAAACGACTCCGCATCCAGCGACGGACGACGAGACGACGACGGCGGAGTTTCCGTTCTTGGTGGGATTGATTCGGCGAGGAAAGTTCGCGAAAAACTCGTCGGCGCCCTTGTGCACGGGCACTCTGGTGTCTCCAGCGTACGTCTTGTCGACGGCTTTCTGCGTGTCTCGGTTGACGGCCAAGATCAAGGTGACCGAGATTCTAAACTCCTTCTTCGATTGAACGGATCGATTATTTCTGATCTTCTTCTTCACGTTGTTCCTCCCAAACATTCAGGGTCCGCCGCCTTTGTCCTATCACTTATCGCGATCATTCGCATCCCTCACACACATTAACAACGCTCGTATATTTTTCCATTTTTCCGTCCATGCCTTCCTCCTCGTCTATTTATTTTTCCTTCGCTCGATTACTGCTTCTTCTCTCCTCATCACGCGCGTCCAAACCGTCTCAGTCTGTTGCCTCTATCCGGCGCGACACTTTACACAATATTCCAATCACGTCACACTCGTACTCCGTTCTATTTTTCTGTCAGCCGCCCAAACACTCCGAACCGCAATATACAACAACACGGTTACTGTCTCACTACACTCCGGTAAAACTTACCTAATAGTCTCGAGCCATTTAGATCGACCACATAATATCGTGTAATTCTTGCGAAACCCCAGAGATTTGGCAAAATAGCGGTGACGACGAGAGTGTACGAAATATTGCCGATTGATCTATTCGCTTTTAAATCTTACTGTATGAAACACCTTTAGCTTACGATATTTCAGGCGTTTCGAAAGACGCTCTCGCGTGGACCGGACTACCGCCGGGTGACAAACGTTTACGTTCATCCCGGCTACAATAGCGCGACGCGTCTAAACGACTTATCACTGTCAAAGGTAAGACCGTGCATCTTTTTAAAAAAAAAAGTCTGCACGGTATCCAGATTTTTATTCATCCCCCTGCGCTGTTTGTCGATCGCATCGCTATCAGATTGTCAAGCCGTTTCACGGGGTAAACCGTTTTGTGAGATTCTCAACGGAAACGGTCGAAGAAGACGCCGAGATACGCTGCGTGGTCGTCGGTGTTGGGAAGCCGCACGGTCACAGTTACACGGTGCCCGTTACCGTCCAATATGGATCTGGTGCTTGTGCGATTCCCGGATTCATGTGAGCATTCATCGACGTTTTTCTATTATCACTAATTGTTACGAGTTCGCGGGCAGTACGCCGACGAGCGACAATATTAGAATTTAGTTTGTATACGATACAGTGTAAAATGCGTACGAGACGTTTTTGTAGAATACATATACCCCTCGTGTGAGACACGCGAAGAAACGTCGCGAGAGCTTTAACAACGACGTTTCGTTTTTGCGCTTTTATGTTGAGCTCCGGTACGTTACGAGTGTAACACGCTTATGCCGTTTTAATTTACATCAAAATCAACAGCGTTTAATACAGCGTCCGATCCGAGTGCGTTAACTGTAGTTAAGTTTGTGATCCATTTGGACCCCGAGGTTAGGTATATTTGATTCCCGACCGAATAATCTGTCGAACTTTATTCGCTGGATTTTTGGACGGGAGACACGCGGGAAAAGTGCGAACGGTTCTTGTATTTTGATGACTCGCGGAGATTTAACCGAGGCCGAGACTAACCGCTGCAGTTTGTTGCGTGCAACGGAAGTCACTCATTACTCGGCGGGGCGTGTGTCGCGTCGTAGGCGAAAAGGGCTAGATGTCGTTGACGGTTAGCACCGAGAACCACCGGAGAGAAAAGAGCACGTTTCGTTGTCGATTTTCACGCACAAAGTTCTGTCGCTTAGAAATGTTCCGAAAGCGTTACGGTCGGACAACTAGTGACAACTGTTCGATCGCGCTGACCTGACCTACCCCAACCCAATCGTCGCACCGTGCCGCCGCACATACCGTACTGTCGGAACTCGTTCTCGTAATGACTCGGGAATGCGTGTGTATGAACGTCGGAGTGAGCTGCGGAAAAAAAAAGAAACTCGCAACTCACTCGGACACACGACGACGATTCGCCGTATATATATACATCTTACTCTATGTACGCGCAGCCCCGGCCTAAACTTCATCGTCGGCTTCACGTGGGACAAGTTCTTGTGCGTGAAAAGCGTCGGCGATCCGCCGCGGCACTTGTCTTGCGAACAGAGCGACGCGCTGCTGTGCGACGACCGCGCGCTGTACGGGATGCACAGCTACGGGTACGACACCGTCGAGTCGTCGAGGGCGAAGCCGGTGACCGATTGCGGCGGGAAGAACGTGCAGAACCGACACATATTCGTCAATCGCCACGTCCGGTGGATAACGGACACGCTGTCCGGGAACAGGTTGGTCGTCGGTGCCGGCGACAGCGGCCACGAAGACCGGCGGAGACTGCCGGTCGTGACCCCCCGGGGTTCGGTAAGTTTGCGCCGGCGTTGACTCGCATGTAAATTTGACGATTTCCGTTCAAATGCAATTTTCGCGGTCGATAAAAAAATTGGTTGTTTCGTACACAAAATCATAGTGACGGTTCAAAAAAATCACACTACGTGCCGGTTAAAATCCGAACGAAATATGGGGAGTATAATAGTTATCGAAATGTCGGATGTATAATATGTTAATACGCTCAGCTCAATACACTGAATTTTTCTAATTAGAATGAAACCAATTTTGCGCCTGTCCGTCGTGAGATGTTCACGACATAAACATTGTGTTTTCCTCGGATATCCCTAAAACCGTTCTAACGGACACAAACAAACTGCTGAGTTTATTGTAATATTTTATTGTATTATATTTTCATCGTTTCGCATGTGACAGAATTATATATCTCTCTTACGCCTACATAAAATTTTTCGATTTGCGACCATAAAAATACACTAAATTTTTCTTTTTCTGATAAAACCAATGCCATTTCACACTTCTATATGATTTTCGGTAAAATTTACTAATAACAACGTGATGCTTCGTTTCAGGTATCATATTCATCGCCTATCATCCCGAGCGGCGTGGTACCGACGGCATCGTCGTCATTGCAGCAGGGTACATCATCGGCGTTGGAACAGTCGTTTTCCACGCCGCCGCCAACGTTGACGGAAACCACAGCCGTTGTCGGTAAATTTGACCCGGAAGACTACGTCTATACGGTGTACTTAAACGGACACGTTGGCGAGCCAGAGTGCGGAGGGACACTTATATCTCCTTTTCACGTGCTCACCACTGCCTACTGTACGACCAGAATGACCGAAATCGAGGTAAACGATCTTCAAACTATGTGCAATTTAAATCGGTCGACAACCGCGCACGCGTTGTGACGATTTCAATTTTATCTCAGGTGTATTTGACGTCGACGACACCCGTACGGAAAACGAACCCGTTCACCGTTCTCGTACACCCGAACTTCGACGCGAGCACACTGACAGCGGACATCAGCGTCGTAGTCGTAAGCGCCTCCGCATATTTTCTTCGGTTTATAAAACTAGAAAAATATTACTGCCATTTTTTTTTTTTTTCTCTTCTTTTTATACGGATATAACATTAATTCTACGTTGACTACAGGGTTGTAAATTCGCGGTAAACATTTCAAAATTGAAAATTTCACGTCTTCTGAAGTATTTAAAAATGTTTTTTTCCCATATTCCTCGAACGTTCCGCACAGCTACTGGAACCGCTGAACGTCAACGCTTACGCGCGTCTGGCGGACGCGTACAGCCCGCCCGACGGCCCCGAGACGACGCTGCTGTTGGACTGCGTCACGGTGCAGGCGAAAAAACGGTCTTTCGATTACAGTTGCGCGCCGGTGACGGCCAAGTACGGACGCGGGGCTTGTCCGAAATCGATCGAGTACGTGTTGTCGTCAAAAAAACCATACGAAAGAACGCTTCTATGTTTCGCAAAATCGGTGATGTACCTAACGGGGTTTTTTTTCCCCATGCGGGTCACACATCGGCCTGCCCAAAGAAGAAGAAGAAGTGACCCACTTCAAACAGCAGCCTCCAGCACCGTCCGATCATACTTCCGTCCATTCCGGTCTCGTGCTTTCCAGTCTGTTCCTATCCTTGTGCCTGTTCCACGTCATCTTCCCGCCTCACGCCTCGGTGTTCCGACGCGTCTTTTTCCCGTTCTTCTCTAGCAAAGGGTTCCTGTGCCCCGCCCACTGTGATCTCTCACGTCCGATCGCTTCAACAACGTTTGGTTCTCGGCGATTCTTCGTTTTTCCTGATTCTACACACTCATTTGTTGCACAATGTCCTTGACAAGTACAAAAGTTTTCTGGTTTTTTTTTTTTTTAACTTAAAATCAATGGTTTACTCACCCCAACACGGTCCGTACAATCTGCACGCCTATAAACTGAATATTTTATACCGATGAAATTTATCGTTCTGCACAACACAATGTTCAATCATATAAAATATGAATTTGATCGTGCTCGTTAGTTTTTCGAATACTGATGTTTTGCTGTTCGTGAATTTTACACAACTTGCGAAAATTTCAAAGTACCATCGCACAACGTTATCGTACAGATTTTGAAATCATCAATTACTGTAACGAAATACCGAACTTTACATAACCGTGTACATAGAAACAGAGCACGGGTGTATAAGATAAGTCTCGAAATCCGTCGTACGTAAATTCAAGGAAAATTGCATTTTTACTAAGTGCGCGACTGACGCGCGCGCGTTTCCGTTGTTCACTTGCCGGCCGTTTGTCGTGTAACCTCTCCTAAATTGTTTTTTTTGGTACTTTTCGTCCTACACGGCGAACGGAAACGATGAATACACCACACTGCCTGCGTGTGAGATTTCCGTCGTTCTTTCGGTAAAATTCTTTGAATCGCGAGAGCCGTCCGTACTGTTGCGCGTGTAGTACCCGCGCGAAACGTTTTCGTTTGATTTTAAACTTTGCGATGTGCACCGGAACAGTTTGGAGATTCAAAACGCTGTCTCGCAGACTTGGCGGGAGTTCGCGTGCGGAATCCCCGGAAACAGGCACGTCAACGGCACGGGAGATCCGTTGATCTGCGGCGGGCTGCAGTACGGCATAACCAGTCACTCGTACCGGACGCTGCGTGCCACCGGGACGGGAGCCGATCAAGTGCGGTTTTTGGCTTTGAACGAATATTACAAGCGGTGGATCGACGACGTCGTCAACACCACGACGGAGATCTGCAGCGCCGGGACATCGGCGAATACCTGTCCGCGCGCGGCTGCTGCAGTGCAGCTGTTTGTCGTCTTGCAGCTATGTGCCCGGTATGGAACACAAACTTCACGATGGAAGGAATGAAGGAAGGAAAGAAAGGCAGCGAGTACGAGTGTGGTCGGGTGAGAATTTGTGTTTGGCGATCGGAGTGGGTGTCACCTCTTTGGGTTATGCCGACGTTTCGCACTTATCGTTGACATCCGATAGCAAGCAACGTTTCGTTCGAAAAAACGATCCCGAGCGATGCGAAACACAGAAAAAACGAATTCAACGAAAAAAATGTCAGCAGATATACCCGTATATAGTACAACTTTTCTTTAGGTTTGAATCTATAACGTGTATTCGTGAAAAGATAACCGTTTATTGGTTTACGTTGAAATTTTAACTAACGCAAACATCGATAAATGATCCGTCAGTTGTGTGTCACTCCAAAGCGTTATCTCACTATTCTCACCCGATATGCACTCCCTTTTTTCATTTCCTTCCTTCATTCCTTTCTACTTCTTTCTTTGCTTCCGTTCTTTTTTCTTTTTTTATACCTACTATGTTCACTAATGCTACTTGCGTTCAAAATAGTAACACACTCAGAGTTGTTACTTACACTACTTCACAGCATCCCTAATTTGTCTGATTAGTTCATTGTCTAAATCAACATTGTAAAATTCATTATTAATCAAAAAATGTCGACTGAAAAAAAATTCTATTATATAAGTCTTAGGCCACTTTCCAAACTTATTAGTGTTGTGACATTTTTCAATTGGACGCGCCCTCTGGCCGTCAGAGTGGTGTTCACATAAATTAAAATAAAAAAAAATACATGACCGTAAAAACAATTCGTATTTGAAAACAAAAAAAATTCGCTGCGCTCAGAATCTAAAAAAAGTATCCTACGGAAGAATAGCTTAGACCACAACGATTTTATTCATCTTATGATTTTGTCACACTTCCAAACCAGCAGTAACCCACTCAAAACTGTGAGCGCCGCTACTCCGACAAGCTTCCGACCCGACCCGAAAATTTAAACCCCTTTTTATTAAATAATTAATTTTCAATTTACATAAAAAAAAAAAAAATTAAAAAATTCTCGTGTGCGTCTTGCGAAATTTATCTACAACTGTGCTTCAGATTAACAAAAAATTGCTCATATTATACACGACACAATTTTACATCCAGAAATTTATTTTCAGCCAATTTATAATATGTTAATTTCTTTTAGATTCTAAGCGCAGCAAAGATTGCATTGTTTTTACAATGATGTTTTTTTTTGTTTTTCTCCTTGAAGGGTATAAGAAACACTCCGATTTTTAAATTCAGTACCTCTAGCGAAAGGTCTATAAACTGTGATGATATGCTTTGAGTGGTCACGAGTTTTAAAATTCTAAAATTTACAGTCATGAAACAAAGGAGAGCCTTAGGAGGAACGTGAATTACGACAAATGGGATTTTACACAACGATTTGGATTTTTTTTTTTTTGCCGTAACATCCAAAATAATGTTCGGAACGAGCTGAAAGTTTTACGTAATATCGGAATAGGTAAGATATACGAGTTGTGATTAAAAAGCGATTTTGAAAATGTTCGAGCTAAGTGTACAGAATATACTTCTCTCGGATTTCTCGAAAAATTTACCAGGACGTCGCACGCTATATGCACTGGACAACCGAGCCACAAATTTTTTTTTTTTACACAACATCGTCTCTTCGCATGAAAACGTCGTGTAACTTGATGGATATAAATGGTATTTTTTTTTATTTCGCGGTGCGACGCAAACTGCAGTGAACATGACACGTGTGTGCGTATTATTTTACGTTCGTCGCGAAAGTTTGTCGTAATCTCACGCGACGGTTTATCTTTTTACGGCGCACACCGCCGATAAAACAAAAACAGTAATAAAAAAATTATACGCTATATTGTGCGGAATATATATATTATTACGTGGTGTGCATCGAGAACGCGCGGGGTGGAAAACAAAAAATCGTAAAAAATACGTATAGGACGGTTTTTTTTTTCTTTTTACATCGTTATTTAGTGTTCGTTACGATTTGTCTTACTCGGTCTTGCTCGGTCATTTTCGCGGGCGCCTACCGAGAGTGCTGCGACGCGAAGCTATCCGCAGAGAGTCCGCCAGCGTCGTGGAGAAACGCGTTTCGGGGCATTTTGTTTTTTACCCGCGATTTTTTTACCGAAACCGTGCGATTTTTCTACCGAAACCTTGCGGTTTTTCTACCGAGACCGTGCGGTTTTTCTACCGAGACCGTGCGGTTTTTCTACCGAAACCGTGCGGTTTTTCTACCGAGACCGTGCGGTTTTCGCCGCCTCGAAACGAACGCAACACTGGATGGTCGTCGTCGTCGCCTATACCCGCGCACACACAGGGGGCGCGCGCCTACCCCGTCGTCCCGTTTTTCCGCGCGCGTACCCCGTTACTACGCGTAACGTAGGGGTGGAAAAAAATACAGCGGGGAAAAACTGCAACTCGCGTTTAAAAACGAAATACGCGTTCATGTCATTCGTTCATTCATCCACTTCTCCTTTCGGTTCTCGTTACAAACTAATATGTTGTTATTATTAGTCATTCGTTTGCGGATCGCGTGTTTGTTTGTAAACTGCAGCGGAAAGCTTTACGTTTGTATAATAACAACAATAATAATGTGATACTGTTTTTTCATTGTGTTGCCAGCGCGATTCCGTCACGAATCCAACGAGCCGAAGCGCTATGACATTACGTTTGCGATAAATTCCTCCATTTCGTGCCCCGTACGCGCGCTGCCTGTATAGGAAACGACGAAAACGCGGTTTTGTCGCACGAACGTCGCAAAATCTATCTTTTGTTTAGCGGTATTCGTAGCCGAACATAAAACTTCCAAAAATAAATACGCAGTATCGCGCGTTAACTTTTCGAATCTGCGTTCTCGCGAACATTACTAAGAACACACGAGTCGCCGGGAAACTTGTGCTGCCCGTATTCAAATATCAGCGGAAAAACAATTCCGTGCAGATCTTTGATGATCATATTTCGTACAGATGCTATTGAATCCGAGCGTTTAAATTATTTTTTTTCCCCAAAGGAAACGGCTATTTTTTCATTAAGGGGCAAAACCCTACACGCGGTGGTTTCGTCGTGATACGCGCACGCCTAAAGACAGCAGCACTGCTGTCGATCTCTTTCCATCGTGTTTAGAACATGGATTTTCATCGTACGGTCGCGTCAACTTCAAGGTTTTTACGATACGCAGAAAATGAATTTATTTTCGGGTTAAGACGCGCTCGATCCGCTTAGTGTGACCTAGCGGTGTGTTCCTACGACTCTGTCGAATTCGCCGATAAAATGTAATTTAGTGGAGTTCATTTTTTGAACAAACAGCACGACGAATTCGGGTAATTTTTTTTTTCTTCGTCCGAAAGAGGAAGTTTTGCCGATTTTCGAATCATGCGTGCCATACGAACGTAAAATATCGTAATTTTACTCTAAATATTTAAACTTCGAAATGCTAACGCAGTTTTGAAAATTTTCAAAATCGCGAGCGGCCGAAAACCAAGGTCTTCTTCCTTCAAACACACAAAAAAATTTGGTACGTTTAACATTTCGGAAAGTGTCGTCGCGTTTTGATGTTTTTTCATACAATATTTAGCCACACCCTTAACCACTGAACGCATATCTGAGTATTTCTTTATTTTTTTGGATGAATGAAAATATCTTAAAGAGCGCTCGTTTCTAAAATTTTTAAATTGCGTCCTGCGGCATACCGCAGTACAACTTTATTTGAAAGTATCGTAATTTTTATAACTTCAATTTCAAATTGTAAGCGTATCTATCGCTACTGATTCGCGAAATCGGGAAAACGAGTGCCCTATAGAAGATGTTGTTTTACTCTCTCGAACAAAAAAAAAAAAAAAATGTTCAAAACCGGCCTATTACATTCTTTGAATGTGCGTTTTGATATTTTTTCATAGAAATTTTAGCCGCACCCTCCTTTAATATTTGATAATCAAGTAAATATACCCTATGACTATTAAATCTTGATTGCACGGTTACAAAACAATCTTTGAGCAACTGTCAATGAGTTATATAATATAATTCGTGACGTTCATAAGAGGAGAATTTCACTTCTTTTCGGTCGACAATTTTCGATTATTTTTTATTTTTGGAAATTTTCGTTTACGTAAACCGCGACGGTTGTACCGGCTGTCCGTGGCGATCCAACGTCGAAATTGTCACAGGTTCAGGTCGCGAGGTTAATGTTACCCGGTCACGACACCAATTTTTGTTTTGTTTTATCTGATTTCCCGAGTCTGTACGCGGTGCTCCTCGACCGGAAAATCCTATAAGCCTTTCACCGGAAATCAATCACGAAGAATACTTACGTTTTATACTGCGTGGGCTATCCAAATATGTATAAATATTACAAGTTGTACCACTCGTTCTACTCTGTTTTTCAACTAGTCTACGCTGCAAGAACAAAACATGAAACTCTTACACGAATAAAATATAACAACAACGCGGATACTTTATTCGATTCTCGAAACCGTCACACGATTAATCAATGAATTTAAATATTTGATAGATTTATACGCGACAAACGTAGCGAACACAAGACCAGTGACGATGAACGATAGAACATCGAGTAAAAAGTATTGGTACCAATTCAGACTGTGCGATTTCAGCGATTCGCTATCGAACCCGTGTCTGATAACGTATTCGACCCAGAAAACTGCTGTGTTTAACGCGGACGTCGGCTGGTCCGAAAAAATTTTGGAAACCCTCTGTGCGTTTTCTTTGTAACTAAAAAAAAATATAACGCATCATTACAAGTAATATCGATAATAATAGCTAATACAAGACACGTTGGATACGTGGGTGGGAATTGTTTAAAGTGGATGTCAAAGCAAACGTTTGCACTTTTATTTTTTTTATCAATAAAATAGTGTTTATAATTTATTTTTAACACATATTACGATTCAGTTGATATCATATATTATATCAACGAGAGTTTAAAATTGATCCCATTCTAGTTTTACAATCAACTGTAAGATCATAATATTATCTACGTGCAATGTCAAAATGTTCGCAAAATACGACGAATGGTTAAAACGATTATGACTGTTTTTATGATTTTATGAACACAAAAATAAAAGCCGTAACTAACGATGTCATAATACAATATATCAGTCTGTAAGAATTTTTAGTTTACGCAACGTGACTAATATTCAAATAGTAAAGTTTTTTTACTCGTTATTAGAGTTTATAAAAGTAATTAATCTAATAAAATGAAATATATAAATGAATACATTAAAATATTCCGTTGGTAGAGGTGGAAGAGGCGTTCCATTTGAAAATAAAACGTACAGTTGGACGTCAGTATGTTTTTTTTTTATGAAGTGCAGACATGAAACAGTTGGGTACCTATTTATTGTAAAATACCCCTTATTCTTTTATATCGTGATTGCAAGTTTAATAGATTAAAATGACAAATATCATCAGTAAAAATTATTTTTGTTGTTCTTCCTAAGTATAGTTTTAATAAGCAACAATTATTACAGTTTTTTTTTTTTTTCAACTATCAAGTAGAATATCAAAATAAAATTTAGTAAAACGTGAAATGTTTAATTTCTCCGGGCGATGGTTCGTTTTAAAGTATGCAGAGAGTACATGAAAACCCAAATGAATACTATGTGTACGAACTCTACTAACCTCGAGTCAAGTATAATTTTTTCTATCGCGTCATCAAGAAGACTCTGTTGTAAATCGTTTATCGACAGTTCAATTCCGAATCCGTTTTCCACAACGAATCTCATATTGTAATACTGGTCGGTATAGAACGGAAAACCAATTACCGGCACACCAAAGTTTAGTACTTCAACGAGGCTGTGATATCCACCGTGGGTGATGAACAACTTACAATTCTTGTGACCTTAAAATCGAAATTCTCATCAATGTCTAAACGGAGACCAATTATAAAATGTACCGACTGCTGTATGTCACACACACACACTGTGAAATCTTTCTGTCGATCAAGTGTGAGCCACAGTCACTTACTCAAAACGTACTGTTGTGGGAACCACTTGTCGATGTACACGTTGTTCGGTAAACCGTCCACGGTGTCGTTGTCCCATTTCCATAACACGATTTGCCGAAGTTTCCTGAACGATTCGACGAAAATTCTCACTTCGCATTCCGGCAGCTCGGATATTTTGATGTTTGATCCAAAACTAAAATAAATCACTCCGTCGACGGCGCCGTCCATGAGTTTTTTTAACTTCTGAAAATCATATCATCGATAAATCGTTACGCGGGCAAACGAATCTTTGCTAAAAAAAAAAAAAAAAGAAGATACGCCGCACGGTTAGTCATCAAGTTTAAAACCAAAACTGTTGGTACAGCGTATATTATCTTCGAGAAACAATATTTTCTTAGCCGAAAACCAAACGTAATAACCAATGGCCTCTTCAGCCACCCTCCAGCGTAAGCCCCTGTCGGCTAAGACGCGTTGTAAGACGCAAAAAAAAAAAAAAATAAAATAAAATTTCGAAATTCTCGACGTGCTTATTCCGAGGGTTTTACGTGAAAAACAATTCCAATAAACCTAAAAGTTATGTTTTACCTGGATCGTGGCGAGTACAAAATGTACGTTACACATGGTTCGGAGTGTTGGGTGGTGAACAGGAGTGCGGAATAGAGCACGAGTGTGGCTCGAACGAGAATGTTTAGATGGAAGAGTGGAGTAGCATCAAAGAACGATTAGTGGACAAGATGATAGTGGACCGAGATGGTGTGATGGGGAGAGAGACTTAAGCAGCGAGAGCGATTACGAAAAAGAAGTAGAGCAAGTCCGAAGAGAGGGTGGAAACAATTGAAAACGATTGTGTGTGTGTTTGTAAGGGGTGCTAATGATAACGGCAAGTGGAGGTATGGAAGGGTCGGGGAACGGGGTGGCCGTTCCTAGTTTATAAAAATAGTTTGGGCCTAACCAGATTATTTTTTTTTTGGACACCGGGAAATTTTTTTTCAACATAACCTTAACAAATGTTTTCTTTTAGAATCGGTATTAAAATATTATATTTGTATAACATGAAAACAATTTTAGCTTTTTTTTTTCTGTTAGAAGTCAGATTTTTAAAGTCAGTAACTCGAAGCGTTTTTTCTCGAAAGTTTTAATCATTTTTTTTTTTGAATCCGAGCGTTAGCGAAGAATGTATTACGATGATTTATTTTTTTGTGATCACTTTTTCTAGTAGAAAGAAATGCTCCGATGTATCAAAAGATGGATAAGATTGATCCTCCGAGATGGTACTTTATTTGGTAAACGTTTTCATATAGTTTTTGATTATTCTTCTGTTGAAAAACGGTCAAATTCCCAAAAGTTCGACTTGAAACGTATACGTTAAAACGAGATTACCGCCTATTGGTGTTCAATCGATTTCGATCATTTTTAAGGGATTCGTGGAACTTTGAAATTTTCGCATTTCGCGCAGTTCCATAAAACCTCTAGTTTTCGTACGTCTCGAAACACGATCCAAACAACAGAGTCGTTAAAAAATTTAGAAAAAAACACGATTTCGGTTCAAAGCCGATTTCACGTCGTCGTAAAACTCGAGTCGTTCCGTGCGGCGTATTTCTTATGAACGTAAATAATCACGGGAAACACACCGATTTAGATTTTTTCGATCATATAACATCGAAAACAGACCGATCTTTTACCGAAATAAGGAAAGACACGGATTTGACAGGGGCGTTCGTCGTTTACCACGACGCATATACTACCCGCTATAGGCGCAACTGCTCGGAATCGCGTTTTCGATGGCTTTCGGCGCGTTAAAAACCGCAGCTCGTAAACCCGGCCCAGAGCGCGCAATCGCCGCACCCCCGTCGACCCAGACCGATCCCGGGCGCTTTTTTTTTTTAGCGTGTACTTTTCGAAAATCAAAAAATGTTTGGCGCGTGTCGAATCTAACGTCACGAATGCGATGTTATTGTGTTTTTTTTTTCTGATAATCCGGGGTATTTTGTCGGGCGGCGAGTTTTTAAACCACCGGCACACTTTTTCGGGAAAAACAACACAATCGCCCGATTCGAAAACCCGAGCTCGTTCCTCGTCCCTGTCGCGTATTACTCGCGCAACGATCTCTGTTATAAACGTAATAATATTAGCGCGTACCGGCTGGACGTCGTCGTGCGGTGACCGCGTGCGCCGCTGCGTGTGCATGCCGGCCACGGGGACGACGTTCGGCGGGTACGGGCGGGCGTACGACACGGACCAGTGGCTGTTGATCAGCGTGAGGGACCCGCGGAGCCGGTGCAGCGACGGACAGCTCCGGTGTCCCGGGTACTCGTACGCGTCCTCCAGCACGCGCTGCTCGGCGGACCGGAAAGCCACGTCCACGAGCAGCAGTTCCGTCCACTCGATGGCCGCGTTGCACAGCCGCTCCGCGAACGACATGACGTCCGCGTACCGCAGCCACACGGACGGCACGTACGACGGGCTGTACGGCGCGGCCAGCGACGTGCTGAGCGACGCGGACGGCATCATCGGCGCCAGGCACACCACCGGAACCGCGTACCTGTCGACATTGTACCGCGGATTTTCATTCGGACCGATCAACAATAGTTAGTTGCTGACTAGGGGATGGTACTACCTATGCTTTTCGTCGAACCGAAGTAGCGACGGGACGACGTGGAGAAACTGCGCGTGTGAGCAAGAGCCGGCGGTATAGGACAAACGGGTGGAGCCGGACGGCCGGAGGAGATGTGGCGGACGGCCGGTCGAAAGACGCGCGTGAGGAGTGTCGACGTAGACGAGGGATGGGCCGAATCGGTCGGCAGGAGGAAAGCTGCGAAAAAAGCTTAAAAAACGAACTTATAAAACGCGCGTGAAACAACTTTCCAACTTTTCGTATTCCCGAACCCGTCTTGAGCATTCTCTACACGCACTGGCCTTTATTTTCCGCGTCTTCTCTCCGGTCTTCCGCCTTTTTCTCGCGCACAATCAACGCTGCGATCGTGGGGGGAAACACGCGAATCGAAGGACACGAATCCGAAATTCATTTCACGCCACTTAAATGTCTGTTTCACCGACAGTTACGGTCCGTCTGGAAAATTCGAATAAAACGACTATTGAAAAACATTCGTTTTACGCCGCTTTTTTTTTATCGAATTTCTATGACTTTTCGGTCGTTTACGGGGAAGCGACGTGAAATTTCAATCGATCCGTAATGATTTCGCGGACAGAGCAGTCTGTTTTCGTATTTTTTTTTGTCCGGCGCTTCCGGTGTATATATAAATAAACGTTATAGTAGTAGTAGTAATATGGGGTTTCTGAATCCATTTTTGCAGGGGGAAAAAAAAAATTCGTCCACAAAATCCTGGGCGAGTAAGTTTTAATCTCCCCGCTGAATCCCCTTTGATGTTTTTGACCTGAAATTCCTAGGCAAATATTACCGAGATTTACCGAGGTTTTGAATTATGAGTCAAGCTGCTTTTCCATAAAATTATTTTTCGGTCAAAACAGTATGAACTGTAAGTGATTTTTACTCAACAGTCAAACGAGTATGAAATTATTTTTACACTCGAAACAATCACACACTTATCGTGTTAAAACGGTACGAACTGTAACAGGTTATTATCATAAATCGGTTATTTGGTTTGTAATTCAATTCTTTATTTTACATTATTATAATTTTTCAAACTATTCCACGTGTCTATTTTAATCATACGATGTTATATAAGTTTCTTAACTTCTCTAGTACGAGGAACATATTCAACAATTCGGTCATGAATTACTAAACAGTATGCAGTTACATCAGTTAAATTTTCACTAGACTCGATTTCCAGACGGACATCAACTGTTGACGCTGTATCGTTTTGTTTAGAGGTATCTACTATATTATTACAATCGGCGCTTGTGATAAAAATTTATTTACTCCAGGTATTTTAGGTCAAAAACATAAAAATGGATTCAGAAACCCCATAATACTCATTATAATACGCGCGATTACCTGTGGCCCAACGCTAGGTACGCGTCGCTGTACCAACTTTCGGTCAACACCAGGTCGAAATTGTTTTTAGTGTCGTTCAAAAACTCTCGGACCTCTTTCAACGCCAACGTTCTTCGCACGTTGTTCAACATGTTTTTCTTGACGGAAAACACGTTCGTCACTCGGTACGCGTGTCGAATATCGAGCGGAGTCCGGTTTCTCGTTAACTTCACTAATAAACCGAAATCGGAAAAAACTATTAGTGCGCGCGAATAGTTATTTGTCGCTCGCGTAAGTTTCTTTAACCGTACGTACCCGAAATACCCTGCAAATAATCTACCGTCATCTCGAGAGTTCAAATATTTTTTTTTCTTACGTTTGTTTAAAACTAAATCGTTTTGCCCAACAACTACTTATCACATTAAACCCCCGGGTACGCGCGATTCTACAAGGTTTGGTAGCTAAAGTACAAAAACGTAGTGTTAACAATCCAATTGAATACGCTTAAAGTTTAATTCTTAAGATGGTCGACGATGTTTTTCGTGATATTTGGTTGGCGTTTTTGTTGAAAATCAACAATAGTCGAGACGATGTTTGATTTCGCTCAAGTACCCGCGGCCAGTTGATTCGTGAGTAATATTTGAAAAATAACCGCAGTTTCGTGTTGTTTTATCGTTGCCGTGTGTGAGAAGCCGTTAAGGATTTTCTCCAAAGTTGTCCTATCCAAATAACGTTGTACATCCGAATACACCGAAATAAACGTTACGAAAACGGAATATTTTTACAGTTCGGAATGAAGTCCTCTATGTTTTATACCCCGACATTTTTACATTATTTTAGATTCTGAGCGCAGTGAAGAACATTTTGTTTTACAACGATGTTTATTTTTTTTTTTTGGTCTTTCTCTAAAAAAAACTTTAAGGGTAATGTGAATCGTATTTTGAGGGGTTTCAAATGTGAAAGTTCAAAATTGAAAAAGTTACAGTCGCGAAACTAAGGAGAAACACGAATTATACGGCAAACGCGCAGTTTTTTGACGTATCGATTTAGTTTTTCGGTCATCCGACGATCGGAACAAACTTTTCGGAAATGTTCAAATTGGTGCCGTACTGTCGTCGTTTGTTAAAAGTTTCGTGCGATTTCGAAAATGTTTATAATAGATGGTTTTCGTAAAACGTACCAGGATTATCAACGACGTACCACCATCTTAAAACACTATCGATTTTCTTTGATTCAAAGCGTATACACACGCCGCCCGTGCTTCGCGTCGCAAAAAATACACGGTAAAAATAAAATAAACTACATATTACCGTTTGTCACCGGTACGTGGACGTAGGTGGACGGCACTTTTCCTCTCGGCCGGTAAGGGCTGACGACGGTCACGCGGTGTCCGCGGTCGGCCAACTCCACGAACAGCGGGTCGAACCCCGCGAAATGGCTGTAAATCGGCAGCGGGAAAAAGGCCAGGATGTCGGCCCCGGCGGTTGGCCGCGCACGATCGCCGCAGATCGTCAAAACCGCGATCAGAACCTGCGAGTAGAAAACAACGGTGGACGGTTTTTATTTTTTATGGGTTCTGAGCGCGTAGCGAACGGTGTATTACATCGACGGTACAACGCTCCGATTTTAGACGAAAGGTCCGGATAGAAACTTTGTAAAAAAAACATTAGGTACGACAAACGTAGTTTTTTACACGTTTTTTTTTTCGGCCACAACGTCCGAAATAATATTCGGAAAAGGTTTACAGTCTTACGTAACGAGTCTGATAAGAGTTGATCCACTAGACAACAGCTTGTTGCTCAGAATCGTGTTTTCGAAGGAGATCGTCTTAAGCGTAGTAGTCGCTTACACACCGTCAAACTACCTACAGTGATTCCGGCTTTTCTTTTTTTCTGAGCGTAGCGAATAATGTATTGTTTTCACGTTTTTTTTCCCCCCCGTGAACACTCTCTCTTTAGGGTACAAGAAACGCTCCGTTTTTTTTTAAAAAATTTCTGAAAGGTCTGAGCTGGTATACTTTGAGAGGGATCTTAAAATTAAAAAAGCGATAGCGAAAAAAAAAAACCCAAGCGAAATTGAAAGAAAAACGTTTTTTAACTCCCAAAACAATAATAATCGGAAGTAGCTGAAACTTTTTACACAATATTAAAACAAAGCGAGATGGATACAAGTTCGGTTTCTACGAGCGTTTTCGAAAATGTTTAAGCTATAAGTACGGAATTTTGATTTTTCGTAATTTTTGTTCGATAAATCGTTTAATTTTTAATACAAGGCAACGTGTAAACGTGCCTACGCGTAAAATCCAAAAACAGTGACAATACTAACCTAACTCGTATATACTATTAAATCATGATATTGTAATAAAACACGGGTATATACGTACGTGGTAGTACATTTTTAAGAGTTTCTTGAATTAAGACACTGTTCCGTCATTTGACGATGAAAACGGTCGAGTTTCGGCCGAATCGAAGTGTAACCGCAGAACAGATGAAATCTATCCATAACTAATGCCTAGTTGTAGAAAAAAATTAAAAAATTGTAACGGTTTAAAGAGACTGCAAAAAAATCTGTACGCACTTATCGGCGGCGGTTTTACGTAACATCGAATCCGCATAACTAATTTGTATTTTTTATTCGTTTATATAATTCGTTTGTGCGTCGCACACTGTAAAATTCTTACGTAACTCGTATATTATATTTTATAACCGACTCCGAGTTTGATGCTGTTCCAATACATTATGATATCTTCCGACACGTTTGGACTTGTCGGTAAGTTTCTTTCGATATTATTGTACACGCATTTTGGATTCTGAGCGATAGTAGCGAGGAAGTTATTGTTTTTACCAAAGATTCGCGATTTTTTTTTTTTGTCCGTGACACGCACAGAGGATATATTTGCTCCGATCTTGTCGGTCAGTAAACGTTTTGCGAGAGCCCAACTTATGTGCACAGAACGTTTAACGGTATAAATTTACCTATACTTTCATTTTGGCGATGGTTTTTTTTTTCACCGTTACCCCTCGTCACTAAACAAGCACGATTCGTTTAATTTTTCCATAAAAAGTTGGTTTTAACGTGCAGGTACGATGTGTATCGTAAGAAAATTCACCAAATTTCACCCATAAATCTACCGAAAATTCCCCGTCTGCAATGGCGAACCATCGTGAAAGGTCGAAGAAGAATTATATTATAGAACTTTGGATACCATTTTCGTGCACAATGATTTTAGTAAAGATTTCAGGCGATGTAAAAAATATATTTTAAATATCCCTCTAAAGACTTTTTATCGTCAGGTTAAAACCTAAAAGCGTTTAATTTTTGGCGATCGGGATTTTTAACTACTCACAAATCATATTATTAACTTGCCGTTATTTTTTTTTTTACATCATAGAGAACACTATAATTTCATAATTAGTATTATTAGCTTAGTTTGAACAACCTAGTTGAAAACTGTTACAATATTATGAGAGAAAAAAAAAAGAAATACCGATTATATTATATACTTTGGGTACACCGAAAAAAAAAAAATTAAAATAGTAATATAATAGCAATGAATGTCAAAAACACGAGTTGACTGATGGTAAAAATATTCGCAGCATTATATACGAGTATATTGTTTTGTTAATAATTATGAAAAGAACGATTTGTTTAAAAAAAATTTTAATGTGCAAGATATTGAACATTATAAAATTGTACATAGAATATAGTTCCAAAATGATGATTGAACTTTTTAATAATATAATGTTTAAACTTTTAAAGTTTTAAAACGTTTAAACAATTTATGACCAGTATCCGAAAAAAAACGCAAAAGTATAAGTGCGCCTATAAACCAACATCATGTTATTCTACATTTTTTTTTTTTTTTACCAAAAGCGAGAAAACACGTTTTGAAAAAATTAGATGATGATTTGAATTTGAATGAAATGATGACTGGAAAAAATGTATACAATGCTCTATAAATTGTTGTTCATTAACGTAGAATTATGAAATTTGATTACTTTTTCTCGTACCATAATTATAGTAAAAAAATTTCATTCTCGGCTTACATTTCTGAAGGTAACTAATCTACATTTATATATAAAAATGAACGTATGTATGTTTGTATGTTTGTCTCTTATGCATTCAAATACTGTTCATCCGATTGCGTTGAAACTTTCTGAAGTTGTTATTTGGATTCCGTAGGTGGTTTTGAAAATTTCAAATTTTCAAAATGTTAATTATAAATGGTTGGAATGGACAAAAGACCAAAATTGTTCATGTAAATTGTAAAATAACATAATCGGCTTTTTTCTAATTGTAGCCACGACTAAAAATAACAAATAGTTGTCTCACACTTGTGTCGATTTTTGTTGTATTGTAGTTTACATTATTGTTTAAAACATGTTCATTACGTGTAATTATGCCTCCACGGATGAGCAGCGGTTGGTAGAGCAATGCCCAACGCAAAAAAGAAATCAAGATCAACGGAAACAAACGGATGACGGGAAGCTAGATTGCAAACCGATCGAGTATTGCCCGAACTTTATTCTCCACCATTGGCAACATTAGTGTCCGGTGTATACATAGAAGTGAGTGGTATTTTCTTTTACGCAAGAAATCTCAAAAACTGCTTGACCTATGAAACTAAAATTTGGCAGATGGGTAGTATTTAGTATTGATAGAACATGTGCATGCACTAAAACCAATTTCGCGAAATTCGACCCCTAAGAGTGTTAAAAGGAGTAAAATAGAAAAACGTTATTTTTGGTCGGATTTCTTTTTGAAATTTAACAAATATTTACAACATGTAGTAACACGAATAATAAAATATGGCAAATATGGCAGTAAGGGGTAACAAAAGCTACTGGGTATACATTTTATAGGTATACACATTTAGCAAACTATTATACACGGGCAAGGCCGGGTTACGACAGCTGGTAATTTATGTAAATCAACGTTTTTGAAATATCTTTAATTACTGGTTTTTTTGTTCAGTAATTTTTCGGCTACACCACGCAAAACGGTACACTGCGTCAAAAGAGTGCAATATTTGTTTAATAGACCACGTGCGTTACCGAAACATTGTACTCCGTCGGCACGCGTTAAAGACAATGACCGGTGGACGTTTCGCCGACGTACAGCTCGTGCCACCTTTCCGCCCCCGCCGATCGGTTATTAATCGGGAAATCACAATTGTGTACAGCCTTGGTTCAAATAAACACTTCGTACGTACTGTTTGTACACCGTGTGATTTTCGTACGTCTTTTCCACAATTTTGTTTTCGGATGACGATAATTAAAATTAATTAATTAAACGCGTCGGACGATCAAGGTGGTGCGTACATTCGTCACGTGCGCGATTGCAAACGTCGGTTGACGGACCATGGCGAGAGCTGAACCGCGAGACTGGCAAGAACGTCTCAACTCGACGTACGGGACGGAAAGCCGAAACAATATTACACGCACGTTATTTAGAAAAAAACAAAAATTTCGTTTTGTTTTTAATTATTGTTCTTCAAATAATATAATATATATATATATATGTACACACAAACATAATATCATAATAACTTGTGACCGACAGTTTGTGCATTGAAAATTTTGGCAAAACAAAAATTTATAATAGTAAAACACTTAATACGACGAAACGATAAAAATAAAAAAAGAAAAGTATTACACAAAAACAATCGTACACAACCTTAGTTTTAGTCTGGTCACAACCAAACCGTCCGGCGGTTCACTCGCATCCGTTTGCTCGTAATTATTATAATACGGCGTACACACGTTACGGTAAAAGAACTACAGTGCGTCATAAATTAATTGCCGGGTGTGCGGACAGTGACGGCGGAAAAACTATATAAACAACTTTCATGCGTCTCAAGGGGCGTCGCTGATGATATAATATTGTACCATTGCTATTCGGTTATTGTTGATACGCTCAATTTCTAACAAAATATTATCAGACAGAGTAACACATTTTTTGTTTTTTATACAACGTTAATAATTACTGTTCACAGTTCTAAACGTATAAATATTTCATAGGGTACTGATCAGAATATACATACATGTAGCAATTAAAAAAAAAAAAAGTTAAAAAGTATAAATTAGTCTAAACATCAATTTGACTAGACCCGTGAAAAAAAAAAAAAATTATTGAAAGTTTTTACCGTACGAAATGTTTAAAAGCACTCGCTTACACTATAGATAAATGTCGTCTAAAACTTTTTTTCTTAAATCGCAAACAACTAACATTATCATACAAATTAAAATTATAACTAAACAATAAACTATCTATGAAAAGCTCTAAAATTAAGTCGATTCAACGTTAATTCAACGACGTCTTTAACAATGTACTGAATTTATTATTATTATTCGTAAATATTTAAAAACTATTCTCGTAGATTAATTATAAACATAATGTAAAATAGGAATGTCGTCTTGATGAATATAATAATATAAAGAGTATTGGTTGATTCTGCTTGAGAGTACGGTCAGACTTAACAAATTGTTATTGGGGGGGGGTGGTGAGGCGCAGTCGAACATCATGACCGTGGCCACCATTTCCGTCGATAGTTTCCTAGAAGACGCACACTACCGACTAACTGGCTTCTTTCGTCAGTTCTTTCTGATAGGCTATAGGCGACTGTATGGCTTTCAGGAAATTCTGTTGCGTCTGGAGTATCTGCCTGAGGTTCTGCAACCATTCGAATCGCGATTCCGGACTGTGAGCCTGGCACACGAACCATAGCGGCGGTCGCCTGGGGTCGGTGGACTTGATAATGAAAGATCCGTCGGAAGAATCGTCGGACGAGTTGCTGCTGCTGGACGACGAGCCGTGTCTCTCTTCGAGTGTCATCTTGTTCACCTGCATGTTAAAGTACAGAAACAGCATTTTTAAAACTACAGTAAGTAAACACCGAGCAGAGTTTTGTGCACGACAAAAAGTGTGGTCGAACAGACTCTCTCTGTTCGCTAACATATTTTCAACCAAGGTTCAAAACACGTACCTGAATGTGTGCTTTATAATTGTACACCGGACTGGTGAACTGAGTCTTCTTGCCCACTTCTTCGCTGAATATAATGCTCTGCTCGAACAGGAACACGTGAAGGTTCCGGTTGGGCACCCGATTTGGATTGCTACAGGGCCTTTCTGAGCACGTCAACATGCCGTGCAACAACAGTTTTCCCTGAGCCGTTATTTTTCCCTAAATTGATCGCGGGGGTAAAAAACCAGAATTAGCCACGGTTCCAGGCGTGAAAAAATGCGCAAACCCTCACATCGAATCCTTGCAGGCGACCGACGTCCATCATATCGTTGGCCGCTTTGGGCACGACTTGCATGACGTGCATGGCCAGACGCAGAGCTTCCATCTCGCTGGTCAACCTCGCGCGCTCTGTGTATTTGAACAAATCGCGCAACAGCAACTGATACTTCATAATCCTCT
The DNA here is from genome assembly GCA_017140985.1 of Hormaphis cornu. Lineage (NCBI taxonomy): Eukaryota > Metazoa > Arthropoda > Insecta > Hemiptera > Hormaphididae > Hormaphis > Hormaphis cornu. Next base: position 3,016,193 of record CM029360.1, read on the forward strand.
GAACCGGCTTTATTAGAATGTCACAGAGTTGCAGCTTTTGACGAAGGAACTGTCGCATTTCCTGGAAACAAACAAACGGAACAAATAAATAAATACTGGCCAATACGAACTAGTGCAAACACGAAAATGTTCAACCCAATACTCGTAGGTACCCAAGACCGCTCTATTCTATACGAAATATCTGATACTTTCAGAATCATTACGTCGTTATTTATCGTTCCGACATAGTATTCATTAGAACATCGGTTTTCAAAAGTATTCTTTAACAGCTAACTAGAGTAACTTTTGACTTTAAATTCTTCAATACCTATATTAAAAAGTTGCGGAAAAAAAAAACACAAATTGCACAACAAAAACTCGGTAATTTTTAATTTGTATAGACTCAAATGCGTGCCCATTGTTTTAATAAAAAATATATACATGGCTCCGATACAAATTTCATAGTGATTTTACTAATTTTCGACTTTGAAAATTTGAACAATTCGTAATTCGTAAAAAGTTATCATAAAAAAAAAAATTGATAGTTACTTTTACTCCCGATTATTTTGGTGGTTTTAATTAGATCTTAGTTTCAGCATTGATTATAATAATTAATTAAAAATTAGATACAATTTTCTTCTTACGTTTCTCGTCAAGTGTTTGAGAAATTGACAAAGTATAGGTTCATAATTTTTCTCAAACAATGGTAACGTATATATAAATATATAAAAAACATTTTACCTCGAAATAGTAATCGTGTTCGGACACTAGGTACTCGGAGACCGGCTTGTTTTGACAGTAGACGACGTACATATGGAGCTTACGTTCGTGTTTTTTGAACAGCTTTCCGAGCTCGTGCGGTTGAGAGAGGCAACGTTCGACAGCTGACAAGAATACACTAAAATAAATGTAAAAAAACATAAGTAACAACATGACGCCGTTCGAAAACACAATAATTCGGTACTAAAACCTACATCATTTTAAATTAGTATTTTCTCTTTTTTTTCCCTATAAAAACTGTTTTCTCGATAATATACGATTTATTGACAGTATTTGTACAGCATTTTTCTAATTAAATTTGTCAGTGTGAACTGATGGACTCTTAAAATAACATTGTTTTTAAGTTGTACGCAGAAGCGGTCTAAATAGTTATCGAAATTTAGACCTATACAATGGCCACATCAATACGTTAGTTTATAGTTTAAAAAAAAAAATTGATCCTGCCGGTATTTTATAAAATAATAATATATTGAATATTTTACTGGCACGACGAATTGTTGCCTTATTAGCCAATTTATGAAAACTAAAACATTTAGATTTTGATAGTAGAAGAAAAATTTTTTTTATATTTTTATTATATTTAAAACAAATGATACTTTTTGATGTCCCCCGTGTTAAGATGATTACGGATAAGAAATTTTCTCATGCATATTGTGCCAAAAACAGCATATTTCTTAAAAAGAATTTAAGAACATAATATTTTGAGTGATTTACCGAAAAAAAAGCAGCCTTTTTTCGTATCTAGACAACAAATTCGATCCGAAAAATTCGCGAAACCCCATTTCACCACCGTAGGGGATGAATTTAAAAAAAAACGCTAACGGGGTTGAATTTTGAAAAATAATTTTTTCTGTAAATATCCACATTCTAAAGGAAACCACCCCAGCGAAATTTCAAGTCTTTAGACCCCGCGGTTCGCGCTGTGGCCTGATTGGTACATTGAACGCTTTGTACACTCTTTTTGCCACTTTAGGGGTTGAAAATTGAAAAATCCTCTCTTAGTGCTTGCCTACGAGTTGTACATCGTTGTGCAAAATTTTGCGCTGTTTGTCGACACCACAGTCGGCCAGTTTATCCGTTTGAAAACACAACACACTCACTCTCTGTGCCACTCGTAGATGGCTTCGATGTTGCCGAAGATCATTTTGTCTTTGCCGGACTTCAGATCCTCGGGGACGGGGATGTTGCAGTCCCACGCCTCCGGGTTCCTCATCACCGCCATGTAGCCCTCGACCACCAGGGCCAGGTCCCTCACGTAGTCCTTCTCCGTGTCGACCAGCTCGCGCATCACGTACTCGCGTTTGAGCAGCGCCTCATCGCACTCGTTCGCGTCGCTGCTGCTGCTACCGCTGCTCTTCGGTCTCGGATCGCCGCCGCCCGCCTTGTCCGCGGCGGTGCCGGATGCGCCAGAGGTGCAGGTGGTGTGTTGTTCCTGAAAAAAAGAAAGCGAGTCGGTCAGCGGCGAGTTGAAAAAAAAAAAACCCAATAAATAGATTGTAAGCGTGCGTTCGATACAAAAAATAATATTAGTACGTGCTGCTACGTGCATACTGATCAACGACATCGAGATTGTTGCGCACACGGCGCAATAATAAGACCAGCTTTCACTTATGAAGTATATGGACGATACGTATAAGACCAGTTCGTCGTGACACGAGGACGCAAGCGAGGGAAGTTCAACGAAGAACTTCGGGAAGAACTGCAGGCCGGTCTCTGCTCACGTAAAAGGAATGCAGGACCGTAATACTATGAGGAAATGAAGCGAAGGAGAAACCGTTGGAACGCGGTTATGGAATGGAAAAGGCCGCGAGGTAGGTAGACCGAATAAGAGGCGGCTGCAAGACGCAGTAGAAGAGTGGCCGCCTTAATGCCCTAAAGAAACGCAAGAGAACGGAAGGAAATCGTTCAAGACCGAGAGAAACAGAGATGTAGTGATGGCGGCAAAGGCTCTAATAGAGTCGTGAATGCCAGCAGTGAAGAAGATGATAATCACCGTGTGACGTGGATTGTACCGATGAATTTTATCCGAATTTACAAACTCTGACGACTGATCCTCGATTTTTCACGTCACTCATCGGAAACTTTTTGTACAAAAATTGTATGGATCTAAATATTATTAAACGGTCCAAAAAAACGAGGAAATTTATAACTGTTGAACTGTTTATTTATTTATTATGACGACATTTGATCGATTTCCAATACTTATTTGTTTGAAAAATCATCACGTGAAAACACAATTGTCGTCCAGGTTCTCGCCTTTAGCTCACAGGCATTTAATTCTTACCAGAAAGATCACAACCATGGAAATACAAGATCGTGTTTTTAAATACTAAATGTATTACGACTCAAAATGCACTTATGCTAATGAAATGAGTAACGACGATCGAGTGCTCCCAAAAGTCTAATGCGTGCAGTTCGTTCTGAACCGTTTTCAGAACGATAATTGGAAAAATGTAACCTCCTCGGTTGCACCAAAAAATCCATTAGTGAATCTCGGGGCGGCCACCGAAAAAATTTCTATAAGTCTAAATAATGTCTTTAATATTAAAATGTGAACTATTATTTGGTAAATTACTAACTTATACAAGTGGGAATTTGCAGTCAACATAACAATATATAATATGTAAACAAACTATGTTAAAACACAAAAACACGTGCAAACTATGTACATATAATATTTCTACTATATAGAACTCTACAAGGCGAAACAAACACACGACATGATTTGAAAAATGCGAAATGTGTTATTATTATTATTAGTCAATTCGTCACTACAACACTAAAACTCTTAAAATTCACCATTCTATCTTTGACGATCTGTTCGATCTCGGCCAAGTCGGCCGAAGACGAGGCCGTCACTTCCGCCGACAGTCCCGACGACGTCTGTACACAATAACAACAAACACGCGGTTTTTGTTGGTTAAAGTTGTGTAAAAAAACAACAAAAATCATAAATAATGTTTATATTTTATGAACACGCAAAGGTTAGCCGTACGTAAATAAATGTACATTGAAATAACCTCAAGCACGCCCAAAATGTTAGGTGCACGTCATTAACATTTACGCGGGAAAAATCAATTGAAAAAAAAAACCACACACCTATCGTATTATATACCTACATTTTCATTTGAGCGTATAAAATAAAACTGTATATTATTCTGCTATCAAATTTGATAATACTTATGCAATATTTTTGGTTCATATTTTTTTTTTTTTTTGTATAATATGCCTTAAGTCGTGAAGAAAAACACTATGAGCCATAAATTTAATGTCAAAAAGGTCTGTTAAACGATTGGTTTTTTTATGTCGTTAGAAATAAATTCTAATTCTAGTGTTTATTAAACTCGATTGGTAAATATGTATAAACTTTATGTTTTTATATTAAAAACATCTTAACGATGAGCTACTTTTCCTGTAACACCTGATTAGTAATAATTGTATTGTTTGTCTTCTATGAATCTGTTTATTTGTATTTTTTTGTCGATTCGTTATATTTTTGTAAGTACTCTCTACCTTTATCATGTTTTGTCATAAAAAAAAAAAAAAGGTATAACCCTTCGTTTTTAAGGATAATGTTCCTGTTACATTTTTTTCCCCTATGAACACTTTTTACGGTATAATAGAAAACGTTCCGATTTTTAAAGTCACGACTTTTTCTGAAATGTCTTTGAACTAAGCTGGTACTCGGGAGGTCTCAAATTTCAGAGTTCAAAATTGAAAAAGTTACAGGAAAAAAAAAACAAACGAGATAACGTTAAGAATTGCGGGTGGGTAACGCGTTTTTTGACATAATAGATTTAGTTTTTCGGCCATAACTTCTAAAACAATAATCGCAGCTGGCTGAAACTTTTGCACAATATTGAAATAGGTAAAATACAGGTACGGTCCGAGTGATTTCGAGTGATTTTCGAGCTAAGTACAGAACTTTTCCAAACCAGTGAACCGCCCCCCGAAGCGCCATACTCCGTCAAACCACCCACGCGACCTATTTCGTTAGTACAGTTATCCATTTAAATGACCGCTATCGTTGAGTAATCATCAAATACCTTAAGCTGAATTCTTAGCACGATTATTAATATGTACGGGTATACTGTAGCAGAACGCCCGGTAAAATTGCGTATAACGAGCGTAACACCGACCGAATTTTTTCGGCTTTTTTTTATTTCGAAAACTCTATGCATATATCGGCGTCGGTACTATTTATAAAACAGAGCGGTAAGTATATATATATATATATATTTTTCGTATATTATAGTAAAATATACTTATGTAAATACACGTTCACAAGCTGTGCGGACACCACTCACCCTTTGCGAGGAGACGCCGCTGCTGGTCGTGTCGCCAGCGACCAGAATCGACTCGGAGATGGGTTTCATGGGCGGCGGTAATTCGAGCTCGTCGTCCGGTTCTTCGCCGTTTTGCTCGTCTTCGTTCGGCAGTATCGATTTCGGCGTTTCGCTGATGGGCGACTGGCAAAAACGGGGAAAAAAACACAATGTATTATAATAAATTATTATTATTATTAATAATATAAACACAGACCATGCAAAAGCCAAATTCAAGACTGGACGAGTCGACGAAGTTTCATCCGCATCAAAAAAAATTCTTTTCGTACTCGTTCTTTAGAAATTTTCTACTCGCTAATAATTTTTGACCGAATATGGTGAGACAAAAAACGTTTCGTGTTATAACGCTCCTTGGAATATGATTTACAAAATTACAAAAACGTGCTTTTTCCCAACTATTAGTTCCTAGTAAAATATACTGTATTTCGAAATACATCGAGTTGTCTCCACTACGAGCTCTAATGAATGTTTTCCAAATTACGTGCGTTTGATTAGTTGTACGCGTGTTCAAAAATTCTATATTGATTTTGTACTAATTTTTGTCAAACACGCTTCTTCTTTCTTCTTTTCTCTTTTGCGTTTTGTCGGCCACTATGACCATCCCGTCAAACATCCGATCCTGTCCTCCATTTAGAGATTCCACAATTTGTACACTTCACCACGTCTTCCGAACTCAGTCGAGGTCGTCCGAGAGGCTTTTTTTCCTTCTGGATTCTCTAACATTACCACTAGCAACACTGTATTCCAATACACAGTTTTTAGGGTTTTAGGTCTCTCAAAAAGTTCCTCTAACTCTTTATCGAATATATTATTGTTTTCTCAATCGAACCTCACAGTTTTGTCGCTAACATACAACGCGTTTTATCGGATTAGAAAGCGGCCCACGGGAGTAGGGACGTCGCTCCTACCGCGACCTCCCTGCGCAGGATCCGCAGTGGATGAGGACGGTGACAAGAACTATAACAATATATACTCTCCTAAACTTAAAAATCGTAATTTTTTTAACGCTAGTGTTTCCAAAGACTATCTACTATATTGCCAAGATAATAATTCTTGCGCGTAGCACACAGAATTTTCAAAACGTCTTTTAAGGTATACACGCTGAAAACAGCTAAACGAATTGCGATATCGATCAAATCCTCTTACTTTGTATTTTTTGTCCGAAGATTTTTTCGCGGACTGTTGCTGCACGTGGATCTTGTCGACTTTGTTCCCGGTGCTGAACTTTCTCAACGGCGGCGGGATCCACATCCTCCTGCGGGGACAGAACGCATAATAATAATGAGATTATTATTGGAAATGCGCCGACGACCTCGACGACGACGGGCGATAGACGCAGAAAAAAGCTCTCGACAGTCGTTCAAGTAGGCCAAAGATTACGCACAAACACGGGCAAACATTTACAATAATTACACACACACACACACGCTATAATATAGGTATATCATATTTATAACCGCCACATATGGCCATACACCGTCCGCACAACACGACAATATTATATTTTTATTTTATTTTTTTCATTATAATATTATGGTAATTGCCCGGAGGACGGGCGAGAAATCTGCAGTGCTCTCCGCCCATATAAGGAGGAATCGGGAGGACAAATCAAGCGAATCGTTCATTATCGAATTGTTATAATCCGTTCGCGGGGCTGGAAGTGCACCGTGGTCTAAGCAACGAGATAACTAATTATAGGTGACTCAGTGCGATCAAATGTGACGTCGAAAATTCGAATTAACTGCACACACTAGGAATGTATTACAATTAGGTCAGAACTATTAAAAATACGTAATGACTACTCAATTAAGTATACACGTTCTGGTTAATTTGAGTAAGACAACTTGAACGAACTCATCTGATCAAAATAAAAATTAAAAGTCGGAAAAGTGGTCGATACGCGAAAAATATAGTTATGACGGGTACAAATTACAAATTTGGTGACTAGAGCGACCTAGTCCCTCAAAAGTGGCTCAAAGTTAAAAAAGTGACTTTTAGTCATAAAAATGAGCCATCATCCAGTCCTGTCTTCGTTGTACGGGCAGGCTGCTGTAGCGTGGCGAACTATCACCCCCGAGTGATTTGAGGTGGGTTGGTGGGCATTCTTAGTGCTTGGAAGAAACAATAATTATTTGTTCCTTCCAAGCAATTCATTAATTATTATACAGGTATTTAATTTTTATAGAGAACGCGAGCGATGATTATTGATTAATTGACTAGAGTGGCGATAATTTTATTCATAATTTGATTTAAAATCAAAAAAACAACAAACAAAAAACATTTAACACCACAGTGTACACAATGTTCAAGTTTTAAGAAGGTAAATTTTTGGTTTTAAAATCGTGTTTTCATATTTTCAAAATTATTAAGTAATATAACTGTTGGTCGGTTGACCATTCTTTCCCATAGACTCTCTTCTAGCGCATTTTATGGTCGTATTGGGCACGGCACCAGAAAGGTGACAAAAACAAAAATTGAAACGAGAATGGAGAAATCAGACAATTAGTGGTTTTTATTCATGTTATATTATATATTATATTCTAATTTTCAACAATCTTTGTCGTTAGTTATTTTTTTGAAATTCAAATACGAATTCATCAAACGTAATTGATCTCGGTATAACGTTATATACGATTGTGTAGTCAAATGCGTACTGGTAAGTTTAAAGAAGATTGAAGAATTCCATCTCAATAAAGAGCAGTATATTATCGCGCAAATCGCAGAAAACCTGATCCAGCAGATTACGTTCAGATTGTATCCGGTTGCTACTATACATTGCAATCGAGGAAAATTCAACGTTATTTTCTGCACGTACAGAACGTAAACGCGCACGTTGATAATATACGTCTGGCAAAAGGTATTTTAACCGTTATTTTAAAATGCAGTATCGACTTATGTTGCAGTATAAATCAAATATACACTGAACACGCATAGCATTATCGAATACGTCAACTGAATGAATGTGTTTGATTGGAATAACAAAAAACGCAGATCGGAAAAAAAAGTTAAAAAATATTAAACTCGGCGGTGAACAGCGGGGTCAAACGTTGACGCCACAAATTTTAATAAAACCACCGCCGTTCGGTGACCGTCCCGTAGATAACGATTGTCAGATTACCATATTAATTGTTGTTTTTAAGATTTTAATTGCAGTTGATACAATTATTGAAATAATGTTGTACACTGCAGGCATGTATCCGAAAACACTAAAATATTTGTATTTACTAAAAACTATTGTGGATTTTTAAGGGAAAATATCCGATAGACTATTGAATTCCACCGGAGCGCGTTCTATACGGTATCTCTATAGCGGTAGGCTATAGCTGTCCTAGTAGAGTTCCTTCACAAATCAAACAATAATTAACTGACTTTTGTTTAGAAAAATGATTACGATTCCAAATAGTATTATTTAAAAAAAAAAATAATCATGAAAATCAATCAATTTTCAACAACGAGGTCAAATTTACAATCTAATAACTGTGTGAAAAAAAAACTGATTTTAAATATTGGCCGACGACAGTAGATCGAGAAATATTTATTTAGATTGGAAAATTTCATGTACGTACCCGCTGAAACCTCGTCTCTTGGTAACCGGCGAGTTGTTGCAAACCATAGAAGCGGCAGTATCCACGCATTCTCCTGCTCCAGAAACGTCTGCAAAAGAAAACACTCAAAACGTAAGTAATGAGAAACAAACTAAACTGCACCATTAGGAGGTATTTTAATTTTAACTTTTGTGCCTACTTTAAGAAAATGTACCACAGACGCAGGTACACGAGTTGCGACCGGAACGTGTTTTTTAACGATTAATAAGAGTAGAATATAAAGTATAAACCATAAAAATATTTTTAAGTTTTAAGTTGTACACATATTTTTCCATTTATTTTAATTTTGTAGGTATTCCGAGACCCTTTGTACTCGGGAAGTATTGCTACGTGCCAGTAACACTCAGCGATCGTTATAACATATTGTGTTTTTAAATTAGACATAATTCTCATTTCGTTGACTTGTAGCAGAATGTATTAAATACCAATCAATATAGAGAGCATGAGACAAATTCAACTACTATGTTTTATATGCTATATGCAGTTTAGAGTGTTGGGAGGTTAGTTCTCCTCCCCCAAAAAAAACAATAGATATTCTAAAATTTTAAATCTGTTGAAACAAATAACGATTTTAAACAAAGTCATACGAATTATCAAATCAACTTTGCGAACAGTGTTTTACGAATGAATGTAAAATTATAATATAAAAACCTAGTTTGAAAATGTTTTCTAAATGAGTCTTATTTGACTTGTACGACGAAACCGGGTGTAAACGTGGAATAGTAACGACATGGAGAGATAATGTCGGATACACGGAGGACAACCGTGCTAAAAGTTTTGGTACATTCCGAATTATTTTACGTCAAAAACTTTTCCAATAGCTAAAACAAAAGCAAAATAACGATACGAAAACTAAAGAAACTCATTTCGACACACCTCGCTCTGCACACACCTATAGGATGTTGTGTTATAACCTAGTAAGATATTTTATTTTCTCCCTGTTGCGTTGCATAATCATGATTTATATTTGTGAACAAGTTTACTTTTTTTAAAAGCAACGCAACCCTAAGCTAGGTAAGTGCGGCGTGACCAAAAAATTGAAATCTAATAAAGTCATAAATTATAATATATAAATTGATAATTATAAATAATAAATTAATAATGCGATGAAGTACTTTCCAGCATTCAGTATTGCGTCTAAGAGCTATTGCTTTTGGCATCAGCACATGTTCATCGCACAATTAGTCCAATAATTTAACTGTACATCGGCCATGTGTTGTATATTATTAAATAATATACAACAAAAATCTGTAAAATCTGTAAAATCTGTTTATAAATTTTATAAACAGATTTTACATTTAATTACAATTTCTTTTCATTCTATATACATAAAAAAAAAAAAAAAAACTTTAAACTTATTTATTATTTATAAACAACAACATTTTTTTGTTTTTAATTCCGTAAAGCGCGTAGAACACAATTTAGTATTACCGCGAATAAATCTTATGCACTCAAATTGACGATTTTTAAATTTAAAAAACTCTCTACCACTTATACAGGCCAAAAAGGAATTTCTTAGCTACTTCTTATCTGTGTGAGACAGGATTTTCAGTCTATACAACTACTAAAACCCAATACCGAAACCTTAGAACCTGACCTCCAGTTGTCACAAATTGAACCAGACGTTGTTCAACTCTCAAAAAATAAGCAGCCACAAAAATCTCATCAGTTTTTCACGTTCATTTTTAACTTTTAAAGCAGTTTTTCTATTTTGCGATATTCGTTCTCTTTGTTTTCAACTATTATTTTGTAATTTGTTTGTAATACGTTCGATAAAATTATTTAAATTCGTTATTCATGAGTGATAGTGATCAATTTTTATCATGTTCTTTGTGGTGTTTTACAGGGGGGGCACCGTCGATAAATTTGGACCAACAAAAGGACACCGCCGGCTAAAAAGGTCGGGAACCCCTGCATTAAAGGTTGTAAAAAAAAAAAAATATAAAATCGAATACATGTGAGCTAAAATAACAACAATGTTGTTACGTCCGTATTATACGCGTATACGACGACGGGGCGGAGAAGCGCCAACCCTTATGTGGCGTGCGCGAAAACTAAGCCGCGACGAGGTCGACGACATTTTTGTGCACCACGCGACTCGCAAAATTAACAAGCGCCATTAAAATACGAAAATAACTCCGTGACGTGAACGAATAGTAAGTACGATGACCTATAAGGACCCTTTTACAACAATGTTTTTTTTTTTTTAGGGTATAAGAAACGCCACGATTTTTAAATTCTTCTGAAAGGTCTTTGGACTGAGCTGGTACTTAGGAGGGGTCTACAATTCGAGAGCTCAAAATTGAAAAAGTTACAATCGAGAAACTAAGCAAAAACATTGATTACCGACCAACGTGTTATGGACATATCGGTCTAGTTTTTTAGCCCATAACATCCGAAATAATGATCGGAACAAACTTTTACACGTATTGATAAAATAGGTAAGATACAGGTTTGATAAAAGTTTCAAGTGATTTCGAACCGTATTGAGCTTAGTATTGAAAATTCTCGAAATATTTACCAAGACTATAGACAACTGAGCTCGCTCGGAATCGTTTTTTTTTTAAGGCAATGATTTATCATTGCTTTCAGATATTAAATAATACGCTTGAACCACAACTCCCGAACCAGTGACCCACCCAAAGCGCAGTCGCTACTCCGTCAAACTATCCACGCGACCTAGAGTGATCCCGGCTATTTATATTTCATTGTTAAAAAACTGTTAATAATATTTGTTTATGAATCAACAAATCGAATATGGTATAATATAAAAAAATAAGGATTTTTTAAGAATTTTGGTAAATATCTCATTTTTTTTTAAAAAAAATGTTCAAAACGCTGATTTTCGATCGGTCCAAATGGTTATGGCGACGAATATTTTGGAGATACATTTCAGTGTAACGTATACTATATTATAATGTTGTTGCACCGAATAAAACGTAATAAAATTTTGGACTATTCGTATTTGGTAATGGCCCCAAACAGAAATGTAAATATTACGTATTTTTTGGGAACAGTTTGCGAATCAGTGTATCCAATTAAGAGATAATTCTCTTTTTCTCTAATTATACACATAACTTAACTTTATTAGCCACAAAAACAATTCACATAAACATTTTTCATTATTTAAAATTTTGGCATCAACGTTCATTTCGCGATATATATATATATATGTATAAGAGAAACATCAAATCACTTTCAGCAGCAAAAGGGAATTTTCAAACACGATTGACTTTCGGCAACACTAGTATATCGAAAAATTTACACCGATTTTCGAGTTCTCGTCCAGTGTCCTTTCTGATTGTTCTCTGTGCTTGGATATCCTGCAGCTATCGTTAGTGTGCTCCTCGAGACACGGAGTAGTAAGATTATACAAACAGTGGCGTTATTGTGTTTATTGTTTATTTTGGAACCAATAATGGAGTTTGCAAACACAATAATAAGTACACTAGATAATTCAACAGACTAAGATGTATACCGATCTCTTATTCATTTGGAACGTTGATTAATGGTGAAAACGCCGATACTTCATCAAAGTGATTAGAACACAATCATAATATTATGTAATCCCGTTGAATTCTACGCGTACTTAGGTACAATAGTTTCGGATAAACAAACAAAGTGGATTTGTTGTTTGAAAATTCGAAAGCCACAAGTAAATCTTGTTTACTCGAACTATTTGGTACGTTCGAAAAACGATTTAGAACAGCGAGCAATCGTTTGGTTTTAATAGACTCGTCCTTTTCGCTGTTATAGGTGTACAACTTACAAGTGATGTAAATTATTAGTAACTAAACTCTTAAACACACGCCCAACAGGTGTTTTATCGGATGACGGGCTCAAGGACTGCGCGAAATTCGATAACACTTTCAACTGCTCCGAAACAAACACTGCGACTACTAAATAATTGTAAGAAAATGTAAAACAAAAACTGTCTATCGTATTTCATTTTTCGCAGCTTTTACGCGGAATCAAACTGCAGTCCCGCTCGTTCGTAACCTATATTTTTGGGGCGATATAGTTTATATAGATATTAGTTTATTTATTTATTATTTATAAAAACAAGACTACAAGAGTATTGACATCATTTAAGTTCTTAAAATAATTATACCGTTTCAAAAGCTAAATTGCATTCAAAAAGAGTTCTTATCATTTAATTTGAGTACCTAATAAAATTAAAAAACATTAAAATCAAAAGTTTGCTTATATATACACAGCTTATGAAAAAAAAAAATGTTAATGTTGAAAGTATTAAAAGAATCTAAATTAATTGATAATTTCATACATAATTGTATGAGTGCCTTCAATTACACAACGCTTTGTCGCCCGACAGTACCTATAGTACTCGATTTAAATAAGTTAAAATCAGTATTATTTTTGTTTCTTGTGTTTTATTTGGAATTTGATTAACATAGAAGATTCTTATATTTAAAAAAAAAAAAAAGGAGTATAAGATTTTTACAATAAACTCGCAAGTCTTATACATAAAAGAAAAGACCATTTTTGTGTATCCCATTTCTGGGGACGTACTAGTTAACAATTTAACGATTTTCGTTATGGCAGAGTTGTTCTAAATACTTCCCCTAGGTCGTTATAAAGTGGCCCTCGATTTTCGTTCTTGGGGAGGAGGCCTCTTTATATTTCTATGTACCGCGTTCCTGGGGACACTATATATTAATGTTTTTAACACGATTTTATTTTTTTTATCGCGAAATTTCATTAAGTTTAGTATGAATATGATTTCAATAGTTACTGATTACAAACAACCGCGGCACAGATACAAACTGTCTATTAGGTAGAAAAACTTGAGGAACGAAAAAAAAAGTAAAAAAAAAAGGCTTGAATACACAGCTAAAATCGGGTCGTCTCAAGGTCTCAATTAATATGGTAACGCATTCAACTATATAATATGAATTCGGTACTATTTATTAGGCGTTTTATTCGTTTTACTCAGCCCTAGAAAGCCAAACCGCGGTCAGCACAGCAACAGTATCGCATAAAAAGTAGGCGAATCTCGACGTGTGGCATGCGGTGGAGAGAGCGAGTATGTATGTATATTATTTAACATGATCACAATATTATGTAAATTTGTTTGATCGCACTTGAAACTTTATACGTTTAATGTAACTCGTATATTAATAATAATATGCAAAACGACCTATAAAACAATAATTAACAGCTGCAGTAGGCTGTCGATGATGACGGTGTCAAAAACGACAAGCGAACGGAGACTTTGATGCGATACGGCCGGAGTGTAATGAGCTAGCTCGTTAACCCGGCTAATTTCGTTGTCGATAAAACGAAAAATTTTCCGCACAAAATATATGTTACGTTAATTTAAAGGAGAGTTTTTTTAGATTCTGAGTAGCGTCAGCGAGGAATGTATTGTTTTACAATGATGTTTTTTTTTTTTTTTTCCGTCAACTACTTTTCGGGTAGAAGGAATGCTCAGATTTTTAAAAAGTCAGTACCTCCACTGATAGGTATACTCCGATGAAACTTTGATGGAAGCTTTTTTTGAAATTTCACATACTTTATGAGTGTTACTCCAAAAACCACAAACAAATTGACAATTTTACGGCGAAAAATTTGAAATGTTCAGGTTTTTAATTACGTTTTCGGGTAGAAGGAGTGCTCCAATCGCTATACGTTGAATACCACGTAAAAGTTGGGATTTTGGCTTTGAGTTTTATATTATTTAATGCAGTTTTTGATATTTTGATTATTTTCCGAGTAGTGACGAAAACGACGAAATCGCCGAATCCGGCGTCAGAACTACCTCTATTAAACTATTGTGATAAAAATTATTGCACGTCGTTTTCAAGCTTCTATGTACTAAATTAATTTAAAACGTTAAAAAAGATTGAAAAAAGTTTTTGCTAGGTATTTATTAATTTTCTAAGTATATTTTTTGTTAAACGTGGTTTTTACCAGGACGCTACTACTGATAACGATACTGGATAACTGAAATCGCTCAGAATCGTTTTTTTTTTAAGGCCATGACTTATCATTGCGTTTAGATATTAAATAATACGTTTTAAATACAACTTCTAAACCAGTGACCCACCCAAAGCGTAGTCAAACTACCCTAGAGTGATCTCGGTTTTGTTTTTTTTTGTAATTTTATGCAATATCCTGCAAAACTGGATTCGCTCGGTGTATTAATAAACAGAAAAATACAAGGATCGCACGGTAAATAATATTGTATCAGATTTCTGTTTTGACACAATTGTTTTTCTTTTCTCGAACATAATGTTTGCATTAAATCTAATAAAAATTTTTGCCAATATTATAAGTATACACAAAAAATGGTCGGCACGCGCTAAAGAACAAATCGCGTGCGTTTTCCAGCAGAATCACTCGGATCTTTTTTTTTTTAACAATGAATTTATTCTAATGATGGCATTTCTACTGAAAATCTCAATAAAAAAATTAAAACGTTCTAAGAAAACGAACGATCAAAATTACCACCAGGTGCACACATTCTAAAATCGTTAAAAAGTCTTCGAGGCTAAGAAATCCGGGAAATATTCCGTAGGTATATATGATTAATGACGTTTGGGTTTGTGCGACGTTCTACTATGAGAATCGAACAAGAAGAAGGAATAGCGTAATACAACTATTGTTGTATTATTTGCTTGCGAAGGATTCTGGCAAAGAAAAAAAACCTTGCGAGACACAAAGGATACACGCAATGTTTGTAGATGTATATCACCGTATTGTGAATACCAGAAAATACAACGCAGTTCGCCTGGATATCAATTCGGAGAACGCCGGGTGAAAAGAACGAAATCACAATCGCATTATAGTAAAATCCGTTGGCCTTCCCATTATTTACGTATCTGCACACACCGGTAGTACCAACGGATGGTAATCAAAATCTATCAAAGTTCACGGTGGTGACTCGCAAATTCGCGACAAATCACAAACTAATAAAAAAAATATAAGGTTCCGCAAACGTTTTTTCCGGTTACACACTTATACACACGGTTTAAGACAGTACGGACGCCCATCGAGGTGTGACAAATGTGACCGCCAAAACTGACTCAAGTAAACCAGAAAACAAACTTCATCCTTTTTGACACGATTCTCCCAACGCATTCGGGGTCTTCCTAGGGGTCTTTTCCCTCTTGGATTCTCTTGAATAACAATGTGATAACATTTTTTTGTTTTCATTTTTATTATAAAACTTTTAGATACTATGCCGAAGAACAAAATAAAACTATAATATAGCAAGGGAGATACCGAAATAAAGTGGGAAAAATTAATTATCTTCTAAAACTGTTTATGTAAAAATGTTGCCCAGTATAATTGTACGAAACCAAACACGCTTCAGACGATTTTAATAATAATATTATAATATCGTATTGTCGGTACCCGAAACAACGTTTATACACCCGAACGTTTATCGGTTCATTACGACGTTTCCGGCGATTCGGATCAATATTTTGTATACACATACAGCACGATTCAATACGTCATACGTTTTATTATATCAAATCAACGAATTCGTTTTTATAGCGTACAACAATAAAGTACAAATAAGAAGTTACTTTATTCGGTCGTGTACATATTTTGTTTTTGCGGCACGGATTTGAAATAAAATATGTACGTAATAAAATTTGATTTCCATGAAGAAATTTCAACTGCCAGCTGAGAGTCCGGTATATTTTATCGAGAAAAAAAAAAAAAAAGTTGATTGAAATAACTAAAATCAATGCAAAATGCACGCCCACGATGGTTATTACTGCACTGGCACACTGATTTACATAATAATTTTTACTAAATTTTATTTTTTTTTATGGGTTTGTCGACGGGTTAAAAGGCGGTTTACGCTTGTAGGCTGCAGCCGGCAACCCCGTATAACCCATAGTTGCAACACAATAAAAAAACCGGGTTTATTCATATAGTTACCAGATGTTTGAAGATGAAACCAATGAAGTGATACAAACACTTAATAATGAATTACAATAGTTCCCCCACAAAACTGCGTTAAAATATTTTTTTGTTCTTCAAATATTTTTGAGAGGAATGTGACGAAAACTGATTTAATTTTTGTTTTTTTTTTCGAAGTTTTTAAATGATCCCGCGATTTCAAGAACAACACTATTTACGCGAACTCTATCTATATTGTAACGTGTAATTTGGGTCTCAAAGGGATTTATTCTCGGCACCCCTCCGAATTGTATGTATTTTTTAGATTTTTCTCGACAGTTTCTACAGTCTGTTACATTGATTCACACACAGCGAAACGTACACACAGTTGAGTGATCGGAGTAATCAACAATTAATAAAATACAAGTAAAATAATAATAATGTGAGAAATGCGATTTTTATTTATTTTTTATGACCGCAGCAGACCGGTGTACAGTTTTTTTACAATATAAATATCGTGTATACGCCATATTATATTATTAGGATATTTTTGTCTGATGGGCTTGCAGGCGGCATAATAGTTTTATAAACACTAGAATGTTTAAAACGATATTATATTTTATACAATCGAAATCATAACACACAGGTACTATTGTGAAATTAATGCGTAACACGTCGTATCGAACGTTCTACAATAATCGGAACTGAACAACAGTTCGAAACGACTTTTTAACGATAATTTTGGTGCACCCCCCGATAACTGTTGTAATATTATTATACAGTGGACCAAAGTTTTGAACTACAATTGTTAGTGTCTATACCGATGTAATTCATTCGACACCTGAATATCATACATCACGCGTCGTGCACGTAAAATTCCGAATATTTTTTTTTTATTATTAAATTCATTTTTAAGACACAATTACACGCGCTGCGAATGGCCGGAGAGCTATAGAAGAGTGTTTTTTCCTCTTAAATTTGTCATTCCGTAAGCGTGTATTATCATTATTCGTGATATTATACCGCAATAACTGTATTGTACAACCTATTATTTTAAAATTGTTCAGTCGAAACAATGAAATAACAACGTCGTAAACAGAGTACGCTCTCGATGCAAAACACTCTGCGATATAGTATTATTTTTGTTTGCGACATTATATCTGTTCACATTGCTGTTTTCGTTCCTTGGACCGCTATATATTTATTACACGCGTGACACGTTATGTACATGCACAGATTTGCACAAACGCAGTATCGATGATGAATGGGGCTGAGTGAGACCTGTGACGTGTATGGAAACGTCAGTTTTCGGTACATAATACGTATTATTGTGCATCCGATTCGTGTATATAAATGTATAGTTTTATAAACGACGTGATGCGAACATTTTTGACAGGAGAATAATGTCGATATTCAAATCGTACGATACGGAGACGAAAGATAAACGCGTTTTTTGCCCCGACAAAGTTTTGGAACATATTTCGATTAAAAACACAAAACACGCGAATAGAGTTTTTCCCGCACCTACACACGTACGTATGGTCTTAAGCCGTCGCGTGTTAGTTCCGACGGATTCTATGAGTATTAAACGTTTTACGAAACAAAATATAACATTAAAAAAACGCTTTTGGATCGTCACTTTCAGAAGAAAAAAAAACTCGAAAAACTGCCGAGGGTTTGCGACGCGAAAGCAATCGGAACTGCGACGGCACAAAAAAAAAAACTTTATTATCCAACGCTCGGAAACTAAAAAATCGGTATTTTGCGCGTTTGAGTCGATAACGGGCGCGCGAGTCAGGAAACGAACTACGATAACACAATTATTAATACAACATCCGCACGTTAAATCATTATTATTACGCACTTGCATGGACATCATTACACTAAACTCAATTTGTTGTACAGGCGAAACAGCGGCTTAAAACACTTGACAGTTCGTGTAAAACCGACAGGAACACGTCGTAATATTTGTTATGTACCCGTTGAAAATCAGGAAACAACTGCGCGCGGCCGAAGGGTAAAAAGTGTACATAGATAAAAGACAACATAAATCTATATTTTAAATCGAATTTTATATTTGTCGGGCATCATTTTTTCTTTTTCCAAAAACTTCCATAATTACCTGCCAAAAAACCCAATTGGTGATCACATCGCACATACAAACCGGGCATATACGTTCCCGAATAGAATCTCGCGTACTCCACTGCAGTTTATTATCCGGGTCAAAACACATAAAGTTCGTTACCTAACTATTTAAATCGATTTTCAGTGTTTCATAACAATTTCCAAGTAAAAATCGGCGAGACTCCGAACCAGAGTCTCGTGGCAAACTATAGTATATAGTTAATGTACAATTCTTGTGGGTTAAGTACATTTTTGGGGGTTAGAAACCCCTACAACACCCCGTGAATACGCCGCCGATGGTAATTTTTGAGAACGAATCTTTAGTCTACGCCCATAACTAGTTATTTTACTCGGATTCCAAGAATATGTTTTGAAATTTTTGGGGAAATAATATTCGTGTGCATTACAATACGTACAATAATGTTTTTTTTTCGAACGCACGAGCATAAAAGTTAATTCGAGCACTGTAACCGCCAAACGCGCATATTTTATAATACATATTATGTATCACACAATAGTTTATCGAAACGATTATTATTGTTAATGGAAAAAATTTTTTTAAAAAAATACGATCGCACACGTATCGTTTCCGTCGACCCTGCAGCGAAAATTTCAGCCCCTCGTGACCTCTGTGTCTCTGCCACCTCGACCCACGCCGAATAGCGAAAACCGATATTATTTAAAATTCAATAATTATAATAATATACGCGCTAATATAGAGTAATATAAAATTATGTTCTTGTTATTAATTTACGCGGTGTTGTAACGATTACTTTTAAATAGTGTTCGAGTAAAAACTCAATAAAAAAAAAAAAAATAAAAAAAAAATAGAGGTATCATTTTTTTTTTTTATTTAATTATTTTATACTTTTTAGCGCTTTTCATGTTTTTCGAAGTGAGTTTTGTCTAGATTTTTTTAGTTTCTGAGCGCATGGAATCTGTGGTCCATACACATGTTAACAAATCATAGTTGACGCACTAATCGTGGAACACACAATATTTCAAAAAATAGTACCCACGGTCTTACGTGGAAGACTATTCTTTTCTGTTAAAAAGTACAAAACTACTATGTCGACACAGAACCGACGACTGTAATTACAATTATTATTATTTTGAATTTGTATTATTTTTATTTTTTTAATAGTCGTGTGAAAAAAATCATTGCGCGAATCACTACAGCTGCGCGCAATGCGGAAACCCGGGACGCGTTAAACGACTGTCGCGCGGACGACCTCCTCCCACACCGAACACTAAAAAAGCGTCAACGTCATGATTATATTTTAAGAGGACGCGTCATTTAACGAATTGGCCTAAATTGGCTATTTTTTATGTTAAATCGGGGAAAATAATTTTAAAATGTCGAACACGAAAACACAACATGTACATAATGTCATTTTCAGCGTACGACAATAAGTTTAATTTTTACTATACGGCAGCTTGGTATAAAACACTGCGGTTCGGCGAAGTTTAATATAAAACGGATATAATAGTATGCAAAGTAAAAAAAAAAAAAAAGAATTGTTACGATCTTTCTCCGAGATCACTTGAAACTCGTATCAAAACTGTACGTTACCAGCTTGTTCCGATCATTATTTTAGAGGTTATGGCCACAAAAAACTAAATCGATTACGTCCGAAACCACGTTGGCCGTGATTTTTAACGTTTTTCCTCAGTTTGTTTATACTGCGACTTGTTTATAATTTTGAACTCTCAGAGACCGTAAATGCATCAGAAACAGTTACCGACTTTGAAAAATCGGAGCGTTTTCATTACTCTTTTCTATAAAGTTGTTCACGAAAAGACACGAAAACAAAATACAC
This sequence comes from Hormaphis cornu, assembly GCA_017140985.1. Lineage (NCBI taxonomy): Eukaryota > Metazoa > Arthropoda > Insecta > Hemiptera > Hormaphididae > Hormaphis > Hormaphis cornu. Next base: position 3,036,722 of record CM029360.1, read on the forward strand.
ATTCTTTCTAAAAAAAAAAAGCGGCAGAAAAAAAAGTAGGTACGTCTGCAGGCCGAGACTCTGTGACCCAGCTGAAAATATTATTATTATTATATTTACATTTTTTGGCTTGCGTTTGAATTGTGTGTGTTCGTACATACATACATACGAAATTTGGCGCACAATCCATTAGAAAAATATTTGAAGAACAATCCTACATAGTCGCCCTCGTGTCAATATTTATACGTTTACACGCATTCACACGTACGCGAGTGAAGGGTAAATAATATTATTACTATACACACACTAATTGCGACATTCGTTAATTCCGAGGTGGCACCTAAAATAGTTATTGCTCGATCGATTGTGTCTATTCATGTTTATATATTATACCTACATACATTACACGTAATTTACGACCAACCTGTCGACATCGTTTCACAGAAATAGTCAACACGTATAGAGACCGTCGCCTTTGTATGTGCGAGTTTTTTTTATTTATTTTTTAAATTTCTGCATTTTTTACACCGTCGCGGTCTCGTGTGACGACGACGAAAATACGCGCGAGACACGGAAATAACAAAAATTCTAATAGTGTATACGTAGTCGCGAGCCGGTGACGAAAACTTCGCAGGATTTTGACGTTTTTTTTTTTTTTAAATAATTAATTTTACTTACAGCTATTTTATCAATCGTTGCTTAAATTTCCGTTCAACCAAAAATGTCGGTTAAAAAAGTTATTAATTTTTTCAATGACATTCAAGTTTTTCGTGTACTTAGTCAAATAAACCGAAGATTAATCGATTATCGAAGCGCATTAAATGAAGTAAGTCACCACGTAGTCAAACTGTTATTGTTATTTTTTTTCGTCAAGGATTTGTTCTTACTGCGTACTATATAGTAGTTTGTACACATTTTATTGATTGCTATACAATTAAATACGTTTATAAGAGACGTGTTCAAAAGTTCCACGTTTCGCACGGTACAGTTAATTTTTTTTATTCGGGTTGACAACGCGCGCGAAACGACGCGTGTAAATGAACGGCGGCGATTGAAATTGATACAATGTAATAACGTCATCGCAGTGAAACGTGATATTATTATAGCGTGATTTCACACAACACGATCAAAACGGTTTCCATTTGAATAAACAAAACGAAAAGAGTGTTCGGTTTCCCGAAAAGTAGCGGAGTAATAAAACGTCGTAACATGTGTTATGCAGTAAAAACATAATTATATAATACGTAAAGCGCGCGACGTATCTAAATTCCCGAATATTTTCAAGTTCACTGTTGGATATTATAATACTGTGCACGACGTAAACGATTATTTTTAGTGTAGCTGCTGCTGCGAAGGACTTGTGCGAGAACTCGACGAAGACGGGTCAGAAAAATTATCGTCGTAGGCGACGACAATTATTATTGCGTGACGAGCGAAAACGGAATAATAATATTTAATTTAAGTACTAAAACAAACGGAGAATAATGTACGTATTTTAGGAAAAACATACTATAGCGTACATTGTAATAATAATATAAAATGCGGAAAATTGCAGAAATGGGTTACACGAGACGCAGTAAAATGATCTCGTCAAAAAGACGGTCTTGAATCGTTTTATCGAATCGTTACAAAACACGAAAAAAAAAAACTATTTTAGCAAACGAAACGAAGGCGTCGACGTAAAAACACGGCGATGATTTTTATCGTCACAGTTTTACTAAAACGATTCCGCGTTATGCTCGTCCGGCACGCGAATCGACAAAACAGTGTACCGTCGATAAAAGGGAATTTTGTTCGACGGCCAGTTTCGTATGAAAACTTATTTCGTGTTGAAATATCGTCTCGTAAAAAACGGTGTTTCTTTTTTTTTTTGTCTAGTCTTTATAATTTAACCCCCCATTGTGCAGTGTCTACTGAACTTACCGTCAAAAAAAGTCACGGGAACATAAAAAACGTTTTTGAAAACAAAATGACCTTATAAACGCTACATTAAAATGAATATTTAGCGCTCCCGAAAGTCTCTCGATACACGATCACGCGGAACCATTTTCACGAATCGAGAGTCGGCGAAAACCCTTTTAATCGCTTTAAAGTAAACTTATAAGAAGACGTGTGCTCACGGATCGGCAAAGAAAATATTCCAAGCAAGGCGGAAATCGGCAGAATCGCGTGGTCCGCTGTGACGACACACGCGACGGCGGTCCTTGTCGTACGTCCGAAAAGAGCGAAAATCAACTCGATGGCCGTCGTCGTGTTCCAATTAACGTTGAAAAATTAACGTCAAAAACGATTAAACACCCGAGGTGTACAGGACTCGTCCAGATCAGAGAAATCCCAAAGAAGGCGACGCGGTTGTCCTCCTACGATCAACAAACACACATCTCCGTACAAACTTCGCGTCCGTCAAATGTATATAACGTGAATATTGTTACACGGATGGATCGACCACCGTACTCGCTGTATTTGATAGACAAACTTTATTTTTTTTTTTCTACAAAACCGCTTTCATATGATCGCGTAAGTTCGGTAAAATGTGACCACTGCGCGCCGGTTTTTACGGGCACCCGGACGACAAACGGACACAAACGAGCGAAAACGGGACGCGGAGAGACGTCGGGCGGACACGATCGTCGGGAAAGCGACGCGGCCAGCCGACCGGTGACGGGCGTACCTGCGGTAGAGACGGCGGCCGACGACGGCGGCGGCGGCGACGCGGTCGGACGTTTCCGGCGTCCACGGCACCGGTGGTGGTGGTGGCGGTGCGGACGGCGTTTGGACGACGGCTTTTTGTGCCGGAACGATACGCGAATCTTTCGGCTCCACCGGCTCATCAACCGGCCCGGCAGCGACGACGAATCCGAGCCGCCGCCGTCCGCGTCGTCGTCCGCGGCCGACGACGACGACGACGACGACGACAACTGCGACGCGGACGACGCGGACGACGCGGACGACGAGCCGTCGAGTTCGCTGCAACTGCAGCTCCGACTGCTGCATTTACTGCCGCTGCTGCTGCTGCTGCTCGACCAGAAGCCCGTCTTTCCCATTTCGAACTTTGTGTACGGGCGAAACGGTTTCCGGGCACGATTCGTTCGAAGAGTACAAAATGGAATTGGCACGGAATCCGAGGGATTTTTACCGATGGATATCGTCAACGGATGGATATCAACAACGGATGTGGCACAAGGAGATGTGGGGCGTAAATCGAGAGACTTTCGACGGCGATGCGGATTTTGAACAGTACGCGAGCGGACGTCGGCGGACACTGCGGCAACGGTAATGTAGCGCCGCGCCGGCTTCTTTGGTGTCCGGCCAAACGCGACCGCCGCCGCCGCCGTCATCCCCGCCCGCTTCGTCGAGAAAACACGGGGGGACGAGCGCGCGCGGCGTATTGTAAGATTTAACTTGTTTCCCGTCAACCTCGAGCCGTTTCTTCGGTGAGAGAGAAAAAAGAAAAGTTCAAATTCGGGTACGCATGCGCCTAAATAAACAGTTCGTTTTCGTTCCCGTACAGAGCGCGCCAACTTTTGAAGATTTTTAACGTCGAATTCAGTTTTGAAAATCGATTTTCCATTCCATCGCGGTCACTGTAACGACAATCCGATTGATTGCGACGAATCCTTGTACCGAAATGCGTGTTCAACACGATTTATCAACGTCCGAGGCGAAAAAACCCGCCGGTTTGGCAGAGCCGACGTTATATATTATATTGTACACAACACCGGTTCGTATTGGGTAAAATCGCCCGCGTACAGAAACTTGACTCTCGTAACGAGTGGTTAAGATTTGGCCTACGACGGAATTTTTTCAGAATTTTTCGTAAATCTAAAATTTCAAGAACACATCGTGGAGAATACTCAGCTGACGACTACTACATAAAACGCCATTACGCTTGCGATAAATTTGGAGCGCCATTTGCGGCTGATAATAAACACCAACGAACGCGCGAGTCTTTTTACGCCGACGCACAGTCATTGTGCCGTCCCAATAACATCATTCCTAGAAATTTTAATCAATTCCATACGTCCGAGTCGTCATCCCTCACCGGTTCTTATACCACTGAATCAGAATTTAGGTTCGTCAGTAGGAATTTCCGAGTAAATTCAAAACTAGCTCGAAACGTTGTAATCGTGCAGAATTTTTTTCAACCTATCGCAGTTTCTACTGGTAAAGTACAACAGTGCAAGGACATTATGATTTACATAAGATTTTACACGGCTACTATTTTTGATTAAAAAAACACTCAAATCTACATAACATACAGGTTATCAACGTTTTTCTTTTTTCCCCCTCGTTCTCCCAAGACCTGCACGAACACTGTACACGCTGGAACGATTGTATATACCTGGCACTTACTTGTTGTACAGTCAATTTGCGTTCGGTTAGAGCAAAACAATAGCCGATGTTAACAGTACGGTTACACCTAATGGTATACCGCATATTAAAACCGGGAGGGAAGATTGCGAAATGAATGTAAAATGCAAATCAACGACGGCTTTTGACCGATGACGATTACAAAAAAAAAAAAATAAACTAATTAATAAACAAATAAAACATCACATCACAAGGATCGCGACCTCGGTTTGCAGTACACCGCAATACATATATATAAGACAATGGAAAATAATGTGAACTGATAGGATATTTCGTATGGTCGGCCATACGAGCGTCCTCGCACAAATAAGACAGCATAATATTCGAACGAGCTAATAGATCGTACGGGAAATCGAGAACAAGAGAACGTCCGAGCTGAGGAGTTAGGTTCCTCGAGACTGGTGCAAATCAAACGAACAAACGCACAATTTATAATCCACATTGTTGTACAGGACCTATATACTCGAATAATATGTCTTTATGCCGTTTAACAGACGGTTTTGTTTAACATAGATTTAATTGAAACGACATGGGCTGCATAGAAACGGCAAGAACAACACGCGTAGGGAAATAAAATATGTTACTTTATAGCGTGGACAATCTATTGAGATCGAAATTATTATCAAAAAAAAAAAAAAATCAAAAATTACTTTGTACACGTTCTATCTTAGACCGATAGTAACGTGAGACTTGCAGGTCCACGACAAAAAAAAAGATAATAGAAAACGTCTTGTTTTGTGGTAGAGGAATATCTTAAGAAATATCTATAAGGACCTGCAGTGTACAATGACGAACTAGGAATTTATGGCGAAAAGACACGACGAAGAGCTAAATGATACCTACGTATAAAAAGCCTAATGTACTTACGTCAGTGACGAACACGGGTAGGGTTTAGGGGTTCAAACGACTCCGGAAATATAAAGTACTCTCAAGTTTGTATTCAAATTTCAATTCAATTTATACATTTTTTTCAAAAACCCACCCGGAAATTTTTTCCTGCGTTAGCCCACATACGAGTTAGTATAGTAAATGCGAGAGACAAGAGCGGCTGGGACATGTGTGTGGAGGAGAGCTGCTGATACATTAAAGAACGTTTCAACAGAAAAATTAAACAAAAACGGCAACTTGGAAGACTAAAAAAATTAGTGGAAAGACACCGTAAAAAAGGATATTGCGATACTGGTATACGGGAGAGTGCAACAATAGATTGAAAAATGGAGAGACTAACCAGGGACCGAATCAAGTTGAAACGTTTACGTAAAAAAACAAAAAAAAAGATTGAAAATAAAAAGAATTCAACATTATAATGATTGCGCAGTTATACATAGTGCGTCTTGATCCTTCTATAGTTGATCTTCTATAACTACCAAAACTTACAGCGCTAACAAATCTAAACAAGCGCCAAAATCGATGAATTCATATTGTTCGATACATAAACGCAAACAAAACGTATCTGTAACGAATAAAAAAACTATAAACTATAGATGACGTATTATATTTTAACTTTGAAGAATTATTTGTAAAAAAAAAAAAGCGATTCGTACAAATCGAAAAAACTGCGGCAACACGTGAAAAAATTCATTTTTTTTTTATTTCTTTTACCGTGTCGAACTATATCACTATTAGAATAAAAAACGATACGCGCGTATAAAATTACACATTATAATTAACATGCACAATTTAAATAACACCGCAAGAAGTAAGAAAAAGTGAACTCGAGATTTATGATTATTTACCTTATTGGCACCCCGCAATTTATCGATATGTCAAGCGTTGTATATAATAATAATTGCTTAAAAACATGTAATTTAATATACATCGACGTACGCGCGTGAGAATAGACTAATATGCGTCGTAAAAATTCATATTATCGATTAAAATGCGACGAATGCACAATGTTTTCTCGCCGAGGCCGTGACAAAATCAACGGATTTAATACATATATTATCATACGGTTTTTTTGCCAGTAGTTTTTACGGGGTAAGTACTTACTTTATTCTTCCATGAACAAAATAATATGATAACTATGACCTCAAAATAAACCCCGAAATTCTGCGTCTAAAAAAAACCACGACCATGCACTATAACTGTTTAGCGTTGGCCAATCCGTATATTTACTATCTACATGTATATATATTATTGAGAAATGTGGACTATCTAATCGTTTGTGTCGACAATTTTAAATTCTGAGCGTGGCTAGCTGGTATATGTATTATGTATATTGTTTTTACCGTGACTAAACAAACAGACACGCGTCGGCAAGATAACACTGCGCAGGAAACATGCGCCCGAGAAAAAACAATATTATAATATTTATCATATTATATTTAATTCCCTGCAGAAATTTCAATTATTTTTCCATGCCTGTGCGCGAATCGGTCGCAAATTCATTCCACTTGTTGCTGGCATGCCCGATTATTTGTTAGTCTTGGTTTTCACATGGTGAGAATTTTTTCTTTTTTTTTTCTGCGATCACTTTTTCGGGTAGAAAGATTGCAGTCCAATAGTGAAACGTTTTAGTACACTAAAAAGTTTGGCGAGCGGACGAAAATACTTTAAAAATTGCTAAAAAGTTTGGACTTTTTTGAAATGTATTTTACGTGAAGCTCTTTTTTTTGTACATTTTTTAACTCGGCCTAGAGTTTACATCCTTTTTTTCTTAGAAACAAACTCTCTTACTCCCTTTCCTTTCTTAGAATTCACTCCTTTTTAAAAAAAAAAAATTGATCGTAAGTTAATTACGTGATTTATCAAAAAAAAAAACTCGTAAACAACACACCGCAACGTTGATAACAAAAAAAAAATCGAGACAAGAAACGAGCACACGAGAGTTGCAAAACCGACTTGGCAAAAATAATCACAAACACGACGGTTATTTCCTGCAGTGCATCGAGAACGCGCGCGAAAACCGCAGAAGAATAGATGAGTTTACTATACGCGTGCTTAGGATTTGCTAGAGTATAAAAACAATATAATATGGTCATTGTGGATAGCAAACTCGGGATTTCGATTTACCGAAATATTTCGAGGTGGTAAAAAGAGAAATATATATTTAAAAAGCTATCGAATGCGCGTTGTAGAAGAAGTGAAAAAAGGTTGTGTCAGTCTGACCGCGTAAACACCGCTGCACGGTCGCAATATTGCAGAAATAGAATCATTTTGGGCGACTGCCAACGCGCGAATGCGGCAACCAGAATCAAATACAATAAAGTACATTATAAAGTCGCACGAGACGCGGAGGAGGAGAGAAAAAGACACGAGTAATGTGTTAATGGGGCCATAACATCATTATTATTATTGGGTTCTGAGCGAAGCGAGGAAAACTATTGATTTTACAACTTATCCGATCCAGTGACCCACCCAAAGCGCAGTCGAACTCCGTCAAACTACCCGCGGAGTAGTGTTCCCAGCTATTTTATTCCCGAAAACAAGAGCCGACACAACCTAACGCGAAAGTTTACGCACGACCGATGTAGCTTCTTTATTTCCTCCTCTCGCCAATTTAAACCTGAAATCGCTTTTGAAATCTTAAGCGATTTCAGTCGAGCAACATAAAATATATTACCGCAGTTACTTATATAATATTGAAACTAAAGGACGTTTCACGTCCAAACGTTTCGGAGATGAAAAACAAGCAAAACGCGTACATAAAATGACCGCCATTCGTCATAACATTTTGTATAATAATACGTTACTTTGGTGATTTCGTTTTCGTTTTTTTTTTCTTTCCAGTGTAGAAAAAACTCATACTCGGAAGCACTTAACAAAAACAATCCATCTTACGAGGGTTTTTCCTCGTATGCGTCCACTCGAGAAACAATTCATTGGGGTCAAACCGAAATGTTCGCTCTTCTCTTAAATCTCGCACGCGCGAACGCAACCCGCGAGACCATCATCCATATCGTTCAAGCGTGCGTCGTCGGTGAATAATAATAAAAATACGCACACACATATTTTGCAAACTATAATGGAAATAATCGTAAAGTTTCACGTTTATTCTATTTCCAATGTCGATATTGTTTAAATGAACATCAATTGACACCGATCAATTTTCTAGGTATAAAATTACGGATATTGGAGACTACTGTTATAGATACACACATAAACTTTGGGTAGGTCAATGCTTCGGATGTAGTTGTGCGAACATAATATTGTTTAACGTCTGAAAGCAATGATAAATCATTGTATTCGATAAAAAACGATTTTTAGCGAGCTCAGTAATCCAAGGGCAAAAAAAACAAATTTAACAAAAAATATTAGCACTACGTCATATCCGAACGTATTAAATGAGCAGAAGTCAGCCAGCAAATAATAACGATTCTAGCAACTATATAAGTATCCATATACCTCTTCTGCCCTTTTATATATTAAGTAGTTAAGTTATTATACTAATGAAAATGGTATTGCAATTTAGTGATTGTTCAATTTCCACGTAAATCTCTGGATTGAAATAATTATTAAAATATAACAAATTCTACCACAGCAATACTGTGCGGTGAAAATGTTCAAAATGTAGGATTAGCGCACGTAAAAATATCTTGTAAAAACATAAAACACGTAACACGATTGAACTTGACATACAATTTATAAAAAAAAAAAAATAATCACTGCCAAACGCAAAAACTGGAGGAAATATTTAAGTATATTTTTTTTTTTTACTACACAGTAAAAAACGACAAAGAATATTTTTTTATCGTAAAATATTAATAGTGTGGAATATTTTATCAAATCGATTCAATTTAAACACTATACTGACCATTGCACACACGTTTCCATAATGATCTAAGTTGTCTATATATGAGCAGTATAATAATTATTTTGATTTGATTCGTATGTACATTTTGAACAATATTTCTTTTGTCGGATGAACAAACAAACAATTCGTACAAATGCGAGTAAACATACAGATTTTTTTCACATAACGATGTCGTGTTTGTACAATAATATGCAATGTGACAAATGTATAAAAATAATATGTTTAAAATCTCACACAATGGAACAACGAGAAAAATATCAACGTGATATAGAGATGCAGAATATTCATAAACACGACCGTCATCTGAATATATTTATATAAAAAAACATTGACTTACGTTTTCGGACATTTATATTAGTGATGGGCTCATCGTTTAAAATTAATTTCACTATAACCCTGCTTTTGTTCTTGTAATAATTATTGTTAGTAATTTTTTTTTAGAAATTTTGGCGAAAAATTCAATACAACGCGATCTATCGTGATAAGAAAAACTATAAAACAGAACATTATTTATACAAGTATCATATTCGTAGCTGCAGTGTGACAAGAAATCGACATATACACACAAACATAAACAAAACGTATCGGAAACACGCTATTGGTACACATTATTATGCGTTCCCAACGGAAAACCGAAGAGGTTTAAAAAAATAAAAAGCCGGGATCACTCTGGGTCGCGTGGGTAGTAGTTTGACGGAATAGCGACTACGCTTTGGGTGGGTCGCTGGTTTGTATTTTAATGCCAAAATCCCAACTTTTGTGTGATATTCAACGTAACGATTGGCGCACTTCTCCTGCCCGAAAACGTTATTACAAACTTGAAAATTTCAAACTTTTCTCCGTAAAATTCTCGATTTCTTTTCTGGTTTTTGGCGTAAAACTCAAAAAGTAAGCAAAACTTAACAAAAAAAGCTTCAACCAAAGTACCACCGGAGTTCATAGACTCCTATCAGTAGAGGTACTGGCTTTAAAAATCTGAGCATTCTTTTTACCCAAACAGTTAAAAACAGGAAAAAAAAAACAAAAGCCACGCAGTTTAATATGAAGTGATTATAAAAAATTGCGTAGTTAAACGTTGTACGTAACGCGACTTTCGATGCTGCCAAACCAAGAATGCACACAAATATTAATAAAATGCGCAGTCGATTTTCGATTTTCGCTCTTACAACACACATATTATTTCATACTGCAGTTTGATCGGTGTGCGAAGGAAAATTGGTTTACACGGCGATAGGAGATAAATCGTTGACGAAATATGTCTCGGTCGAAAAATTTTTTAAAACTTTCTGTTCACTCTATGCGCCGCAGTAAACGATAATTTCTCCACAATACTTGCAGTGTGCACGAGATAAATGTTCGCGAGATTTAAACGGGATTTGAACGATACAGACGGTAGATGACAATCATCGAGTTTGTGTATTTTTTTTACTGTCAACGCCGACGGTGATAACGAGAAAAAATGATACTCCTATACATAATACATCCTCGGGGTTCATTAACAACGATTTGTTATAACGCTTGTGTATACTTTGTAGTTGAATCATCGTTTCAGTGGACATAGTGTGTATACTAACAGTATAATACGTACAACAACCGATACAAAGTTTTGACATCCTATTCCTAGACCAAACTTATGAAGGGCCGAGTGTAATTTTTTAACCCTTACAATTTTGAATAACATTTAACGTAAAATAAGGTATGATTGACGAAAAATTTGTAGATTCGTACAAAAAACGTACAGCTAAAATGACAAAAAAAAAAACAATCATTTAAAAACCTTATCGGGTCATGCGACCACTCTCGTTCGTCCCGTAATTGTGATGTAAATTTGTGTTTTTTTTTTTTTAATAAGATAGTAATTTCCCCTCAACCGCGGCGCGATTGAACCACACACTAAGCACAAAAAATTAATTAAAATTCAGGACAAAGCGCGTGAAAGTATTTGGAGAGTTTAAAATTAGACGGGGGTTTTTTTTTTTAGAATGAATTAGTTTCCAAACACACATTGTCTATGTTGTGTTTGATTTAAACATAAAAAAAAAAAATCATACGACGTTTTATACGAATCGAATTCACAACAATAATTGTACCGACAGATAAATGTTGGAACTACAATTCAAATGAAATTTGTCTTTTTCTAGAAATCGAGTTGTCGTCTTAACCAAAAATATAATCGAAAAGTATTTTGAAAGACTTTTATTTAGGCATTTTTATCGAGTATACAAATACTTTGGTTTTTAATGACCTATTATTTTTTTACGATTCGCGAGTGAAAATTCTAATTTTGCCGTTTGGGCGCGGTTCGAGCGACGCGGCGCGCGGCGTTCCCCGTCGTCGTCGGTTTTGAGGTCCATCGATTCGCCGCATCTCGTCGGCCGGCCCGCTCCTCGCACGAGGAAACCCTGACCTTCGGCCGCGCCACCACCGCCACCACCACCATCATCACGAGTTATTGTAAATTATTTTTATTTACCGATTTTTTTTTAAGAAACGCGCGTTTTCTTATTTGATTTTACGAGAGTAAAAAAATAAAATAAAAAAACCGGAAACGTCAAAGAAATATTTTAAAAATTCAACATTTAAGTACATTTTTCCTACGGTAATTTATTCAAAATCAGAACTCGGTTCTCACTATACGGAATAAACATTGTTGGACGATCAACATTTCGAGCACATAAAAAACTATACCTATATACATATATATTGTTTGTTTGCGGGTCGCAACAAAATCGTGAAATAAACAAACGAATTTCTCTTGAATATCACTACAATTATATATAAATAAGTAGTTATAATACTATTGAGACCAAACAGATTGCATAATATTCGCTTTTACATATTTTCTTAACGTTCATCAAATTGTCTGTGTTATACCCACTTATAATGGTATTACATTATAGTAACACTGCTATAAATATTTTATACTGTCAACCCGATCGTTAGAACTCATCGAAATCGTGTGACGACGTGCTACGATAGTTGCTAAAAAACGGTTTTTCAAGTTGAAAATTGGTTGAATTTTTAGGCGAAACGCACATTATGTTAAAACTATCACTGCGTATAGTAGTATAGTAGTATATAAAAATATACAATTTGCTGCAGGCGTATAACAGCAACCTATATTATAATATACCTAAAACCAATCGCAAACGTATTTACGCCAATTTCATTATATCTACAAAAATATTGAGTAAAAGCGGCGTTGAGTTGAGACAATCTCTAGGCTGAAAATCGTGTACAGAAAAATCATGCGTTTTGCGTTGGAATTAAGAGAGTATGATGCAGTTGAGTTCGATATTGAAACAGTAACTGCACATAACCTGCACACACATTTCGATTTACTTTAATTTTTGCACAAAAAAGAAATAAGGAAACCGGCAGTATTAATTAAAGTATCTATACATATATAAATCATATTATGATGTGTAACGATTTCATCAGGTTTGTCAAATCCGTTTGGCAATATAGTAAAAGGAAAAGTACAAAACTAGAATTAGTTTCAAATTACTATATAAACGTTACATTAGATCAAACATACTTTTTTCCTCTCGTCGAATTCACCGGGTCAATTGTCGATTCGCTTAAATTTACAATTATACACTTTTACTATCGAGTTTTCTCACATAATAGCTGTTTATAAAGACCTACTAAACTGCACTTCTAATGGTAGAAGACAGTAGCTGGTGTTTTCGCGTGAAATCCAATAACACAATATTATAATGCCGCGCTAAACAAAAACAAAAAAAACGACGGAATGCAAACGACACTACGACATTTACACACGCACGACTACGATAATGCGATAATGCGATTTTATTAACTACACAAACGCAAAAAATAGTGACAGCAAAACGGGATAATGCTGCATTTATAAATGGACGATTGCAATATAACTTTACAGGAAAGGTTATCCCGTCAAATTGAATTATTTTTCTTATTTTTTTTTTTTTAGAAAGAATATATAACTGTGCGAGTCGGATTTAAATACACTTTACGATATTTTAAAACTATAAATGAAAGATTCAAAAAAAATAAAACAAAAGTTTTAATACTAGGGGGCGATAGAATATTAGAAAATATACCGTCCGAATACGATTTCAACGAGTATTATGTTTATGCCGAAAACAAATTAAAAAAAAGTCAAAGAGAACTTATTTGCAGCGTCGCAGTAAGCAGGAACCGTATAAAAACAACATTCTCCACAGAGCAACAATATTATAAATTATTAGTAAACAAGAATTATAAATTAACACAATTATGATATTACATTATTCTTTATATACTGAAATTTACTTGTATTACTATAAAGCTCGTTAAAACGAGATTCGACTATGGATATTATAGATCTTTGAAAAAAATACAATACACCTTTGTTTTTTATGTCATGTTATTACTGTCAATTCGAATAGCATTTTAAACTGAGTAAAATGTCAAATTAGGAGTCAAGCAGAAAATTCCTGTCCCGTCCCGACGCGTCAATACGTCAGCTTACATATATTTCGAATAAATTTATAATTTCAATTTAAAATAAGTCCCCGTGTCAATCATTAAATTCGAATTTGAGCTTGCAGTTACCACAAAAAATCTCACGTCTCGTAAAATGGTTAGATTTTTGTTTTTTCAACATATACTGTAAACACTAAAACCACCAAGTTTGGATAACTTTATTTTAATTGTATAAATTTAATGTAATAATAGTTTTTATAAATTTTTATCCAATTTTTTTGGAGGTTCTTAGAGATAAAATCAAATATTGATTCCAAATTTGATGCGCCCTGTCTCGCTCATAGGAAATTATTTTGTTTTTTTGTAAAAAAAAATTATTAAATACTACGTAGAATCTATAAGAGGCGCAACAGAACTTTTACCGCAATGTCAATTATATTTATGTTTTTTTCAAAATAAAGCCAAAAGGGTGAATAGCGCAGCTAAAAAGAAATAAAAAAATAGGTTAACTTACAATACTAAATGAATAAAAACAAGAATTACAACTTACTATACCGAAAAAAAATTTCCGACCTAACTAACTTCGTTTCACAGAAAAAATTCTTCAACTCATATTAAAAGAAGTCATAATAATCTGTGATTTTAGCCTATAAAGAACGAGGTAGTAGAACCGTAGGGAAAACTTTGATACATTTATTGGTATCAATTTGCGCCAAAGGCTTCAGAACAATCTATTTTTCCAAAAACAATTTATTTAAAAGATTATAAATCCATTAAGCATCAAAAAACTTTCTCTAAATTTCAAAAAAAATCTCATAATTTTTTAATTTAAATTCTATAGCAATATAAAATAGACATTGGTAGACTTTCATCCGACCTGCCTTAATTTCCATCGTAAAACTCGCAAAATTATGTCAATTTAAATAATTAAAAACGTTACAAAATGTTACAGTAAAAAAACTACGTCGAATTTGACCAACGTGTAAACGTGTTGTTTGTCATAATCTATTTAGTTTTTTTGGCCATAATTTCCAAAATAATAGACGGAACTAGCTGAAACTTTTAAATAGATAAAATACAGGCATGGTCCAAGTTTCAAGTGATTTTGACATTTTTGAGACACGTATAAAACTTTGAAATTTTCAAAAATTTCCATTTTCATTGTGGTTTTGGTTCGATACGAAATTTGATTTTCAACGAAAAGTTTTGAAAGTTTAACGCAAGGTTAACGACAAGTAAAAGACACTAAAGAATTTGTGGCAACAATTTTTTTTTTCTTCAAGTCGTTTTAAGTTTGAAATTGGTCAAATCATACTTTTGACTTATTTTTAGAAAAAAAATTCGTAGTTCACACAAATACGTTATTCAAGAATCGAAATATGTTGGGTAATACGAAATTTGCTAGGTACCTGATAAAAAAAAAAAAAAATGCCAAATAAATCTGCCCAATAGATTCCGAACGCGTACAAAAAAAAAAAGTGTTCAAAAAAAACGTTGTAATTTGGTTACAACAATGAAATTACGCGCACCACCACCGTTGTGCGATTGACACTAAAATCGTATTAACACCTCAAACAATGGTCCGAACGGTTTAAAGTGTTCACGAGTTGTTTTAATTAACGTTTTTTTTTTTCACGCGGATACGTTCTTCGGAATTTTCGGACCATTTTCCATTGTTAAATATGGTTTTAACCAGGACGTACACACGCTGAGAATCGTTTTTTTTATACATTAAAACCGGCGATTTATCATTGCTTTCGGATATTTTTAACGATCGATCCACAACTTCCACCCAAAAGCGTACAGTCGCTGTACTCCGTCAAACTATACAACCCGCGGGACCTACACCGCCGTGTATAGGATCGGTCCTTGGGATAATTTTTTCCTTTTTTTTTATATATTTCAAAAATGTTATACCTCGTAATTTTATACGTGTTAAATTTTCAAAATACTAATTATAAACATATGTGTTGTTATTAGAACACTGTGAGAACGCGGTTCGGAGGGGTGGCGGAAGCGGCGGCGGGGACAAACCCTCGCGGCGTTCACTCTCTCTGAAGCTTTATATTCCGAGGCTACCGGGCCGCAGCAACAGCAACAGCAGCAGCAAGCATCAGAGCGCGACAGACACACACAATCGATAAACCGCCCCTCCGTCGCCTCGTCGCTGCACGGGGGAAGAACAACGGCGATTGAGGGGCTGCGGCCGCCGTGTACGAGGAGCGCCGCGAGGGGTGGATAAATTATATTTACCGAAACTGTCGTAAAAGATAATTTTATCGTTCGTGCATCGCCTATAACGCGTTTATCGCGTTGGTTGGTGTAAAAACGTACAAATACCCGGGGTTCGAATCGGAGGAAATAAAGAAGCTACGTCGGTCGTGCGTAAACGTTGGGTCAGGTTGTGTCGGCCCTCGTTGTCGGGAACAAAACAGCTGGGAACACTACTCCACGGGTAGTTTGACGGAGTTCGACTACGCTTTGGGATAAGTTGTGGTTCGATCGTTTCAGTATCTGAAAGCAGCCGTCGCCATCGGAAATACGGTTCGGAGCGAGCTCAGTGTCATCTAGCGCGTTATACGTCCCGGTATAAGCTCGAAAATTTTCGAAAACCTGTGTGTCGTACCTGTTTGAATATTATTCTAAGGTTTCAGCTTGTTCCGACCGTTGTGATGGATTTTATGGCCGAAAAACTTAATCGATACGCCAAAAACACGTGTGCCGTGACTAACTAATGTTTCCATTCTTACAGTTTCATGACTTTTTCAGTTTTGAACTTTCGAATTTGAGACCCCTCAGAGTAGTTCATATAGATCTTTCGTTGGAGGTACTGACTTTAAAAATCGAAGCGTTCATTATACCCTTGGAGTTGTTGTCGACAGAAAAAATCGTAAAAACAATACATTCCTCACTGCGCTCAGAATAAAAGAACAAATACATATAAAGCCTATAAAATCTGGTCACGGGTTAGCTGGGTAGGACCGAACTCCAGCTAAATAATCTTCGCCAACTTATATTATTCACATATAAATGGACCATATCGTAGGTTTTTTGACCGACTCCGAGGTGGTTCTACGTTCGACTGTGGGTTTTTTTTTACGTGTTCATACATCGCTAATTATGAACCGATTTTGATACGATTTTCTTTTTATGACATCTTCAGACGTGGTCCTCCTGTATATAAATTATATCGAAAAATTATTTAAGCGTTTTTTGAAAAAACAAACAGTTAGACGGAAAAATAGCGATAACGCGAAAACAAACGTCTAACTTTGAGTTGCAAATGACACGGCGTCAACACAAACACGTTCAACTAAAAATTATGTATTGAAAAAAAAAACTTTAACAAAAAAGTAAATCGACTTCAATAAACGAAAAATAGCACTAAAACGTATAAATTAACTTAATAAAAAAAAAAAAAAAATGTTTATCACTTATTTTTAAGTCGGTGTCGTGAGTGGTATCACATACGTGAAAAAAAAAACACATTTTTAATTAAATATATTGTTGGACAGCACAGACTCCAGAAAAAGAGTGATGACATTTTTTCATTTTATACTTTTTATGTTTTTTTTTTGAAGTCGGTTTTATTTTTTCGTTAATTTTTTTTTTTTTTAGCCCCCCAGAAAAATATTTCTGCGGACGAACCATATTATACAAATGTATGTACATATAGGACAGATTTTAATAAAAGCGTTAATCGCGAAGAAGACTTGAAAAACATTAATAACGAATGAATCGAGCGACAAAAAATGTACGAAAACAAAAATATGCCTGAAAACGATTGTTTTATAGCCTGCACTGCGATGTCAACATTTGAATATACATTTTATATATAGATGAATATTACATACTGGAATACAAAACTATAAACTACAATAATAATAATAATAATAATAGACAATTCTTATCAGTTTGTACACGCGTTTGGTAGTAGTTGGCTTACACCACAACATGAAATAAGAAAAATAACCCCAGCACAACCGAAAAACACGTCAAAACAGTACATTTTGATCCCGGGGATTTATTGATTCGTTTAGGGGACGTTTTGATCACAACGATTATTAATTTACCCCTCTGCACGCAGTTTTATCGTTCTTTCATAACAATATTGGTACGTAATTGAAGGGATCTAAGTAGCCCAATTAAATGAAAGGATCGTTTACCCTGCAGCAATATAATAGAGTGATTTGTACAACGGTTATAGACGAGATAGAAATAAGTATCGATTAAAATCCGAAAGAGACGGTAAATTATACATCCATAACGATTGGAATATAATTTTAGGAAAACAGTTTTAAACCGTCCTTAACTTTTCAAACTTAGGTCGTCTCAAATTCACGTTTTGATTACGCAATAAACGTTTTTTGAAGATATATCCGAAAATGTTACAAATTTATGGTAAACGTAGTTATAACACATAACATTATACTTGGTTCAACGCACTTTTTAAAGATACTTTAAGTATGCGACAGAATATTTCAAAAGAGATAACGCGTTTGCAGGATGTCTAATCGCATTAGTTTCGAAACGTGAAAACTTTTGTATGCCAATAACAATACCATTACGAGTGGCATCACGCCGTTTCTAAACTAAAAGAAATTGAAAATTTCAACACATTGCATTCTATATAGTATTAAGGTTTTTTCTCCCGTACAATTTCCTCAAGCCCCTTAAAAAGTATACGAAATCATTTAAAACGGAACAAATCATGCAGAAATCGATTAACCAAAAAAATGTAAAAATTAAATAGTCGCGAAGAATAAAATCGGTTCAAGAGCGTTTCGATGGAACACAACTCAAAATAAGTAACAAGAGGAATTCGAAAATTTACACAGATTTAGATTAATGTACACGTCTATGCGTATAACCAAACGGTTCGTATAAATATACAAGTAAAACACGTCGAGACCGCAGTAACTAAGCAGACAGTAATTTGTTGACACAAAACAAAAAAACCTATATTGTTTATCGCGTAACAATTATTAATGATAACATTTAAGTTTACCTTTAGCGCGATAAACCTGGCTTGCGTTGAAATCATAAAGTCCGCGAGTTTTCACTTTTGTACGACTAAAACATTTAAAATTCAAACCGCAACTCAACCACGAAACACACACACGTTCAATACCAATCTGTGACCGGTCTACAACATAAACGTGAACTATCGAAAACATTTGACGCAAACTACTCGACTAACGCCGACTGAACTATGAAGTTGGACGAGCGAGACAAACTTCAGTCGTTATCTGTCGAGAACCAGCTATAATTGGAATATTCATTTAATATAATTAAAACACCGTTTTGATCGGATATGCCGTCGAACGGCATTGAAATACGCGTACAAATTTCCAACCGATCGTTTTATGCGGAAAAATTAAAACGGGAAAATTCGCTAAATTCGTCGCATGATCCGTCGATAATAACGAGTTAAATACGTTAGAATAAGAAGAAGAAGAAAAAGTTTAATTGTTTCTGCGGATAAAAAATGTTGGCCGCGAAACGTGTCCAGCTCGCAATTATACAATCCTAAATATACTGCCGTACATAGCGTGGGAACAGCTTATTTTTAATCGTGATACATATAAAAAAAAAATAAGTCTAAAAATAAACAGGCGACATTTTTGTCGTACAAAAATAAAAACCGCACTTTCCAAACGATTATACTTACGATAGTGACGTTTAAGTCGAACATTAATTTTCCTCAACTTACGGGGTACACATTAAAACAATTTGTTTTCAAAAAACTCGTCGTTCAAGTAAACCTGAATTCAAGAACATAACATTGTTAACACACTGCTTCAAAAACTATCATATGTTCATCGGTTTGAAAATTTTAGTGAAATAAAGCAAAATCCTCGATCGATTTTCCGGGTGGCGGGGAGGTAAATATACGAATAAATGAAACTGGGTCACGATCGGATGAGGACGAAATCATTACACATTACGGAAACTTTTTACGCCAGTTTCCTTTTTAGGACGACTGCGCGGCCACGACTGCTTCTGCTGTTGCTAATTTACAATTCCTTCACACAGCAATATTATTCTTGAAAACGACTTCACTACATTACGTGTAAAAATAGAATTGATGAAAAAACAAAAATTACGAATGGGCTTTGTGAACCAAGACGAATTCGCAGAGAATACAGATTACGTCGCGCTGCAAAGTGCAAGGTGTCTTGTAATAAAAAGTGTATGAGGAAAATACTTATATATTGAGTTTTTAAAAAAAAAATCGTACATCGAAATCGAGGCGTTATCGACACACGCGCCAACTATCAGACGATTATAAACTTATGGAATTTGTTGAAAACAATTTAAATTAAAAACATTCGGTCAAAACATTTCGACTGTTTCGAAGATCGATTCCCGTATTTCTAATTTGTACTTATACACGACAATGCACGAATACACATATATAAACGGTTTCCAATATGTTCACAATTATTATCTACTTAGTTTCCTCGGGGTAGGTAGAACATTTTTTTACGAACGATTTAATGTAAATTTGAATAGAAATTTTGAAGAAAAAAAAACTAAATATTCGAAATCCTAAGAAAAGAGGCAGCGGTTTCCTATGCTGGGAAAATATTTTTCGCGACTAATTATGCAATTTGAACCTGCGCACAGGTTAGTGTAATTTTTGGTTAACTATAAACAAACAATATTAAAATATAATTTTAATAAATTATTTAACTTGTTTGTTTAATATAAGTACAACAGTTATTTAATAAACATAATAATTATTATACAGGTAATTATTCTCGGCCAAATATCATACAGGTGATTATTTCATTACGATAATACTATAATGTTGCGATCAGTATTTTAGTAACAATATTGTCATGATAAATTATAATAATAATAAAATTCCAATATATTGAGCAATATAATATAACAGCTGCGTTATCATCATCAAAAAATTATTTTAACACGACACGATAAAATTTAATGTAACTATGATTACGTACATCGTTCAAATAACGTAAATTCCGTAAATTCAATTAATATGACAGCACGTATTCATATTTTTTTTTCGGTATCTATACATATTATACGTAACAGCGAAAACTAAAAAGGTACGTACGCACGTCATTTCATGCTTAAAACGGATGAAATATGTAATCTGAGGCGTCTTAGGTATTCAAGAGAAAAAAACTTTAAAAAGATGTATTTTGTGGTATTTTTCAATCGTTTAAACTTTGTTACCTCGTGTTGTGTTTCAACAAATGTAACATATTGACCATCTAAACAGGATATAACTAACTGCTTTGAAATGAGTCGAAAACCTTTCGGTCTCAAATCGCCCGTCGGGGTACCACCATATTGTGTGTTTAAAAACTAGACGTGCATCAACAAAAAAACAATTTATAAATTAAATTTGGAAACAAAACTTAACTGTATCAACCGTATTTTAACGTCTCGTATAGAAATCTATTTATATAATAGATCGTTATACACCACGATCGTATGAAATCCAAAGCTTTGATTTTGTAAATTTTTGTTTGACCAGCATAATTTTTGTGACACAAACCGCTGCAAGGTATGTTGAGACAAGTTATTGAAACTTTCCGATGTTTTTGTTTTTTTTACTAACAAAAGTACGAGCGTAACATACAAAGGGGAATATTATACGTTCTATCTACTAGTTGTGCGCATTGTTTAGCGCAGTATAGTTTTCTGTGCGCGAATGGGAGCAGCACTTTTCTCGATAACGTGCCGCACGTTACCAGAACGTTTTAGTAAACACGTATTTACACGGATGCTTGATGGCCATCGATGAAATGCTGCGGGAAAAGCTACGAAAACACGATTCTTTAACGTACATCGATTTTGATTTTACGCCGTTTGGAGAAATGCGTCTGTTTTTTGGAGCAATCGACGATTTTGGTCGTTTTGGCAGATATGGGTCGTATGCAAACGTGATATCTCTTACCTGCGCAAGCTTGCGGCGACTTGAGCGACGGCGGTTGCTTGAGCACGATGTGAGGTACCATGCCCTCGGTACAGTCGGACGGCACGCGGACCAAGACCATTTCGCTGACGCCGCCGAAACATTCCAGGAGCTCTACCTGTTGGCCTTTGGTGACGGTGACCTGGCCCGGGGCCGCGGCCGAGAAGTCCGCAATCACCCACGTCATTTCCACGCCAGAGTTCTGAAAAAACAAAACAAAAAGTAAACGACTGGGCGCAATCAACCGAAAAAATTATTCATACGAAACACGAGCGGTTTAAAAACGATAGAATTACGGTGATTTAACGACAATATACAACAATATTATTGCGTATACAGAGGAGGAACACGTGATATTATAATATTATGCATTGTACTATGATTTTGCGAATTACCGACCATCGTATTTACAGCAAAAAATACGATTTATGCAGACAATATATATATGGGTACACAAAAAGAATATTTAATGTAAGCACGCTGATAAATAGCGCTGCTGTAGATATCTAACTGTTTCTAAGATATTGGCGTTCAGAAACATTTTCATCATACGGTGGTGATTTATAGCCGAATTCGTTTTCCGAGTTGACCGCCGAACGTATTCGAGTGTTCCCCGTTGGATAGACAAAAATGTCTTAAAACGTTTTGCCGATTTTTATACTGTGTCTGCCCCGTACAACGACATTTAAAATATCGCAATTTTTTATAACCTCGATTTCAGATTGTTCACGTATTGTTGCGAATTCACAAGATCGGGAAAACGAGCGTCCTGCAGGTTTTACTCTTTCAAACAGAAAAAAACAATTTAAATCGGCCTTTTACGTACTACGAAAAGCGAGTTCGCGTTTTGGTAATTTTTCCGTGTAAATTTTACCGTTTCCCTTAAAATTTAAATACGATCAATACGATTTTGAGCTTGTTTACGATGTCGTTTTTTATTTTTGGTATATAAAATATACACGCGTAATAAAATTGTAGTGGTTGCAGGTGTACAACAAATAATATACAAAGTAATGGTCGTATAAATATGACCTCGCGTGATTCGATTAAAGAACTAACACGGCGCTAAGATAAAAATACTGTTTTTCGAGGCGGAAAAAAAAACACTCGACGGATGGAAAGGATTTACACGATAGTGGTTTTTTTTTTATAAAAACGATCAAAAGAACCGGGTCAAACGTATTTTATCCTGCACACACGATAACCACAACTATAATAACGATAATAATAAAGCTCGGAGACAGAGCTCGGGGCATGTCAAGTTTCAGTACTATATCACTTATAGACACAATATACGCGGCGCGTTTCTCGTCGTGAAAATAACGAGTCGTCAATGGATATTATCGGACTGCAGCTTCATCAACATAATGTTATTATAATACTTTTATACGATCGTTATGTTCTATTTATAATACACTCGCGAAGAATTCAAACTTATAAACAATATCAAACTTCACGTGACGCATATATTGAAAATATCATAATACTTATAATACACAATCGATTAAATATTTTACAAAGACGATCGAATTACGACGCGTGATGTATAGTGTATTCGGAACGAAAAATCGCGTGATGTATCGGCGTTTTCGTGGTTTAAAACAATTCAATATTCGAACAGAGCGTACAAAACGACATACATAATGCGATTACAACATTGCGCAGCAAACGGTTTAAAAACAACAGTGATGATGGAATAAAAACGATAAAGAACAATTTTAAACCGCCGCAACGACATCGGATATAGAGAGAGTGCGAGCAAAACGTTTTATACAATATTATACCGCGGTAATCGGCTTAAAAAGACGTGCAATAGATTCACCGAACGCCATATCGCTTTCGATGCCATACGACGACTCCTCAGAGCCAACAGTTGAACACTACGGATTTTTATAAACCGAAAACACCGAAAATTTTAGTTTTAGACACGCTGTTTTGCGGGGTAGAAATCTAAAAGAAAAATAAAGCCGGGATCGCTTTACGCGGCCTGGGTGGTTTGACGAAGTAACGACCACGCTGCTTTTGGTGGGTTTGTAAGTTGCGATTTAAACGCGCGTTATTCGACGTCCGAAAGCAATGATGAATCGTTACATCTCTCACGACGTGTTAAATTAATTAAGTAAAAGTTTGAAAACGACATGGAACAATTTGAAAATTTGATTTTTAAGAATTGGCCAACCACCGTATATATTATATCAAGCAATACGTATAGAATGTACATTTAAAAGTAACTGCAAAAACTCAAACTAATAGGACTTAAAATGCACATTTTTGATTTTTATGTTAAACTTAAGAATGTAAAAAGTACTTTTAAGCTAATGAGTGGTTCGATACGCATTAAGTTATAAAAAAGGTAAATTATGTTGTTGTCACACGTTTACGAACAATCGAGCTCAACAATTCAGCATTTTAAGTACATCAAATATTTAGGTACAAACAAGTGCGAAACTATAATAAGAAATAATTGTAACGGATTCGTAGCAAGTCGTCTGTGTAAAACGTGAAACAACATCATATTGTTGTAAAGTTGCAGCAACTGTTATTTGATCCGACGAAAAAATATTTAGAAACAAAATGATATTTGAGCGATATTTGATCCTCTGAAAAACACTCACTGACAATGGGGCCAAAAATTATTTGGAATAAAAAAAATACGATAAAAAAAAAAAAAACAAGTTTCAACAACAGGTCATATTTAATTTTTCTACTTCAAAATTAACAAACGCATATTCATTTCTAGGTCATAATATATATTATTAACACGCTGTTTATTGTATCCAAGTCATGTATCGCGTAATAGTTTATAGTTTGAAATTTAAATAAAATTTCCATTTTACGTTGCGCGGATGGAAAAATTTTCAAGTTTAGAACATATTATATTGTTCTAAGTGAAACCTCACACAAGTATTCCCTATTATTATAGAACATGAATCATTCGAAAATGATCAAAATCTGTCCATTATTGTTTTAACCATAACTTTTTTCGTCACAACATAAAATTCCTTCGCATACCGTGTTTGACTACATTATGAAAAACATTGTACACACAATGTACATAGGTTTCAAAATTTTTATAAAATCGTAAAACATAATGCACAATAGACGACTTTGTTCTCGAGGATGACCGCGATGATAAAGGAAAACGTTCACGCGAAATATGGTTCTATTATAATAGGTACTATTGTATTTATCGAAAAAGGAAGAGTAAATATTATGCTATAAAACGCCTAAATTTATAAATTAATTAAATTTTTTTTTTTTTTCAGAACAAAAACATAATAATAAGACACAATGTTTATATACATTGCAACATCACAATGTTATATACATCGGCCGCGTTAGATGCGACAACAATGCAACACGCATTAGATACGAGTATACGGGTATACTTCAATGTATCATATTCACTTAGAAAATATTTTATATTAAGCACATCGTTGTCATAGTTTACCATTGTGAAACTTGCTATTTTTATGAATTCTTGACTGATTAAAAAAATAATTTTGTATTTGCTGTCTCTCCTTTAAACATCTTTGATGTTAACAAAAAGTTAGTAAACATCGAACATAACAAATCTTTTCTTCAAACCAAGCGATGCTTGTATATTATATACGTATTAAAGAAAATTCCTATAGAGTTAAAATCAATTTACTTATAGAAAACAAAACCCATCCAAACGGTGTAAGAAAATTGTTTTAACTTTCGTTCACTTTGACGACATTCAATCGCGAATACCACGGTTCGTTTATTTCATCAATCAAGTAATTTAAGCCTGCAAGAGTGTAAATTTTACACTTATTTGTTCCTACATGTTTTATGGTAAAATGTTCACCGGTATAATGGGGAAAAAAAACCTATATATATATATATATATATATATATATATGAATACGTTGTAAACCCCTCGAGTTCTAAATGATGTGTGACTATTGTAGGCTTAATAAAGTTTTAAACATGTAGAATACATTGGTTATTTTACAAATGTATTTAAAAAAATTTGCAATTTTTAAGCAGGTTTCAAAATCTATAAATCAAATACATGTATTGACGGTACGAGTATACAATTTTATGTTATACAGTTGTAACGCCAACGAAAATTCGTATACAATCATTATGAGGCCGATCGATCTGCCTCTGACAGTAACTGTATTGTTTTAAACGTGAACAAAACACACGATATTTTGAAATTAGAATCGTTTGGTGCACGCGATCTTTCAACAGTTATCAACATATCCGCACAATTTTGCGGATAAATTTTAAAGTTTTATACTTGGCTCAAAAATTCTTGAAACACTTGTATCAAACCTGTACGTTACCTTTTTTAATACTGTGTGAACGTTCCGATCGTTATTTTGGAGAAAAAAACTAAATCGATCACGTCGAAAAACACGTCGTAATCGTTAACGTTGTTTTCTTAAATTTTTCGCCGCAGTCCTATCGAAAAAGTCGCAGACTATAAAAATCGTAGCATTCTTTTACACGGGAAAGATTAAAAATATATTATTGTAAAAACCACACGTTCTTCGCTGCGCTCAGAATCTAAATGGTTCATCACACACAAAAACAGTGAACATTTTGTGAAGTCAACGATAGCTGACTGTTAACAAACTATAAACGCCCGGGACGAGACATGGCGATATATAGCCGTTTAGTTTAAACGAAAAACAAACGACGATAACGTTTATAATAGTATAATATACGATATAACGATCGGAAAGTGTTTAACCAATATTTTACTGCGGTCGTCGAGGTATAATGTACGTACGTATAGCTTCTCAGCGAACGATATATAATACTATATTAATAATTTAAAAAATAGACGAATTAAATAAACTTTGGGGGATTAAAAAAAGGACAATTCAGTACACTAGTCAATGAGTTTTTGTACGGTGAATAACATTGAAAAAAATAAACGATAAACACCCGATATTATTATCGGTATATTACAGTGCGCACTGAGGGGACACGATGTACTACGATATATTTTTCGAATAAAACAGCGTTATTCTTTCCGGAGACGATATAAATTAAGGGCCGGAAATAAACGAAATAGTTACTATATCGAATAAGAGCGCGTTTTATACTGTATTTCTATAATATACCAGTAGGGGCTATCTTTCGTATCATATATAGTTTGTCCACAAATGTAACAATTAATTATAATAATTGACTAATTTTTGTTTCGAAAAATGATTACACGATTCGGAATAATACCCGGTGTTTTTTTTTAAATTTTGACTGTTAAAAAAAAAAATTCATGACATATTCAACAACGAGGTCAATTTTAAACCATCCTAATGACTTGAAAAAAAATCCATTTTTAAAAATTGGCCAACGACAATATGTCTATAGCGATATCGTGTACGTATTGTACATTTAAAAGTTACAGACTTCAAACTACAAAACACTAAGGGAAAAGAACTTGACGTGAAAAGTTTCGATTTGTTCTGACTAAACAAAAATCGTTTAAAATATTTTTCAGAGTCATCTCAGGCCTATTTATTAACTATACTTTACTAAACCATTTAAAAAATAGTTTGGACATTCCCACTAAATAGTCATCGTATTCTATTATTATGAACTGTAATACATTTTGTTCTTTGCCGTCGCAACAGATTTCAGCAAGATATTATATATAGGTACCTGAAAAACAGTACATTTGTTATTTACGATTTGTTTTTAAAACAAAAATACCGTCACGAAACAAACGGGATGTTGGACTTTTTTTTGTTATTTTGTCGTGAATAAACCCGCGCAGCTCCGTTAGGCTCCAAAGTAAAGTATGGTACATACAATACAGAGAAACCTAAACCTATCCAAACACAAACATGAATAATTCCAACACACGTCCGGCAGTAAAAAAAAAAAAACGAGATCGTTCAGTTGTCGAAAAAACTAATTATTATTCTACAACAATAAAATAATTAAAAATAAAATAAAACAATAAAAAAAAAAGTAAACAATTTTTAGTATCAATTTACTACAGACGCCGATCTAGTGTCTAAGAAAATTGAATCTACGTTTATTATTGTTATATTTAGTCCTGTCAGACCTGCGATAGTTTCAAACGATATAATTTTTTTCCGATTTAAAGCAATATAATACAGTAAACGATACGTGCCAATTTTACAAAAATGTTATTTTTTATTATTGGTAAAAAAAAAAAACCACAGTTATTGAAAAGAGTTGCTATAATATTGGTGTGTGTGTGTGCAAAGCGTAAATGAAATTTAAACATTTTTTTGAAACTATCATCACGTCGTATGGCCCCCATAAATGTTAATAAACTATTAATATATTTTACATTAACTCATAAAAAAAACACGCCGTTCTTTAAAATATATCTTGAAATTTTCACTTCACATACACTTCACTGCGTCTACCGAAATTTTTCATTCCATCAGTACCGTTTTCTGTTGTTGTCGATTACGATTTTTTTTTTTTAATAATTCACGTTACGAACTAAAGATTAATATTTTTAAGGCTTTTTCCTCCATAGTCACGCTTCGAATTTTTTTAAAAAAAATTTTCAATTTTCCGTAGTGAACGCGTGTCACATCCGTCGTTTGGGTGTGAAATAAAAATATCACAAAGATATCACAAATAAAAATATCGTGGCCCTCCATAAAAACTCTCCTAACCCAGCTCCAAAACCGACGACCGGTTCGTAGTTTGATATTAAAATCTTTCGGTGGAGCCAAATTGTCATTGTATTGACCCCTCCCCAATTGGACGTTCCGCGTATTTATCGAAAAAAAAATTCGGGAGCAGCTAACCCCGGGGGAGCTCTCCTTTGAAAATCGCCCCTACACCGCATTGCTGTTGTGACGCGACGTCTCGTGCGAGCTTAGTGACGTTATAGTTGGCAAATATTATACTTTATAGTAGAGTGAATTTGAGCGAGTAATTTGTACGATAAATTTTTCTTTTTTTCAACGGTTGGGTAGTACGGACAGTGAAATCTAAAACAAAGATTACTTTCCAACGTCGTCGTGCACAACGATTCGCGCGCGAATTTAAAACGCGTTAGGCGCTACAACTCGTAGGGGCATGAACCCGGATGAATTTACACGATCTCGACGATTATAAAATAAATCGACTTTCTTTTTTTTTTGCCCGGGGAAAAATAACAACACCGACTTTACACTACCTGAACGGCGGCGGCGGCGGAGGATCGCGTGGCCGCCGGACCCTGCCGGTACGAGCTCGGCGTGTCGATGGTGTGCTGGCGGGCGAGCGCGGCCGCCGTGACGGACGCGCTGGTCTGTCTGAACCACGGTAACGAGATCTTGCGCCGCGGCCGGAGCGACTTGTCCTGCGGGCCGCAGTCGGCGGCGGCGGCGGCGAGACGGGCCGACGGAGTTACGAGTGCGCCGCCGCCGCCGCCGCCGTTTTTAGACGTCGCGGACCGGACGTCGGCGCCGCGACGACAGCCTCCCGAGCTCGGCGGCGGCGGCGGCGATGGCGGTAGCGGTGGTGCTGCCATCGACCAGAGCGGCTCGCCATCGACTGGCGTTCGGCGCGCCGTTCGACGCCGCCGCCGCCAGTAGTAGTAGTAGTAGTGGTGGTGTTCTCTCGTGCTTTTTTTTTATTTTTTTCCTCCCCGATGCGTGCGCGCGTTTACACAGCGTGATATCGTAATAATAATACGGAGCTGCGGGTAGCGTTTCACTCGAATTGGCGGCCCCGGGGGGTGAAGGCGACGGCGAGGGGCGGTAAAAAAAAAAAAAAAAAAGCGGAGAGCGCTCCGGTCGCGAGCCGAGGAAAAACCGACCCGCACACGACCTACCCGTCAACGGAACGGATTATCCGCCGCCGCCGACCGCACCCGGTTCTCCCGGCGTTATCCCGCGTAACGACGCTTGTACGTTCGAGCGGAACCTTCTCTCGTTTTAGGCTCCGGGAGCAGCAAAGAATAGGCAGTACACACGACGTGTTTAAACGGTTTTTATTTTTCCCCTTGTAAACACGACTTCTATAAGGGGCAATACACTCGGACGAAAGGTCCAGTGTTGTGTTCCGACGGAGTTTGAAAATGTGGCGAAAAACTGCTCTAAACGACCGGGGGGGAAACATTTCGACAAACGTGCGCAAAAATCGATCAATCTTGGCATTTATGCGGTACGGGTTTGACAAAAGTTCCAAGCGGTTTCCAGTCGGAACTTCAATAGTAACTCTCGAAAAACGTCACACGACGGACGCGTATCCCGCTGGTTCGTTTTTCCGAGAAACGACTTTTCAACTGAGACTGGTCGCGGTACGTTGTTTACAGCCGTATGGAAATTTTTTAAGTACTTACAATGTGTCAAACCGTTTTGTACGTTTGTAAGAGACGCGCGATTGATTTCACTAAGATCAAGTCCTTTCTATCGGGGAACGCGACTAAAAAAAACCACCGTGCGCGGTTAAATAAATAACAAATAATCTATTTAAATAAATAATCTCGGAAAGTCGGTTATAACGTTTACACACACGTCTCACTTCTATCGGAACTTCTACGTCGACGATCCTCCAATGAGTGTAACGAGAGAGAGAGAGACCGGCGAAACGCAGAAAATTCGAACCGTTTACGAATGTTCTATACATTTGTTATAATGCAACGACAAAATGTGTCGTTTACTCGACGTTCAAAAGTGTACATTCAACCGTTTTTGGGAAAAAGCTTGACTGTTTTAATCTTTTAGTTTTTAAGCACAGAGCATATTTTACGAATTCGTGTACTCGGTTTTTACTCGAAAACAACCGAAATGGTTTTTAGAGTTTCATATTCGAATAACGTTTCGAGAAGTTTGTAGTTTCGTTTCGACAACAGTTTTGAACAATGAAACTTTTCACGGTTAAAAAATAAACAATTATTCAATAACCATCGTACATCTAAAAAGCCAATCACCACCAGAACAAAATCATCCGGTTCCAGCATTTTTTATGAACAGTTGTTACAAAAAAACATTCGGCGATTCTAAAAGATTCTATGACAATTCCTTGTGTTTCAACGATTAAAGAAAACACTTTTGGAAAACTACTACAAGTTAGTAGTTGTTATTTGACATATGAATAAAAATGCGCTAGAAATTGTTTAACACTAGCTCTGCCTAATGCCTATAACATACAATGATGTAAACTATCGTACAAACATAGAATGAAAAAACCTCTTAAGACATTTTGATAATCGACCAATTTCCACTTGCCGTTTAGACACGTTTGTAAACAAAACGTTTAAAATCTTAACGATCTCACCTGGACAAACATTTCGTATAAATCGACTGAAAAGATGCCAACAGAAATGTTACAGCGAATGACGATAGAATACATTCTGGCATCGGCCCATAAAATTCAAAGAACAAGATTATGTAAGGCTGTGACTGTCCGGGTCAGTTAGTTTGGGACACAAAACAATCAAACACTCTTCAAATACAACACGTTTCAATTGATTTCGTATGAAGATGGTTGGAAAAATGTGTAATCCTACTGTTATAATATCATATTCAACCTAGACCAGAATATTCAACCAAAAACTATTTTCGCCAAAATTGTTTTGTGTCAATTTTTATACTCTATGTGTTTGTGCCAACAGCTCATTCATTTCTACTATAAACAGCCGGAATTTGTCTGCACTCAAAATAATATTCTGTACTAGAAAGTGTGTTAACATTGTAAAGATTGTAGCAGTACATTATCCAGTATGTATTGTAGTTTTGTTTGGGGAAAAAACATTATGCTAAAACCAAAAGCTTTTTTACACTGAACTCTAAAAATGCATTAAACATACCTTGTCTGAATCGGTGGTATTGCCTGATC
>CM029360.1:3068125-3090382 GCA_017140985.1 Hormaphis cornu
AAAAAAAAAAAAAAGCGGAGAGCGCTCCGGTCGCGAGCCGAGGAAAAACCGACCCGCACACGACCTACCCGTCAACGGAGCGGATTATCCGTTTGCCGCCGACCGCACCCGGTTCTCCCGGCGTTATCCGCGTAACGACGCTTGTACGTTCGAGCGGAACCTTCTCTCGTTTTAAGCTCCGGGAGCAGCAAAGAATAGGCACACGACGTGTTTAAACGGTTTTTATTTTTCCCCTTGTAAACACGACTTCTATAAGGGGCCGTACACTCGGACGAAAGGTCCAGTGTTGTGTTCTGACGGAGTTTGAAAAAGTGGCGAAAAACTGCTCTAAACGACCGGGGGGGAAACATTTCGACAAACGTGCGCAAAAATCGATCGATCTTGGCATTTATGCGGTACGGGTTTGACGAAAGTACCAAGCGGTTTCCAGTCGGAACTTCAATAGTAACTGTCGAAAAACGTCTCACGACGGACGCGTATCCCGCTGGTTCGTTTTTCCGAGAAACAACTTTTCAACTGAGACTGGTCGCGGTACGTTGTTTACAGCCGTATGGAAATTTTTTAAGCACTTACAATGTGTCAAACCGTTTTGTAAGAGACGCGCGATTGATTTCACTAAGATCAAGTCCTTTCTATCGGGGAACGCGACTAAAAAAAACCACCGTGCGCGGTTAAATACAAAATAAATAATCTATTTAAATCAATAATCTCGGAAAGTCGGTTATAACGTTTACACACGTCTCACTTCTATCGGCACTTTTACGTCGACGATCCTCCAATGAGTGTAACGAGAGAGAGAGACCGGCGAAACGCAGAAAATTCGAACCGTTTACGAATGTTCTATACATTTGTTGTAATGCAACGACAAAATGTGTTGTTTACTCGACGTTCAAAAGTGTACATTCAACCGTTTTTGGGGAAAAAGCTTGACTGTTTTAATCTTTTAGTTTTTAAGCAGAGAGCATATTTTTATGAATTCGTGTACTCGGTTTTTACTCGAAAACAGCCGAAATGGTTTTTAGAGTTTCATATTCGAATAACGTTTCGAGTAGTTTGTAGTTTCGTTTCGACAACAGTTTTGAACAATGAAACTTTTTACAGTTAAAAAATAAACAATTATTCAATAACCATCGTACATCTAAAAAGCCAATCACCACCAGAACAAAATCATCCGGTTCCAGCATTTTTTATGAACAGTTGTCACAAAAAACATGCGGCGATTCTAAAAGATTCTATGACAATTCCTTGTGTTTCAACGATTAAAGAAAACACTTTTGGGAAACTACTACAAGTTAGTAGTTGTTATTTGACATATGAATAAAAATGCGCTGGAAATTGTTTAACACTAGCTCTGCCTAATGCCTATAACATACAATGATGGTAAACTATCATACAAACATAGAATGAAAAAACCTCTTAAGACATTTTGATAATCGACCAATTTCCACTTGCCATTTAGACACGTTTGTAAACAAAACGTTTAAAATCTTAACGATCTCACCTGGACAAACATGGGATTTCGTATAAATCGACTGAAAAGATGCCAACAGAAATGTTACAGCGAATGACGATAGAATACATTCTGGCATCGGCCCATAAAATTCAAAGAACAAGATTATGTAAGGCCCGAATGTCCGGGTCAGTTAGTTTGGGACACAAAACAACCAAACATTCTTCAAATACAACACGTTTCAATTGATTTCATATGAAGATGGTTGGAAAAATGTGTAATCCTACTGTTATAATATCATATTCAACCTAGACCAGAATATTCAACCCAAAACTATTTTCGCCAAAATTGTTTTGTGTCAATTTATACTCGATGTGTCTGTACCAACAGCTCATTCATTTCTACTATAAACAGCTGGAATGTTTCTGCACTCAAAATAATATCCTGTACTAGAAAGTGTGTTAACACCGTAAAGATTGTAGCAGTATCCAGTATGTATTGTAGTTTTGTTTGGGGAAAAAACATTACGCTAAAACCAAAAGCTTTTTTACACTTACAACTCTGTCTAAAATGCATTAAACATACCTTGTCTGAATCGGTGGTATTGCCTGATCCAAAGGAAGCTAATGAACCGCGATCCAAGTTTTCTTCTTCTAAATCACTAAAACAAAAAAATTACATTTGTTAATAACACATTGTAGTTAAATATTATACGAGAATAATAACAACACTAACCGGCTAGATCGTTGACTTTCTGGTTTAAGTTTTGCTGGACTTTTAGGCATATACATTCGCAGTGCTGAATTGAAATAGGTTTCTTGTATAACTTCTCGCAGTTTTTTCACCCACGTTTGTTTAGCTTCCAGTGTAGACGCTTTCAAAACAATACGATAGTCTGAGATTGGTGCGCGGCCGGTCCATACCGCAAACTTGCATTCATCCCCTTCTATGTGTTCCGTTACACCAAGTTCGGATGTCTGAAATGAAGTTAGTTTAATATAGTTATAGCGGACCAAAAATACGATAATTTAAAAAAAAAATTACCATAAGTTTATTTTTATACAAGTATTTCACTTTTGGGTTGTTTGAACTATCTTTTACGTGTTTGGCAAACACTAGATACAATTCGAATAAGAAACAATGCCTTTCACGACTTTTGCGCAACAGGTGGTGTCTAGAGTCAGAAACGTACAGCGTATCTTGGACTACAACATCGCCTAGTTCGTCTGTAGAAATGTCACATCCTTCCAATAACGATAGATGCAGCGCGTCATTTGCTTTCCTGGGTACACTCAACATGACATCCAAACCATCTTTAATTTCTCCTTGTCCTTCTTTACAACACGACTGGAGATCTTTTAATAGAAGTTGGTATTTGGTGATTCTTTGCACTGGTTTAATTAGATAAGCAGCTATGGGATGATCAACGCTGTGTTTCTTTTGGAGCTCTTCAAAAACTCCACCACATGAACCAGAATGTTGTACCAATATGGCGTTAGACTCGGGTTTATTTTTACAATATTTCACGTACATATCAAATTTTTGTGCCCATGTAACAAAACAATGTCCTACATCTTCTGGCATTGTTTCATACTTTTCTAATTCTTTGATGAATACATCCCTATGAAAATTACGGATGTCTTCAATGTTACCAAACAAAATGTCAATTCGACCATGAAGACCAATCGGAACATTTTGAAGAGCTCGGATTTCATCCAAATAGGCTTTGATGCATACTTCCAAGTCCTTAACATAGGTTCGTTCAGTTTGAAGAAGTTCTGCCATAATGAATCTAATAAAAAAAAAAAAAAAATTATAAATAATAATCGTAATAAAATACTTTTCATACCTTAAAAGTTAAAATTAATATTAAAGCTTACTCTTTACGTCTAGCTGACTTTCTCTTTTCCTCGTTTAACTCTTTTAAGTCTTTAGTAGAAGATTCTTTTACTTTTTGCTCTAAATTTGGATCAGAGTTTCTGTCAATGGATAAATCTCGAGTATCGGCAGGTTCTTGAATGCCCAAACTCTTTTCCAGTTCATGCCTGAATACAAAAAATAATCAGGATTTTTTTTTTTTTTTAAATAAACTTATGAAAATATTGCAAACCTGTATTTATCCATTCTCGAACTGAATTGTTTATAAGTATTGTCGACAGCAGCCACCCATTGTTTTATAGCACTAGCATGCGCATGACCTTTTTCTACTAAGTTATCGGCAAGTTGAATTAATATTTTAACTTTTTCACGCGTTTCTTTTGCTGATGTTTTAAACTCATTGTGTTCACAAAGTAAATGCCTTGTTTCATCCTAAAGTCAAATAAAACAACAGTAATACCAACCCCAATGTATTATTATATCTAGTAGAGTTGGACCAGCACTCAAATTTGAAACCAGTTGAGTAGTCATAACCGGGAACTTTTTTTTTTTTTAAACACTCAATTATCTTTTAACGTTCGACTTTATAGTGAGTTCTCAAAAGCCAAGTAATCTGTTTCTTTTACCAAATACTTAACTTGTAAAAAAAAGTTTAGTATTTAATTTGAGACCTCGTCTTTAAAACAAATACTTGATTAATCTATAAGACACATTTTTCATGAATATAATAAAAAACGTTTAAGAACCCTGATACAAAACTCGACTAAAAAAAAAAAATTGGTACTTGACTTGTCTCGACTCTACTCAAATGCAATCTTTTAGTGGCCCAACTCAAATATTTAGCATATCATATTATACCTGTGTAGCCCCAACAGTAGTGTGCGAATTTAAATATTGTTCACCGGCACTGTGTATCCATTCCATAGCTTGTTTTGCTGATTTGTCAAACAGTACAAACTGTTGACAATGATCTAGTCGTTTTTTTCTTTGTGACCAATGGTCCAATACTTTGTTTTCCTGACCAGACAGTTGTTCAAGAATGTTTTTAACCCTTACTTCAGATGCAGTATCCACTGTAGCCATAGACTGATTACTACAGTTGTAGTACTGTAAGCTACGGTTTGTATATTTTAAAAATGTTTCAGCAGTACGTCTGGCCAAAGTACATGCTTTAAGGAACGCTTCTTTTTGTTCTTGATGCTTAGTGCAAAGTTGACCTAACTTATCAGCTTCGACGGAACCACCCCCGCACCAATCTTCTTCACGACGATATTCTCGTTCAAGACTATCCATAACAGAACATACCTACAAAAATAAAAAATTATATTGGTTGTTTGTGTGTGTTCAGAAAAACTGAATGTTTTATAATACATGAATACTTAAAAATGATAAAAATTAAACAAGCTTTAACTGATAGTTAGACAATTTATAGTTGATTGTTGCTAGAATTTACCTGTTCAGCAGTTTTATAAAAGTTAAGGCTGGCAGTAACTAATTTGTGACGTTCCTCAGCACACGTAACTAACTGTTGCCATCGTTTAGTCACCTCTACAGCCATCTCTTTCACAGAAGTAGAGTCATAATGGTTGGCTGCTACAAGAGTTTCAGCTAACTGTTTTACTTGGACCGCGGCTGAATGGGTTTTCTTTAGATAAAAATTACAAACGGTTTAGAAAATGACTATAACATCGAATAGCGTTAAATTATTACTTCGATTGCAACTTGAAATTGTTCGTGTTCTTTTTTGAGGATTTCTGCGTCTCCTAGACAGTTGGGAATGGTGAAATTAGCAGACAACATTGATTCACCGTTTCGAATCCAACTAATCACCTATAAATTTAAAAGCACGAATATAATTACTCTATAAAATATTCTAATAAAAATGAATTTTACTTGTGATGCATCGTTATTAAATTGGCATAATTGCACAGCTTGATCGAGTCGACTGCGTTTGATCTCTGACAGTTCGACCAAATCCATGTGGCGTTCATGTAAAAATTCAAGTAACACCTGCACTCTAGTTTGAGCTGTATATTGACTGTCGGCCATAACACCGACTCCAGATTTATCCAAAACCTTTTAGATACACGTGACACATATTATAGTATGATTATTAAACTTAAGTACAGTTAATTATTTGTTACTTGAGCCAATTGTTCGCCTTGTTCCAGTGCTTGATACACGGCTGCTTGCATTTGAGCAACTGAATCATTATGGTGGGACAAACGTGACTCTGCTTCTGACAGTGTTGTAATTACCTCGTTTTGATTACGTTCTAATTCATTGGCCCAAAACTCCAACTGTGATGACACCTGGTTAGCAAAAAACAACAGTTAACTGTAGACATTTAAAACATCAATAATGGATTTATTAACAAAAAGACAACAAATTGAATAAAATAACTATTCGGTACAAAATGGAATCCGAGATAAAAATGCTGTCGTCACATAGAATTGAAACTAAATATTTTTAAAATTAATTTTTCAGTATGTTCTTATCAAAGTTCCAATACACCAAAAATAGAAATTACTCATAAACTATATTTAAACAACATTTGACGTAATTTTAACTTTTCAAAAATAAAACCATTTTAAAATAACTAACTTATGTGAATATACAAGCAAACTTTGGAAAATATGATGTCTAAAAGTTGTGTTTTTCGTTTTAAATCGATCAAACAGTTAATTTATTTTGTAAACTCTCAATAAATATGAAAAAGTTATATTGTTATTAGCAATCTTTCAAGGTAATCTGCAAAATTGCTCACATAAAAACACATGTTGTTTATGCAGAATTCTCTGTGTGCTACAGTGCTTATTGAACACAACGCTTTACGACTTATTTCATAAAAACGGATTAACGCTTACCTCAAGCGCGTCCCTTTCGAAAATCCGCAAACGCAGGCATAAATCTAATTTCAATTTTCTAGTTGCCCACAGTTGTTCTAATTCTAAGCGTTGTTTATTCAGTCGTTCGAGGGCCGCATCTACCGCGGCCACAGACCCGGTGGGATCCATTTCTGCGGTCACGCCTCCGCTCCTAAGTACAAACAAACATAATACTATTATGAACAAATTATTGAAACTATTAAACAGCAATAACCAACGAACTTCTTTTCTACAGGTCGTTGTTTTCTCGCAGATTTCCGGTTATTTTTCGACCGAGTAATTTTAGATTTTACCGTAGTGCTATTGGCTTGTGTCGGCGATTTTCGTTTTTTATACATGATGATCACTTTTTAAACTTTTGTTGGATGGAAAATATGCGAAGTAACTAAAGTTTAAGGGCGTCTATTACAAACACACAGATGACACAAGCAATGAACTGCACGAGTGCTCGACAGGTTATGAATGTTAAAATAAAATTGCGATAGTGTAGCGCCTAGTGCAGTGTAAATAAAAATAATACCGAAGAAGGAAAATAAGATAAGAACACACGGTAAAAAAAAAACACGCCGATACATTGAGTAATATAATATTATACCTATTCAAACGAATCACTAAAACAACAAAATGTGAGCAATAAGTTGTATAATATACTGCACGACGATTCGATTTACAATCATTTGAATATCTGTTTTATTCCGTAGCCGATGGGTGAATGTGCTTGAAAAACGTAAGCGAAGTTTTTCAAGATAACTTTATCCGTCGATTACAAAATATTGTTATTAAAAATGCTAATGAAAATAGTTGTCGGGGGTCACTATAAAATCTCCATCATATATTACTGCTATAGCAACAACACCATCCAAAAATTGTCACTACTGCTGCTATGGCTATCTACCATGGTCCTACAGACCCTATACATCTCAGTTTAGTTCATTCCTTTTCACGATTTGTTTTTGCGAAATCGGTGTTGTCGTCAAAATAGTGCAATTTTTTTGGAGGGTTTTTTGTAGGATAAACATAAAATGTGGTGTCCGTCAACGTGTCAAAACGCGTAATTACCTCAGTTCTTGTAACAACGCCTCCCCTTCGGTTATCGTCGAGTGGCACGCGTCCAAACAAGAATCCCGCTGATGGCTGACTTGTTCCAGAGCTCTTTCGGTCCCTTCCAGCGTGTCCGCGGCTTCGTCACATCCGTCCGTTTCAGCTCTGAGTTCGTCGAGCCATCCTTGGAGCTGGACATTCACAATTGCAAACATCACGTTATGTATTGCACAAATACACGGTGCGTTTTACTAAATTACTACTACGTAGGTATAAGACCAAAGATATCGAGTACATGAATTTTCACGACGAATTTTACTACGCAGCAAACACACATTATAGGGCTGATGTACGGGACTTTTTCCACTCTATAGCAGGGCATTATTTCGATAACCCTCGTCACACTCGTACAATATTATGTTCACTTAACAAAACTAACAACGCTGCCGGTGCGTTTAAAAACGTTTTTCGGCAAGGCGGACTGCAGTATAATATCCTCCTCAAAGACAGTTCTGTTATGATAGGTTGCCTACTATCTACTATTTACTATGATATATGGGCTGTGAAGTGCGCGAGTGAATGGTTAAAAAAAACACCTAAAATCACTTTTCCCGAATACCTCTATGGAGTTGAGGATTGGAAAATAGCACAACAAAATCCAAAAGTTTTGTGCGTATCGACCCTAAAAATCGATTGGCAGTTGAACACACGCGCGGCACATTTTACGCACTACCCTCACGTGTGCATAGTAAAAGTAAAGTAGGTGTACAAGAGGATCGCTTTCTCACCATGTAAAATCCTTTACAACGCATAACTTTTTCCTCTATAAACACTTAATGATCTTTTACATTTTTTCTCGTTCGATTTTTTTTTTTTTCAAGATTGAAGGTCAAAACCGTTTACTTTTACCAACTGTACACAAAGCTGATGGCAAATTTTTTTTAAAAAATCCTCAAATTAAGCCTCTATACACTATGAGTGATATTCTTGCGCGAAGGAAAGCGTTTGAAAGAATGATACTAAGAAAAATCGTCGGTTCGAAGAGAAATTACGACGGAGAGTATGAAATGAGAAACAACGAAGAATCGGATAGTAATTATGAGGGACCTGCCGCGTTATTGGGATCGTGAAGAGTTAAAACGAAGATAAGTCGGGCAGTATGGAAGGTAGGAAAAAAGAATTATTGGTTCAATAACTAAACGGAGACCCGACACAAAGAGACCTAGAGGACGGCCTATAGGCGAAGATGGATGGATAGAGTACAAGAAGACTTGAAACTTCTGAATGTAAGGAGCGCAGAAGGATGTGCAAAGGATAGATAGGAATGCGGGAGACAATATGTTTTTGCGGCGATGGGCCTTAAAGGCCTGTAAAAGCCCAGGAAAATAACAAGTAATATTCTCTACCTCGGACTGGTGCGTGTAGAAGTTCACGGCTCTTTGCAAACGCCGTCGCCTGGCTTGGACGCGAGCCGCAAAAGCGGCTACATGACTCTCGAGTTCGGCGGCCACCGAGCAAATGTCGGACGCGTCGCACTCGCCGGTCTGAGACAGTTCTTCCGCGGCCGTCAACAGTTTCTCCGCGTTGGTGTAAGTATTCTGCAGGAAAACAATAAACGTTACGCGTTTGATAAAACGTGATATTAAAATTAAATATTACTGAAATCGGCCATAACGGTTTTCCGCCAAAATTCATACCTTTCTCTCTTTTTCGCCAAAAATATAAAATAAAAATTAAAAGTATTATTTTTATACTCGTGAAATATAATATACCTACTCATAATATCGGTGAAAAATTCAACTTTTAAACATTTTATAGAAGAAAAAATTTGTAAACACGCGTTATAACTAATACAGTATATTATAAAAGTACATATTATACTTTCCTCGAAATTCGGTTTTTAGAATTTCGAACTTTCAAACTTCAAAGCATACACTAAACGTATATTAGGTAAGTACGTTTATTTGAAATAAAAAATAAATTAAATATACACGTTTTATTTTGAAACAAATTATTACGTGACGACGAGTACCTATAATTAAAAAACGTTTTTTAACAATACCAGATAAAATCAGTAGTGCATACATAATTGTATGTAAGTACCACCTATATATTATAAAGGTTGAAATTCCTCGTAATAACCAAGAATTAGTTCAATACAAAATTTGCAATTACATGCACGCGTGTTTAATATACGATGTATATACGAAAAGCTTGACCCACGGTTAGCAATTAAAAAGATATTCGCATAAGAGTAGTATGTGCATTAATTCAGGATTACAACCGAGAAATAATCGTTTTTGTTTTGTATAATACCCGCTATTTCGGACGAAGCAAATTTAATAAAAACGTATATACGTACGAGCAAATTATGCAAAGTATACCTATTTAAAGCGGAATGGAGTCAACGAACCCCCGCAGTATACGGCTAAAAATTTGGGATCCACCAATTTTTCGATTATCATTCGATCAAGATATACGGTTTATTATTTGTAAATCAATTAGATTCATACGGTTTTAAAAAAAAATTATAGGAGCCCAACATTTGACGTCAAATATCACTAAGTAAGAACGACTATAATACAACTGCATTAATATGCATATACTCGAATTACAGGAAAACGATACTACTTTTACGCAGAATACTATTAGATACTGTTATTAGATTTGATTTCGCGCGCGTTGCAGCTCAGCTGAAAAAATTCGCATACATTAACATTGGGTATGTATTATAATAAAATTCTATAATATTGAATATTACAGTATTTTATACATCCATCATAAAATTATCGTAAAATTATAATAATACGAATTCCAAAACTGTATATTATATATTTTTACGGACACACGTCCGTATGTAACCGAGTGCAAAGTGAAAATAATTCAAAAGGTTGATTTCTTCAAATCCGATAAATTATTTATACATACCTATTTATAAACGTGCGGTAAAAAATAAATTTCAAATTTAAATAAATACCAACCTACAATAACAATTTCTACAAACGTATGATTGTTGAACACTCGAACCGAGAAAAACTGTACAATTTGGTACACATCATAATTAGATACACAAATATAATATTACATCAAGAAACCCTGCAACTGCGATAGCAATACTACGATATTTTAATAATGGAAAATTCGGTGCAAAAATATATTTCGAAATGCTTTAAAACACGAAATGAGGAATATGGTATATAATATTATACACACGCCACATAATATTTTAAAAGCCGTAATCACACTAGGTCGCGTGGGTAGTTTGACGGGGTAGCGACAACGCTTTGGGTGGGTTCGGAAGTTGTCGTACAAACGCAATATTCAATATTTTGATATTGTACAATATGCTGAAAAGAGTAAAATTGTAAAAAAAGAGTAAAAAAGTAAAATTAATTTATAAACACGCCTTAGAAATCATTCTTAATATTTTTTCATAGCGCATGTATTTACATGAACCCTTTGTAAAAGTTTCAAGACTTTTCGTTCAAAATTAAATTCAAACAAAAACCACAATGAAAATGGAAAATTTTCGAAAATTTCAAGGTTCTATACTTAGCTCAAACGTTTTACCTGGATCAAACCTGTATTTTGTCTATTTCAACATTGTACAAAAGTTTCAACCGATTCCGTCGATTATTTTGGAAGTCATGGCCGAATAAACTAAATCTATTATATCATAAAAAAAAAACACGTTAACCGTAATTTGTAACGTTTTCCTTAAAATTCGCTTGGTTTTTTTTATTGTAACTTATTCGATTTTGAACTGTCAAACTCCTCAAAGTGCCATCAGAGCTCATAGACCTATCATTAGAGGTACTGACTTTAACAGTCGGAGTATTTCTCGTATCCTTAAAGTTGTTCACAGAAAAAGAAAGAAAAGCCGCATTGTAAACACAACAAAAACACGCAAAATCGTGATATTATTAAAAAAAAAAAAAAACGGATTGCCGGTTTAAAACCGCAGTTTAAACAGCAGATGGAGTTACATGGATGTAATAACAATTAATTTTTGTACAAACCTTCAAAAAAAAAAAACGGCGAGTTCGTTAAAATTTACCAATTTATTATTCAAGTGTATGAGGAGAACAGTCCGCGTGTACGTCGTTTCAATAATAATAAAGTGCGACAATAATTACAAGAAAAAAAATATATAATACGAAATAAGACGGCCACGACGTAATAATATTATTATGTTCTCACAAATGTTATTTATTTTTTAACCTTCTCGACAATTAGCGGACTATACAGGTGGTACGCGGCGCAAATCCTCAAAACAACACACGACGCGGAGACGCGGATAGAAAAACAGCGCATAATAGACACATTATTTACGCTGTTATTTTTATATTTTACGACCAAATATAATACCATGCAGTTATGGCACACGACGTATTTTTTCATATTATTACTATACACCGCACAGCTCTGCGCACAGAAGAAAACATCTCGCAGGTCACCGCGCCGTCGTCGGTGAGTCCAGTCCTCTAAATAAGGACCTCGGCCTTCAACGCGTCTATCATCATCATTTTTTTTTTTTCTGCATTGCTTTGCTTTCTCTCGATGTGATGTGGCCAATTTCGAGCCAGATGGACTACGTACATATATAAATATGTGCGTATACACTGTAAAGTATATCTACAGAATGATTTTATGACGCGCGATTGTTTGGAAACAATCAAAGAGATTTTCTAAAAAAAAAATCAGGGATCAGTCGCGCGGGTAGTTTGGCGGGATGTACGCTTCGGGCGAGTCACTGGTTTGAAAGTTGTGGTTCGAACGCATCATTTAA
Organism: Hormaphis cornu; assembly: GCA_017140985.1. Classification (NCBI taxonomy): domain Eukaryota; kingdom Metazoa; phylum Arthropoda; class Insecta; order Hemiptera; family Hormaphididae; genus Hormaphis; species Hormaphis cornu. Next base: position 3,080,172 of record CM029360.1, read on the forward strand.
TATCCGAGAGCAATGATAAATCGTTGCCTTCGAAAAAAAACGATTCTGAGCGAGCTCTGCAGTTGTCTATAGTAGGACGTGTACATACGTCCTGATAGATTACTTGAGAATTTCAGAGTTTTTAGCTCAACAATTTTGAAAATTACTCGAAACTTTTATCAAACTTGTGTCTTACCTATTTAAATATTATGTAAAAGCTTGTTCCGATTATCGTTTTTGATGTTATGGCCAAACGAAAAAAAAGCTAAATCAAAAAAAGATCGCGGATTACTACGTAGCGGGTAAAAAATAGTGTATTATACCTAGGAAAAACTGTTTTCAATCATTTATAACGTACGCAAATTAATTTAGTACCTACGACATTGAATAACTTTTTTAAAACGATGGTCTAATAGGGGTATTATAGCCGTTCTGACGCCGGATTTGGCGATTTTAACATTTTTTCGGCATATAACTCTGAAAATAATCAAAATCAAAAAAAACGCTTCAATAAATTATAATTTAAAGCCAAAATCTAAACTTTTATGTGCTATTCGACGTAACGATTGCGGAACTTCTTGTATCCAAAAACGTCATTACGAGCCTGAAAATTTCAAATTTTATGACGTAAAATTCTCGATTTCTTTTTTTTCTGGTTTTTGGGGTAAAAATCTAGTAAAATTTGAAAAAAAAAAAACTTCAACCAAAGTACCACTGGATAATATAATAGTACGTTAGATTTCCGTGCAACAAAAAACACTTTATATCTACGCATATATCAAACGAAATGTATTACTTTGTAGATTTCTAATTAGATACCAAAAAAAAAAAATTTAAATAAGCAACACTGCCAAGTAACTGACTGAAAAAAAAAATTAGTGACTCGGGATGGTAAAAAAAAAAATATTCATCCTGTACATATTAGTTCGTATAGGTACAAACTAGAAGCGCAAAACAGAATCTCCGAACATAGATCATGTCCGTTTATGTCCATAAATATCACGCAGCACTACGCAATAGTATTATTTATTCGTTATCCCACCAGACGATTAACTACCGCGTGTACCGTGTTTAACCATAGTGGCACATTTTATACAATACAAGAGTATGGTCCACGTATTAGATTAGATATATGACCTGGAAAAAAAAAATTAATTTACTTTGATAACTATTTAGCTTTCAAATAGAATCTAGAGGACGGTCTAGGCAAAGATGGATAGATCGAACAAAAGATAGAGATGGGTGGATATTGGATACAGAATGTTGTTGCAGCAATGGGCCTTAAATGCCTGTAAAAGCCCGAAGAAGAAGAAGAAGAAGAAGAAGTCACAGTAAAATACAGTACAGTGTTTTTTTTTTTTTTTCAAAATGTAAATTTAAATTTATACTTTTTACCGTAGGCCATTTATCAACGATTTGGTTATAATACTACACACAGTATACGTTATTATACAAGTCACGCAGCTCGTTTAAAAGTAATAACAATTACTGTTAGTACGCGAATGTAAGTCGAAATAGAAATGACGTTTAAATTACAAGTTTGTGCAAAACAATACCGCCACTGCACTGTCACGGCGTTTCAGTGATAATCGCTTGTGTTTGTTTTTTCCCTAAAGTATACCTGCAATTTCCAAACACCATTCCAAACTGTCGATTGTATAGAGGTATTGTATTGGCATACAAATTTAAGAATTGTTTAAATTAAAAGACATTTTTACGTTCAATGTACGCTTTTTGCTTGTCAACTGAAATCCAACGATTTTTACGGAAACCTATATAGATGCTTGCTATTCTTACAATAAAAACTGAAGTCAGAGTGTGAGAAACGATAAAATTCCGAATACGTATTTAATGTGTAAATATATATATATGACATTGGATATAGTATGTAACAATATGTAGTAGTAACATAAAACAAATCTAAACGAATGCACCAATAGCGTATACCCTCAATAATATTTTTAACTATGAAAGTTTATTTTTGCTGAATTTTTTATAGATTTTCAACTTTAAAAATGGCTAGATATTAAATATAGAGTAGGACAATCGTTGAAGACTGTAAAAAAAAAAAAAAAAAGTCGAACTAAAATAAACTGCGCCTAATTTTATTAATAAAAACTAAAAAGTGTATAAATAACATACGAGTATAAAACCGAAAAAACAGCGTAAATCGAACTACGAATGAAGAGTTTGATACTTAATTTGTAATGTATAATTAATAGGTATAAGTATTTGATTTCACCATAGAAAAATTTAAACTGTAATATATATATTATAAAACACAACTAAAAACTGTCATTATACTACACTAAATAGAAAAAAAAAAAAACGTATAGAAAATTATAGGTGTAGGGAGTAAAGTTGGTATATAAAAATCCATGTCCTATAAAATAATATGCATGATATGTATATTTTGTATACATATTACTTATAATATAATTCCGGTGGATAAATCAATTGTAATGCATTTCACATCTAACGACTATAAAACTATTGAAACCGACCAACTGCCGCCGCAGCACTGCAGCAGTACCAAACAAATAATTTTGTTTAGTTACGAATTGTATACCGATATTTGATTTAGATCGCTCTCTCTCTCTCTCTACTCGGTTAATTTCCGTCCAGCAGGCCATCAATCAAGAACAGATTTTAACAAAATATTATGCTACCCACACAAATGCCGTTGCACAAAACCATATTAGTCTAGAGTTATACGCCTCTACTAATTGAACGAGAAAGAATATATAGACCGAAGTTTATCTAAATTGTATCATTGGCTGCGCAACCGAAAACCGTAAAATGTTTATATTTTTTGTTCATTTTTGTACATCTACATCTTATTATCGGACACATTATCCAAAATCTGCAATTCGTTTATATTATAACTGCACGTTCGAGTTGAATCTGCAGACGATAATTTCCGACATAAAACGAACGTACTACCGCGGTTACGGCAAATAAAAAATGGTGTACTGCAGACAGTTTAGCTATAAATATTTGCGCCCGACAATATCTCGCATAATCGCACGGATGACGAAAAAGTAGGAACACAACAACTCCGAGATCGTTCGGAAAACGCGTTTTAAATGTGCAAGAGTCTGTGTATGATTTTGAGTAAAACTAACATAATATAGTAATTAGTAGATAATATTATACGGATCGATAGACATAAATCTATGGACTGCGCGTATCTCGCTTTTAACACACAAGTACTTGTCGCCAATATAACATTTTATAGGGCGTTTGCGTGGATGAAATAAGTTTTACCGTTTTTTTTTTTTCATAAAAAACAATGGTTTTATCAAGCTTATCATTTTGTACTTTTCACGGAACATTCAAATTAAATTATATTTCATCCATGATCGCCCTACGTTTATTTTGGCGATTTATTATCTTAGCACATAGGTTTATGATATACAGATGAATGAAGTTAAAATCGCTAGTATAACTGCACATCAGCAGAGATAATGTTGTTGAACGCGTGTCTTACACATAATTAAGTAGGTACATATTTTTTTTTTTTTTTTTTAAATACTGTATATTTATTTGATCAATACACACGATAAATCGATTAGTCTACTATTCATGGTGTAACCGAACTAAAATGCTACCGTCATTTTCACGTATACTTATGCGTTTTTATTAAATTTTTTTCCGATGCTGTTTAACTTCGACATAACTATTATGGCACAACGGATCAATTGCCCCCAAAAGGTGTATTTTATTACGTATTCAACTGGCGTGTAACACGCATAAACTGCAATGATAACCACGTTAAACGGTATATTTTATATAGTGAGCACATCGAATGTTTCATAATTGAATTGATGTGCATGTGAGCTATTTATACTCTGTATATAATATTCACGGATGAAATATAACAGAACTATACTAGATAACCAAAAAAAAAAAAAGTATTGGAAGATTTTTTACGAAAGAATGTTTTGTATACACATAATTTATAATTGTTCGTGTATTGAAACTTTTAATAAACTTTCCAACACAATGTTATCAATATATTGCGACCGATGAATGGTTAAACGTTCACATCTAAATGTAGATTAAACGTAATTTCAAACGAATTTTTTTAAAAAATTATGACTTTTCGTTTTTGGATCTTAAAATAATAAAAAAAAAATCAAAATTTCGAAAATAGCTTCAACCAAAGTACCTACTACACCTGTATAAGGCTACCGAAAACCAATTTTTTTCCTCGTATATTACTCGTTATGTTTAATTTTTCTTGTACCCTAAAAAAAGTTTACCGTCAATGAAAAACTAAAAACATCATTGAAAAATCAACATTCAACGAACAATTTTTTTTTTTTCTTGATATTGACTTCTTATTGCATTAAATCAAACTAAATAACATAGTATGTTTATTTTTGGAATATCGAATATACCTATTATAAGTTATATATACCTTTACATTGTTAAAACTTGAAAGGTATAAAAAACAATTTGTCTGTAATATTATAATATATATGTTAAATCGTTAAAAATGCATACTAGTTTTATACACCGAATGTACCTATATAATACGTTTTTAAATTTATAAAATTATTTCTATTACATCTAAATCAAATACGTACAGGGGTACAAAATTATAATATTCTAATAACCTATGTAGGTTACTAAACATTATATTACATGCGTCAAAATATATTTTAATTAGTTAGCAATATATTATGTTTCATAATAACTATTCTAAATTAATTTAATGATAATAATCATGTGTTATTGTTCAAAATACTACATATTATGTACCACTACAAACTTCTATTGCCAAAAATAATAAAAAAAAATTGATTAGCTGTGCACAGATAGTATTATAAAATGAGCGATTTTCAAATTAATTATAATTTATATAAACATCAACAATTTGTAAAACAATACCGAAATTAGACATTTATTGAATGCTTGAGCAAACAACAACAAGAATATATTATATTTCATAGAGTTACGCTGTTTTTTAAGTAAATAAGTAAAATAAATCGTAGGTATGTAAGTATAATGTGTGTACATTATATTATACACATAAATCGTGTACATGCATCATACGTAATATGTATAGTCCATTATACAGTATACTTACTCCTCTTGTCATTACAACATTCAGAAGAAAAAAGTGAAAAACGTCCGTCTCGGAAATGAAAAATACACTGACATAACGTTACACGTCACGTCACTATTACATAGTGTTATGGTGGTCATACATCCAAAATTTTTCAAAAAAAAATACACAAAAACCATGAGGTTTGAGTACAAAAAGAAAATACAATGCTGCAGTGTATTGCGAACGGACGAGCAGAAACAACGCAGTGATTTGCGCACACAAATTACGTAACAAAAAAAAAAATGAATAAAATTGTTAGAAAAAATTATAGGTACTTAGTTTAATAACGTTAATCTCAATGCACTTTGTATACCTGTAAAAGGCATGATTTATATACTGCGTTGTTATAACACAGTCAAATGGAACACACTCGCCAGTATAAAAATAATACCCAAAAGCGAGTACGTTACCGTCAATCAAAATTCAAAACACAAAAACTATACAAATTATCAGGTGTAAATCAAACGTAAATTATATTATAATTTAAAACAACAACTATTGTAAATACTACTCCGCACAAAAAACATGAATTTTTACACGACACAATCACCACCGTCAAACCGATTGCGTTTAGGTGTGAATACAAGACAATAGTCCTTTTTGTCCTGTATGAAATTAGAAACACGCGGTCAACTAAAATATACGTAACATGGTAATGTATTATGTTGTGCTTAACAATCATTTTATCATATACGGCAGAGGTCAGGGTTGTTGTAACATACACTCGTATATCTAAGCCACGAGCATTCAGAAGCTTCGATATTTGCCCAACTCACCCCGCAACAATAACCGCTATTATATATTTGTACACGAACTGTATACACTATTTAACTGCGCGTGATACAAAAATAAAGAAAGACACGAAAACCGATTTGTTTGTCTTCCGAATGTAAAAAATTTATAATTTCTTTTTTTTTTTCCATTTAGTGGACACATACTAATAAAATAAAAGGGGAAGTCGTCTTCAAGATAAGTCGTTGTTTATGAGGTGTTTTACGTTTACCGTTGTCCAATTCCCCTCATTCGTGAAGAAGTTATAAAATAATATTTGTAAAATTTATTTTACTTTATGGTGGCTGTCTCTAAACAACTCACTGCAGAGTCGTGTTATATTGCATCGCGGACACACCTTTCAGCAGACGTCCATTACGCGATTAATAACGTTTGGGATTGATTAACGCGATATGCCCAGAATGGAAGAGACTAACCCAAGTTCTAAACGAGATACGCGATCATCATCATTTCTTTTTTTTTTTCTGAATCAAAACTTCCGAGGCTATTTTACGAGTAACAATCGAATAAAAAAAAAACAATGATTTTTTTATTTGTGGTTATATTTGTGTCGTCTGTTGCGGTTAAAAATTTGTTCTCGAAGTAAAACGGAGCTGAGCTATCGACCAACTGTAAATGGAATAGGCACAAATGGCACTTTTAATAGGTCGATTTTTTTTTATATCCGGCATAAACATAAAAACGATGTCAAAAAACAAATGTATCGCTCACGTATATAAAAAAAAAACACGTACCCACCTGTACAGTTCGTTTTGGTCACAAATTATGATATCTCGGAAAAATCACTACCGCATATTACCTATACGCGTATTGTTCAAACGCAATCGTTGAAAATCTTTCGTAAGTAGCTACGAACATAACCGATTCCGCACGAGGTAAAATAAAAAAATTACGATGTTTACGTTTTTTGCTGTATTATTTTTTAGTAGGAGAATTCTCTCAGGCGGTGACGACGTAATAATCCCGAAATATAATAATACGCGGTCGTATTGACCCCCCGGGGTCGACCACGAACACACGGTTACATCGTATATACACCACGCACTGCACAAACAACGAATTCGGAGGAGAGGCAATGTAGTAATAATTGTAGCAAGCCGAGTAGCGAGGACACTGCCGTTCGTACTCGTTATGGTAATACGTACTGAGCAGTGTGATCCTCTCCATTCGCTTTGCTACGGGCGTAAAGAAATATTTAATCAAAAAAAAAAACTGATCGAAATCTGCGATTTGAGCCGGTATACCGCGGGTGCAGCATAAAGATATCTTATTGGTTTCGTGAGTTTGTATGCCCTACCCGTATAATAGACACGCGCGCATTCGGTAATAAGGTCAATAATCGGCTATTTTTTTTTATTTCGTTTTTTATTTTTGTGACCATTATTGAGTAACGTTTGCGACACCGGCTAACGGTATACTCGTAACAACGTACCTATAGAAGACGCATGACGACTGACTACGAGCGTACATTATACGCGTTAACACAAATATTTTAAAAATAACGACCAGTAGCGGTAACGACAACAACAACATAGGTAATCGTCGGGGGTATATAATACATTATTATAAAGACGAGTATATTATATAGTGTCGTCGTACGATATCGTCGCCTTCAGTTTAACCGCCACCGTTTCCCATGGCGTATTTTGGTATTACAATTAGATTATGCGAAAAATAGCGAGAAAAAAATATTGTAACAAAAGAGTAGAAAAAACATTACCGCGCACAAAAGCGAAATTCTTCTGCTGGCCAACAGCGCGCGTCTATAGTGTGTACTACAATGTTCCAAGATTTCCGAGACAAACTGTCCGAAAATGCCACGCACGAACAAAATAAAATATGTGTATACATAATATATAGGTTGTAGAACACACCGAATACCGATATCGTATAATGAACGCCGTTCAAGAAAAATAACTCTTAAAAACTCTAAAAATTGTTTGACGGCATAAATAATAGAAAGATATGATGTTTTTTAAGCTTGCGTAAAAATTTCAAGAGTTGAAAAAATAAAAACGTAATATACTGAACAAAACCGACATAATACACGGTTTTGTAAACTTTACAAAGTTTAGCTATATTTAGCTGAAAAGTGATGGAAACATTCGGGGAACTGTTTAAAAACGTTTAAACCGTATCCAACAACAATGGGTGACAATTTCTACAGATTTGAACAATTTTCGGAGGAGATAATGAAAATATAAGTTATGGCCGATAACGACGATGAAAACCGATATCGAAATTTTTCTACCGCATATACGTGTACATATAGTAATATATATAAAGTTAAAGTTATATAAAGTTAAGTTGGTTACTATGTATACATAGTAACCAACTTAACTAGAAAACAACTTTATAAGGCGAGTTTAATATTTCGAGTTCGTTATTTGCACATTTTCGACGGTAGTGCTTTTAATCGCCTGAGAATTCCCTCGTGTACAGAACACACGTTTTCAATTTTCAACAATGAGCAATTTAAAACCGACTTCGGAAATCATTTTTTCCGCATCCTTCGCCACCACAGAGTTCGTCAAACTGAAAATTATAGGTCATCAGCCGCAGGTATAATACCACGCGAGAAAACTAATTATAATTATTATTTTATGGCACTTATATAATTAAGTGAATAGACGTATGTATGTACCTGCCGTATACAATGTCAGCATGTTATTAAAATTTAAAAACGAGCTACACAAACATCTTGGTTAATGAATCGGCTATTGTTGTTGTACTCACAATATCATTATATCCGTAAATGTAAAAAATTAAGACGTCGAAAATTAATTTCGACAGAATATTTCGTTGTAGTGCGAACACATTTGATTGATAATTTGTAGTTGTTTTTTAGTACTAAATTTATTTGTTTTCGACTTTTTTTCCCTAACAATAGTAAAACATACAAAAATACCAATTTTTTTAAAGGTTTTATTCATACAATATCATACTGACTACTGCAACACTACGCGTAATAACGCGTCCGTCAAAATTTTATCTTATTCGTGAAACTGATGTGTAAGTAAAAAAAGCGCACGGCTATAACGATAATTTTTATTAAATTCCATCAAAAGTCTCGTTTGTTGTTCAATGTATTGATATTCATATATTCTATATATGTATTAAAACAATTTAGAGCTAAATTATTATTACATTATGTTACTCGTCAACGGATATGACAACAATTATTGAGAACAAATAATGCAAATTGTTTACAACAAATAGCGGTACTAATTATAAGAAACGCGAATTTCAGAGTAAAATCACGTAAATATTTTACTGTTTAAAAATCGTTTGCGACGTTAACGGATAATATAAGGTGTCCCGTAAATATGATGAATTTTGCACGCGGACACTAATTATACAATGGATACACTACGGCGGTCGCATATTAAGTATATACCAGCAGCTACGACGAAACGTTTTAAAATATATCGGACACGGTAAAAATAAAATAATCAGGTGTAATGAACGGGCGTTAAAATATTAATTTCGGTGAAATTTAGGACAAATAATATGGCATTGTTCGTAATTTTCTGGAGGCGAAACGACCAGAGGCGCGCATTGTTTGTTCGCGGAAGCCGCGTATAATATATTGAATCGTAATGACGGACGACAGTCTCGCCAGAAGTACGCGTTATCCGCTGTGTTTATATACGATATGTAGGCCGATCCAGGCGAATTCGTCTGGATTTAACGTCGTTCGGCGTTATTTTCGAATTAATCGCTACGATTAATATTTCACACACGTAATATTTAACGTCCCGACGAACCTCCAGAATGTCAAAACTAAACCCCATCCTTCTCGTACGTTATCTTTGTCGAACAATACAGTAAAATTTCATATCATTTTCGCGTTAAACTGCAGTCTCGCTATAATATAATATAATACGTATACAGTAAAGTTATTCGAATAATAATTATAATTCGCATAGGGTCTCCTATACAATGTAATAAACACAAAAAATTCGACATAAATATGTTGGTAACTCGTTTTCAATTTCTCGCAACGTAATACACGTTTCAACTGGTTTTCTACACGCGATTTTATTGATTCATTTTACATTTTTTTTTTTTTTCTTACGTCATACGTACGTATAAATACGAACAAAACGATCCACGCGATTTGGAATTTCGTTTCGGCGCTTATCATTTTTTGAGAAAAACTACTCGTTTTTATACTTACATACTTTGGTTATTGCGCAACAGACAGAAACAAACTTTTAAGACGTCATTAAAACAAGACGAGTATTCAAATGGGTGATTTAAAAAGTATTAACAATTTAAATAAAATCAGTTCAAACAAAACGTGTAACGCTGTAAGACAATA
>CM029360.1:3095382-3116230 GCA_017140985.1 Hormaphis cornu
AAATTTTAAGTAAAAACAGACCTACTTATTATAGCTACTTGGCTATCAATAATCGATAAAAATAATTTTAATTTACTTCCAATCTTTCACATTTACCGAAAAAAAAAAAAAACGTTTAATTGAAAAACCAGTTTTATCCCAAAAGAAAAAAGTATAAGGCCGCAAACAAACAATAATATAATTGATTAATATCATTTTTTAACATTCTGCAGTCAAATGAAAACTATTTATACGTATTATCAGTCTTTTTTTTATAACATTTTATGACAATCGAACATTTATCAAGTTAATAGGTAATTTACATGCTCTTATAAAATTTAAAAAAATACCTTTAGTTCGTTTAACAGAATATTTTTAATACAACCAACTACCCAGGCTTGACAACGGATACAAATTTATTTTTTTTTATTTCTTCAAATTCAAAAAAGTTCGTGCGATGCCTACTTATTATTCGTTTTGTATGATTTAGTAACGTATTTGAAATAATTTGAAAACTAAGTACATGTACGGTAAACAAGTTCGGTTTAATTTTTTAAAAAGCCTATGACGTCTACAAGGAATTTTAGTAGATTACTAATTTTCCAACGACATTATTTTTCAATTTATAACAACATACACGATACAAATCATAACTCGACCGTGTAAACAATAGAAAAAAACTAGTTATAAAAGAAATCACGATTAGAATATTATTGGTGCACGCACGCCAAATCACTACTTTTCCGCGATAATGACGTGGAGGTACCTATAGGCAGTTCATTCTCTTCCGGTCGTGTACAATTCACAGCAGCCATAAGAAGCACGTTGTTTTTCAATCTCTTTTCGACACGTACGAAATCAATAATATGATTTAACACCGGCGACCAATAGTAACGGTAAAGTTTTTCCAAACACTAGTGAACTAAAAAAATACTACGACCACACAACTAAAAATATCCAGGGGAATTTAGCGCATATTTTCGGATAACCTATTTTTCAAACTCTTCTACTAACCGACTCTGCAGGAGACAGGGAATGTAATAATTTTTTTTTAAACTGCCACCAAATTTTTTACAATCGTGAACGACGAATTTCAGAAAAATCCGGGCATACGTTTTCAATACACTGATTCCATCACCGCTTGTTTTCCTAAAATTAAATATTTTATCAATGTTTTTAAATCGTAATACAGGCGCGTACGGAAAATTTCAAATTAATTTATTACAATGTTATTTTGAAACGTTTAAAAAAAAAGACGAATTTCTCTAGAAAAAATAACGTTTTTGCGGATTATTATTGTGACATTGTTCGTAAATTTTCTAGCGACACAAACCGAAGTCATCGTATTCAACTACACGTAACAACCAACATAACAACTACTAACCTCGCAGTAAAATTTGAAAGTTTTTACTTGAAAATTAAACTTTTTATTGAACAAAAACCAAAAATGGAAAATTATTCGAAAATTTCAAAGTTCCACATACTTTGCTCAAAAACTTTAATCGAACCTTACCTATTTGAATGTAAAAGTCTCGGCTTGATCATTATTTTGGATGTTATGGCCAAAAAACTAAATCAATATGTCTGATTAAGCGATTTTCGTCGTCTTCGGCACGTAACTCAGAAAATGTTTATCATATTAAAAATATTTAAAACCGAAATCCCAACTTTTATGTGGTATTAAACGTAACGATTGGAGCACTCTCCTTCTGCCCGGAAACGTCATTACAAAGTTGATAATTTGAAATTTTCCGTCGTAAAATTCTCGATTTTTTTTGGATTTTGGGATAAAACGCAAAAAGTAAGCAAACATTAAAAAAAAAACCTTCAACCAAAGTACCACCGGAGTCTGTAAACCTATCAGCAGGAGTAACTGCCTTTGAAAATCGTAGCATTCTTTTCGTATTGATAGAAAAAACTAAAAAAAAACAATACATTGCTCGGTGCACGCCGAGTCTAAAAACACACACTCGTCTTTGTAATAACTTCTTCGTTACGCTCGGAATCTAAAAAAACGTTATACTTTATCATCGTGTGGTACACTGCATATGAGCACGTTATGATTCGAGCTATTGTGTGGTAATAATAATAATACGTATAGAAGAGAATACTCACCGAAAATGTTTTGATCGCGGAGACGTTTTTTTTTATTATTATTACTGTTAATACAATTATTTTCGGGAGCACAAAAGAAAAACTCCACGCATTCCTAGCGAACGTGTTGCACTGCGGCCGGCGGACACGACAATACAACAATGGCGTTTATAATGTGCTAAAAAGTTTAGAACACTTGTGGGTTTATAAACCAACCGAGCAAATACACCCCGTCGCGGAAAAATCGAATTTTTATTTACATAGAACAAAGTTAAAAAACGGCGACAAAATCGCAGCGAACGCGGTGGGTGTAAAAAACGCGCGCGAGGACCTCACTCTCGACACAATCCGCTAACCCGTGGCGGCGTGCGTCGGAGACTGAGCAGCTCTCGTCTTCGAGTGTCCGCGGCGGTCGCCACGGTTACCACCACCACCAGCTGCTGCTTGCTGTATGTCGCCGCACGCAAAGACCCAGAAACTTTACCGAAAAACTATACTTATGATACTACATATCGTCTTTTCGTACGTAGGTATTTTATTTTTAAATAGGTTTTCAATCGGATTGACGAACGTACAGAAATCGCGAGGAAAATCACTTCTTAAAAAATCTCACACACGCAACCGCGCCGTCTAGAGAGCGACTGCGAAAAACTGTGCGACGGCGACCGAGCAGACCGGTAACGGGAAAAAAAAAAAACAGGATGAAAAAAGAAGAATTTGCCGTTTCGCGCCAACGACCTGCACCACGTTGCGCGTACACGTTTGCTGCACCGCTAATCTCGGTGCACACGCCGGTGGTCCGGGAAACGCGGCGGTGTTGTTGTAAACATACCGAAATTACCTTCTACTAAAATGGGCATAAGTGGATAAGAAACGGAACAGAGAAACACAAAATACGTAAACGCGATTGATTCTTTTCCCGATTTATTACTGATCGAAAATGTTCCCGAAACACCGAGAAGAGGCCCCTGCCGACCGCAACGCGTTTTGCCAGGTACTTGATTATATCGCTGACCGACAAAATCTTCAGTGGCACGCTTTTACTTTTTGCTAATCATCGTTTTCCCGAATAAATTTTAAAATTGGTCGAATCAGTGTGGACCATTACTGTAATATCTGTTGTCGATGTACGTATGGTTACGGTAATTCGTGATGACCTAACCAAAGACTCGCGACGACGTTTAGTACAAAGAAAGTTTTGAAAATAAAGACGCTCAAAAGTTGGCTGCATCGGGGCACCGAAGCGATATCGTTCCACAGAAGCGGCCACAACGCCGACAAAAATAATTCCGTCGTTTCAAACGAATCCGAATTTTGTATTAAGAGACGTAGAAAGTACGTGCCACCGCAGATTCCAGCAGCACTCTCATCTCTCGTCCAGAATTTTTACCGTCGCTCATAGTATTATCATCGGTCTTATTTTTGACTTTAGATCGGGCAAAACAAACGAAAGCGGTTTAATTGTTCTATTATTGAAGAGATTATTTCTACTACATCCGTCCAAACAACAAGTCATAACAACACATACAGATATTGTACACCGATAATGTACAAGTATATAGTATAATATTACGACAAAAATTATGATTGATGATATTTATATCGAAAAGCTATGAGAACGCCTAAAACTACCGACTTTTATGATTATTATAATTTTTACGGCATTCCGTAAGTCGTAATAATTGGCGTTATGAGCCCGCGTATTTACAGATTTGAAAAGCCACTTGTTCCACTTTATCTTAAAACTTCTACGTCGATCGTTGAATTACTACAAACTTTAAACACAACTGTTGGAATATTTACGGTATTGTCTTCCAACCGAACACAGCAAACACCTCGTATTTTTTGATAAATTATATAATACTTGAGTACGACGCCACCGAAACAAAAGAAACGGAAGTAAACAAAACGCGTGGCACCAGAACACGGTGACATGGATGTTAAAACCACAATTACTTGTAACAATGAGGAAAAAATGGGAAATTAGAGAACAATAATTGGAAAACTATCAGTTCCGCGCAAATTTTTCAAAAACTTAATTATTTTAGCTATTGACAAGTTTCGATAACATTGACGGCCACAAAACGTAATGCCTATAGTTATTATTTAATTTTCCAAAGAGTACACGAGTTAATTTGTTTGTTGGGCAACGGGATATTCACTGACGCCATATTGATGAAATTAAGTAGCGTAATAAACATTCCTAAGGTTCATTTACATCATTCATAGATTCCCCCAGCAATAATCGTTCTTCATTAGTTAATATAGTAAACGGTAACTATAACAAATTGATAATAATAAGTAAGTAACTGTTGAAACAGAATTACATTAGTTTTTATTTCAGGTGTTATACACATTGTAATCGTAAAAAAAATTAAATATAATGTTTAATGATAAAATTAATATTTTTATTTCATTTGCAATTTTAATTTCAATACTCCACTGTTGTACATTAAATTTTGAAAAATCCTAGTAAGTTATGCTATTAATAAAAACGCTGCAGAACGTAAATGATTTGTTTCAATTTTAAAGCATAATTTCAATATAAAAATTATAACTCATAACTACAAAGCAATGAAACAAGACACATCAATTTTTTAAGTCTTTATGATACTTCTTAATGATTACCAAATGAAAAAATTACAACTATTTGTCGAACGACAAAATTTAAATTAAGAATTGAATTTATTAAAAACGATACATAATTTATACACAACATTGTTCTAAAAACAAATACTAAAATGTAGGTACATAACTGAATTGCTATTTATAAGATTTCTACTATGATTTTACAAAAAACAACTTAATTCTTTTTCTTACAAATCAAAGAGAAAAACGAAGAATGGAGCCATTATTTTATTGAAATAGCCTTAAACAACTCCTAATTTCCCAATACAGTTAATGTTAATTCCTAATATTAATTTTAAATAAATATTGCCTATACTAAGCGCCTAAAAAATAACACTACGCAAAAAAAATCGCTTAAAGGGGTTTGTACAGGCATCTTTCATGAAAAAAAATGCAAAAAATTTTAAACAAAAAGATGTGACTTTTATAGGATCAAAAGTAGATGTCTTGGAAAATTCAAATCAGTTAACAGAATTTGTATTGCATTAATATAAAAAAAAAAATCGCGGCTTTGATTTCTGTTAAGAGGAATTTTATACTGTAATTGAATTTTGTAGGCACTCAAGGCTTTTAACCAGATTTGTTTACTTTAAATTTTTTTTTACACACATTATTCCTACCATGGTTATTCCAATTGTGGAAATTCTAGTAAACTAGAACAAACTTGTAAAAATTATCATTTATATACGTGTTGGTGATACTATTCTAATTTTAGACTCAAAAATTAAGAATTGTACAAATAAAGTTTAATCAATTTTACACTTCACAATTGTAGTCCACAATTTTTAAATGAAAATCTTTTCTTTTTTCTTTGGCCTTTCTATACTTTTTAGACCAATTTAAGGTTTATAGTTTATACATTTATTTATTTATCATTAATGTTTTATACTTGTATAAATGAATTTTTTTAGTTTTTTTAATTCATAGCACTAGTTATCACAGAATTAAAAACATTTTTGCAAAAACTAATATTGTTTGACGTAACACTATCCAGATCATAAACAATTCATCTAAAAAGTTGTAAAATTGGTATTTTCACTACTTTATTCAAATACAACTTCTACATCATTAAGACTTTTTAAGCGTTTCGTAATTTGTTAAAAACCTAATAAAAATATAATAATTATTACTCGTGTTTGAATGTACATCAACCAGTCAACAAAAATCATTCACAGAGTAAACACTAAATACAATATACCTCGTATAACTAATATAACTAACTAACAAAACTCGTACTATAACTGGTGTAAATAAAGTAAAATATCTAGGAATTTATTTTGATGAAGACATAAAATGGAAAACACAAATTAATTTAAATATAAAGAGATTAAGAAAGCTTTTTTATATATTTAAAGAATTAAATATTATTCTAGATTTATTTACTTTGCGTAGTGTTTATTTTGCTCTGGTAGTCTGTTTTATCTTACGGTATAGTTTTGTGGTAATCGGCTTACCCGACCACTGTAGAACACTACACATAGATTATTAATAAAAATTGCTTTAAAAGGCTATGAAAGAATAAATACCTCACAACTTTTTGATATTTTAGAAATATTTAATATTAAACAACTATTTGAAGACTTTTCTTTGATCCAACTACATACTGACTTGAATGTCAGAGTAAATGAATCCTTCAGTATTATCCCCAAAGGAAGATGAGGGAATTGTCTCAAAATACCTAAATGTAATTCTGCAGCTTATCAAAATTACTATCAATACAAATCAATAGCAATGTATAATAAATTACCAAATTATATGAAGTTCATGAATGATAAAATGTTGTTTAAAAAAAGTGTAAAAAATTATATTTCCCAAAAAATTAATCATGAATAACAATAAAGTATACCTTATATTTTAGCTTATATTATTATTATTATTATTGTTATTACTATATTTAAATGCTATTCTGTTTACTTTTCTCAAGAAAAAAAAATGTATATATTTTTTTTTTGTTAAAGATCTATTTTGTACATAACTAATATCTGATGGCTCCCCCTCACATTACAAGCATGCTTAAAGAGAGAGGTAATCAACTCAGTTTATACAATTATTTATTTATTTATATATTAATATTAATATAAGGCACAAGCCCGGATACTTTTTGAGTCCCTGCCAAAATAAACTTGTCCTTTCAGTTCAACCAATTTAGTTTTGAATTTATGATTGTAATATAATACACATAATATTAAACTCATATATATATGGTAGGCACTAATTTAAAATATCATATGGATTGTTGAATAAAATTGAATACCCAGAACATTAAATGGTTAGTAATTTAGAAAATATATGCTTTAAAACCATGCATTTAAAGTTTGAAAATGTTTACCCACAGCATAGATGACATAATGTTAAAACTTGGTAAAAATGGTAAATTGTAATACGTTTCTATAAATTTAAACTAATTTTGGAGAAGTTATAACCAAAAACACACAATGTAAAAAAAAATCTATTGTATAACAACAAAATTGTATGGACTAATAAGGAGTTTTGTATAGGCAAATCATATTGCTTCCAAAATGTATGTGTCTTTGTGTGATAAAGTAAATGGTCATTATTAGTGTGCATTTCCAAACAGAAGTACGTGTATGCACATGTCAACATCATTGATTGCCGATGCATACATTGTACGAAAATAGCTGTTTTGCAAAAAAAAACTCTTATGGCATTAATTTTGATTAATTGATGGTACCAAAATTTAAAGAATTTTGATTGTTGACACCAACGAAATGTTTTTTTCTACTTATATGATAAAAATATCAGATTTAAAAAATATTATAAATTTAAGCAGGGAGAGTTTTAACCCATAAAATGTTTTTTTCACAGCGTACCTATGCCTCTTAATAATTTTGGAAATTTGTTAAACACACATAGAAAAATATATTTATGTTTAGATAATATGATTCAAGCAATGATTTGAGACTTATAATTAAATATGTTTACAGTAAAAATTTACAAATATTGCCAAATTAAAAAAATTCGCTATCAATTGACTAAATCAACTCAACAATGGTCAAAATGAGTAAGATTACAAATATAAATGCATACCCTACATACCCAATCTTATCACAATTAAATGTTTCAAGTCATTTGGAACACTTTTGAATATTTTTAATTTTAGGTTATAATTAGAAAAAAAGCTTTATATAAAGTACCGTTTCAGGCCAATTACTGATTTTTAGAGGTATCATATATAAGGTTCAGAGCAAATTTATTATCCAAAAAGTGTATGAAAAAAAAACATACTTTTTTCACTTGGCTCAGAATCTAAAAAAATTTAAAGGCACTCATAAAAAATCTATTGGTAAAACTATATTATACTAATATCCAAACATCTATTACTTATACTTATACTAGCCAGGCCAATGATCAACTAAAATCTAAATCATAAGTGATCTAACAAAATCGCTATTTAGCGAATATATTTTGAAGTGTCCGTCCTCTTGTTTTTTAAGCCATTAGCAATATAAGTTTGAAAAAACTATTATAATATATTTCTTACCTGTGCAACATTTTCAAAATGTTCATGACTCTTTTGGTACACGCGAGCTTTTTGCAGTGTCCGCCCGATTCCAGTATTTTTTCTTAAGAAAACTTCGCCATGATTAGACAACCAGTCAAGAACCTACCAAATTAATTTTCAATGAAATATTACAGAAGAAACAAATCATTTAACAAAAAAAAAAAATTAAATATGTACTTGTTTCACATCTTCTTGAAATAATCGCAATGCCAATTTTTGGTGAAGTCTTATCTTTTTTGAATGCCATCGATGTTCTAAGCTCCTATGGTGATTTAAAATTTGATGGATAACAGCTAGCACATGGCTAGCCCCTTCTGAATAATCAGCAGCAGCTTGTTGATTATTTGTTCCTACAGTCTTTGTTGTGGTAGCTGATGAATCAGATCCACTATCCAGCTATGGATAAATGAAAAATTTTGATAGTAAAATGTACAAAATGTACGCGAAAATATATATAAAAATATAATAATTGAAGCTACAAAGCCAATTTCATGCGTGTTAAAAAAGCTTACATGTTTATGATGTTGATCAGCGACTGGTGTCAAGTCACTTTGGTTACACACCTGAACCAAATGGTCCAACTGATAGAGCAGCTTCTTGCTCGTGCTATGAACCTAACCCGAACCAAAAATTCCCAACATGCATTTTAGATAAATAAAAAAAATACTGTATCTTAATGTCAGTTTAGTATTTTAATTGCCCGTAAACCATATTTTTATCATACAAGGGATAAACCAAGCCAATGCATAAGTGCCACCATATTTTAACCAAGGCTTTAGCAGTTCTTTTAGGAATGACGCAATTATATTGCATTCCTAAAATTGTACAACAATTTAAAACATACATTTTTTTCTGAAGAATTGCCATAATGTATGAATGGCACATTGCTTGGAGGACATGGAAAACTTTCGCAGACTTGTACCAAAGTATCCAGTCCATTTAATAGGCTTTGGTACGCATTATACACCTATATTGGTCTCAAAATTTAAATTTTGCAAAAGAATAATACATAAAATATAATCAATTTACCTCAGTATAAGCTTGGCACATTAGTTCGTACAAATTTTGGTGTTGATGAATTGAATTTTCTAATACCATTATTTCATTTGGTATGGTAACTTTTTCTATGGCCTCATCCCAGTTTGAAACATTTTCAACATACTAAAAAATAGAATAGCATTAGAAAAAAATATTCAATTTTAAGTTGAGAATATCATACTTGTTGAGCCTTATGATGAAAAAGAACAGATAATGCTAGCACTGATGTTCTTTCATCTAATCCAGCGGCAAACTGCTTCCATGTTCGGTCTAATCTTTGAGCAACTGTTCTAATATGGTTAGATGCATAATGCCCGGATTCTATCATACGATGTGCGACAGCCACAATACGATTAATGTTTACATACACATTCTATATGAAATTAAAATATGAGTTTTATAAATTAACAAATACACAAATGTGTTTAAGAATTAAATACAAGATTACCATAGAACTCATTGTAAAATGATTATGTTCTTCTTGAATGTCTTTGGCTAGTTGATAGGAATGTCCAATTTCAACGTAACTCATCAGAAATACGTCTCGATTATGGCAGATCCAATCAAACATCTAACAAAAAAAACAAAATATTTTGTTATACATTAACATAACACTTATACCTATACACTTTAAATTCAAAACAACATAGCAGTACTCAATACAATACCTTTTCACAGTCTTGTTCAAATAGTCTCAATTGAAAGCATTGATCTAATTTTAGCTTTTTATGCTGCCATAACTGTAAAACATGTTTATGAGATGTTCTAATGGTATCCAACTGCTGAAGTATTTGAGGTACGGATGCTTGTAAATCAGGATTACTAACACCGTTACTGGCTTCACTGTCCCTTCCAGAATAACCAGAATCATAACCACTGTTACTGTCTCCAGATAATCTTAACACAAATCAATAATAGATCAGTTTCTAAAATGCTATAAATATTAGATTCTGAGCGAAGCAAGGACGCTATAAAAATAATGATGTTACCTCTGCAAAAGCTGTTGACCTGCTAAGTCCATGTCCTCTACAGGCGTTTTAAGTACTTTCTTTTTCATGTCGGTATGAAAGTCTAGGGCAAGTTTGGCACCGGCAATATCATCTCTACAATCATTACGACTCAAATCTTCTTGTAGATCATCTAATCGATCTAACAAGTCAGCTGCTTGCCACATGAATTCTTCTATACTCTGCAAATATCAGACATTAATAAATTCAAGATTATCAAATTAATTCAAAACTCACAAGTCGAATGTCAATCCATTGGGCATGGTCGTAATGTAGAGATCCGTCGAGATCTGACGTTAGCTGCGTAGAATCTATATACTTAGCTAAACCTTCTAAATTTACCATCGTTGTCTGAAAGAAATGAGACAATTATATTTCCTAACTACAGGTCATTTCTAGGTGATTACAATTAATTATTACTTCAAATTTATATTTATGACTAGCCATGCTGGTTCGTTGTTTGTGCCAAAAATTATCAGGTTTAACAACATAAACAGCATACACATGATTTCCATTGCCTCCAGCACACCAATCTTGGAGGGCTTTCAAGATTGGTTTTACAGATGACCAGCCTGAACCACCGCGCATGTCAATCACAGCCACTAAGCCAGATTCTTTAGCTTCACACCTAAATTAAAACATTTGAATGAAATCTTTACAAATTATAAAATAATTCAAAAAATTACTTTTCTAAGAAATTAAAAAAAATACAATTATGAATTTACATTAGACAACAATTATTTTGTTCTGAAAAATCTATTGATGTCCATGTTCTTACTTAAAGTGCATTCTATCATATTTTTATAAAGGTAGCAATAATTTTCACCTCATAATATACAGGCAAAAATACATTAAATTCTTCAATTTTTATCAATTATAACATAGCAAAATCTTTTGAAGAAAAAACGTTTTTTCTTACGGGGGTATGGAACCAAAGTATTGCAGTAACCGTCGGTAGTCTTCAAGTTTGGCTCGTTCTCTTCGTGGCGTAGATGGAAACGTGACTACAGGTGCCCCTCGCTTGTCTCTGCCTCCAGTGAGGAATGCAATCTTTTCCTGAAGAAGGCCCATAACTTCCAGTGCTCGAACACTGTCCATGGTTGAACTTTAAGAGTAAAAACAAAAATTATAGTTAGTTACTTTACTAATTTTGGTCTTCAAATCAAAAGTCATACATTTTTCTACATGCAGCACATGATTTAGATTTTATTTGCATATTACTATTATAGATACAATTTATTGAAATGTTTATTTTGTGTTTATATTTTTATTTTTTTTTATTTTAATAAAAATATTTTATTAAAATAGTTCTTAATAAAATGTATCTTATACAGTTCTCTTTTTTAGAGCTGCACAAATGGATCAACTAAATCATCAACATTTCGAGAAACGTTTGAATTATTATTTAACAATGGGAGACAAATGGGTTCAACTATTAAAAGAAGAAAAAAACGTAAGTAGAACAGAAGGTGAAATACACACTACACTGCATCGTGATGACCATTGTTCATTTGAAATGGATCGTACTATAAATATGTATTCTTTTATACACCATTTGCGTACAAATCATAGTTATCATCAACATTAAAACCGTGATCAACAGTGGACCTGGCCAATATAACGAACACAGTTCTATTATAATATTATTCGTGATTTATTTTATGTTCTTCTAAAATCAAAATCAAATACTAATTACCATGAAGATAAAATCATGGAAAGACAGTATAGCACGGTAGTTCAACAACTTAAAAAATACACATACAGTATTTTGTATAGATTGCAATGAGCACGAACTTTTACAGTAATAATTCATACAACACTCTAAAACAGAACAGAAGGTAAAATGTTTACATTAAAACTTATTTCGCAATAAAAGAATCATCTCAATTAGAAATCACTGGTTGGATAGAAAAAAACACAGCAAACCATATTTTGTATGCGATTTTAACCACGATTTGTTCTTTTACTACGAAGTACGAGTAGTTCTTTAAAAATGGAAAATGGGTCTAACACGATAAGTTTAGAGCATTTTCCCTATGAATATATTATACGTGACACGCACAATAATTCAAATTTACACACGTCTTTGTAAAAACTAAAATCAATAACTTCTTCACTTGACACAAAATCTAAAATAAGCCACTAAGCTAAGCGGTTTCCGGTTTTTTCAAAAGGCGGTCATTACCTTTTTTATGAGAACCGTAAACCAATTACCGATTATTGTTTCAATATAAAAATTAAAATTACAAGTGGAAACCGTTTACCGTTAACCCAAAATATTTATGATCAAAATAGAGATTATTTTAAAAAAACCCTTAACCACATTTTAAAATAAAAGGTTGTTTAAAGAAAGCGGTTTTCTTAAAAACCAAATATAAATTTTTAAAACAGATACTTTCCGGATAAACTTGGCTCGACCAAGCGGGCAATGAATGACGTGATAGCCTCAGCGGTCAAAATACAAACAAGAAATGATAACACCAGAAATGTATACGTAACAAAGCATAAAATATACGGTTGGTTCATAATTTGTTGACCAAACGGTTTTACCGAATGAAAAAATTGATTAAGTTTGGTCTTGTACTCTTGTCTGACAATGAATTTAATAACAAAAATTCTCTCAGGATTTTCGTAACGGAATAATAAGATAATATTTACCAAACAAATCAAATACAAATCTAACTCGCTTCACTTTGTATAAAAGTCACTCCAAACTGCAATACTAACTTAACATTTTTTTTTTATTTTTTTTTTAACAGATTTTTCACCAATAAAACAAAAGACAATACCAGTTTTCAAAAATTGTATGTAACACTTTCATTTTAAATCGGTTTAAAGTCTCTTAAGAAATATTAATAATATTTTTACTCTTAAGCAATTTTTAAAAGTATTAAGTACCATATTCTGATGAATTAATTATATCTTGTTCAATCAAAAATATTGTAAAAACTTCTAAATTAATTGGCTTAAAAAGAGACTACATACAGTGGTCGACCGCAACAAATTAAGCATGTTTTACCGACGCGAGCCAATTAAGTTAATTAATACACAATTAATACACTTTAACGCGATATTATCAATAGAAATAATCATAACATGTTTTCGCACATTCAAGTCTTTAAATCAAAACGTTAAAACAAATAATTATTCCGTTGAAGATTATATATATTTGTAAACATCGCGTTATCGTAAAAATGTAATGTAGCTTTCGTAAGAAGACGTGTATACAATATAGATAATAGACAATAAGTGCTATATTATTATTTAATAATATTAATACATTAACTAAGTTAATATTAGTTTTAATCGAGTAATTGCAGAATACCTTTCAAATAAGTCGAATGTACGAAATAAATAAATACTACGTGTAGTGAAATCGAACATAGGTGAAATTAAGTTTAGAACTAAATTTGAAAAAATAAAAAGTACCTATGTACTTGCAGTTCTTTATATTCTTTTAACATTTTGAAAAACGAACATTGTTTTCAAAATCATTTGAACTTTTTATAGGTTCCTACAAAAAAATTACATTGATACATACAGTACGTCTACGTCTCGTAAAATCATTCTTAGCATCATCAGAATCTAAAAATTTACGATTGACAAAACCGTTTTGAAATTCTAAATAATTTATTTTAACGAAAAAAGATTACACAAGTACATAATTAGGTACGTCTAAAGTTGTTTGATTAGTTCCAATACTATGATTGAACGTGAACTTTAGAATTATAGGAGATTCAGATTGGTGTTATAGATATAATAACGTATTTTTAAATAAATATTTTGGTCCATCTGGTGGCCCGTGGTACTCCCATACGCAAACTTAATCACCAAACATTCTAAAAATTTAAAAAACGTATAAATTATAAAAACGATTCTAAAAATGCTCTTTAATATACTAGTAATAACTTCAAAACAACAAGTTGTGAATTCGTAACAAACTACAGTTTGAATATTATACTTTAAACATTTACTTCCAAACCTACATTTGTATATAAGTGCAGACTGCAGGTGTCAATGATAAGTTTTTGGTCGGGGAAATAGGCGTAGAAAATTGTTAGCGACCTTTTAATCTGAGACAACTAATATGTCAGCTACAATGCGTCTTAATTGGAAGCGTCGATTATGTTTTTTTTTTTTCCCCGTTCGTAAGACTGATTTTATTTCCAGCGCGTACCGATAAGAATTCTGAAAACCGATTTGAATTCGTTATGACGTCTACTTTGGAATCGACTTTCCCATATTTTTTCATCCTAAGTTTTCTGAAAATTAAAAATTTGCATTTTGTAATCTTTTTTTTTTTTGTTAATTAGATTTGTAAAAATTTAGAGGATAAAATTGAAGGTCCACATCATAACGAATCAGAATTCTTATCGCATTGTACAGATCAAACGCGTACTGGAAATAAAAACCGTCTTGGTTCCTATAATTAGCGAGACGGAGAAAAAAAATCGATGCTTCCAACTCTGTCCGGACCGTGCTCGAAACACTAATTTTGAAAATGCTAATGTTTTTTACGTTTTTATTCTATACTTTGTATAAAATTACAGTTGTAGAATATAATTAAGGTACATTATGGCAACATAATACAAACACTGTCCCACACTCCACAGTGCAAATGACAAAAAAAAAAAAAATACGTAATTTGATCATTTCTATCCGCGCTGCACTCGATTTAGAATGGTAATGACACCTGCGGCGCGGTTCGCGTTCACGAGAATCTGCAGAAGCCCGCATACCAACAGGAATGCGAGATACCAACGAGTTAGTATAGTAAGGACCAACACGTACGGAGTGTTGACAAACGAATCCTTTTGTTTTAAAAGTTCATAAAAGCATTGAACATTTAAAAACTGTAAACTGCGCGTATGCCAAATTATCAAGCGGGTAGCGTAGTATTTTTCCGAGTCACAAATTTTCGAACGTGGCCGCCGCATTTGTCGATACATTTTCTGCTTATCCGACAGAATTATTCGCAATAGTGTGAGCGATTCTCAACTGCAGCTTTTCGATCCGCTGTTTTTGCTCCGTCCGGTGACCAACTACGGTGGAACACACACGAATGTATAAAAGAAGCCGATAAAAAGAAATAATTGTCAATCGACTGATTTTTGAAAAACGCTCTCTCGCGAAACACCCTGTACGATAACGTTATAGTGACGAACACATCGCTAATTCAATATGTATCGACCGTCGTCGATATTGTTTATACGACACGATCGAACCGATTCTACGTGTTCGGCAGTCCGTTGGTCTGTCGTACGTTTTCTTTTCTTTTCCTTTTTTTCCTTACCTACAGAAAACAATGCCTCTCTCGCGTGATTTATAGCTTATTATACGCATCATTGTATCGGCGATGCTGCGCACGGCCATCCGCCCCCGGGCGCTGCTGCAGTTTAACGCGTTGTTGTACACGGCAATACGATATAATTATACCGTCTTTTTTTTTTCTCTTTCTCGTTTTTTAATTAATTAATCACGTGTGTATAGTTACATAGTTTACTGCGCACGCGGGTAAGAGAATCGCGCGAGACAGACGGCGGGCGGGCGCATTCCTCGCGCGGTCTGCACGTGCTCCGCGGTCCCGCCTCCGACCGTGTGGGGAGGTTACGTCTTGGAAAATCACCGTGACCCGGTGGTATCCAATACGTTTATTATACGTATAGTTTTTTTGTGAAATTCGCTAAATAATTATTTCGGCGAGAATAGGACGTGAGACCACCTACCTATACATATCTTTGCCTATGACCCGAGACCTCTATGATATAACACAATATACCTACAGGCGTTATATCCTATACACGCACAACAACTGCGGACGAGAAGACGGTCGCGAAGCTGATCGCGAGAAATATATAGGTATGCAACAGTCAAAACGCGTAGTTTCTACAATCTTTAAATAATAAACAACGTAACAATAAATATGTCCTGACCGCGAAAACTGAGGGGCTATGAGAGAGTATCTGCTGATCGCACTGTAGTTTCAATATTTTTATGTCTTCCATAAAGACGTTTTGACTCCGTTGCAGCGTCGTATCCCCGCCGCGTCATACGCGCGTTTTTTTTAAAGCTCAATAGTAAAAAAAATTACATTGCTCACAAACACGACGAACGCGACATTCTTATCGAATTCTGTCAATAAATGAAAATCTACTAATTTACTATTCGGTTGACGAACAAACTCCAAAAAAATATAGATATATGTATAACATAAAGTATATAAACGCATTGATTATTGTCACAAAAATTTAAGATTTATATTACAAACGTGTTAGTGAGTTAAAGAAATCGTGTTCCGGACAGTAATATTATTATAGAGACGGCGAATTATATGACGAATTTTATGACATGATCGATAACAAACGAAATATACGCGCGCACGTATTTCAAAATTATAAGTCAGTATTAACGGAGCACAATTTGTAAACTACAACCGAAAATATCGCGTTGGCAAAGAATCTGCGACGTAATGGATTAAGACGGACGATGTACGTGTTTGTCACAAACGAATAATGTAGGTACTGCAGTATCCGACAAAGACAGACGCGTCGTGAATGACGGCCCGAGGGGTCCTGCAAAAATGGCCGCTGCAATTTGTTGATTGAATTATTTACTCTGTTATACATATTGTTTACAGTGTGAAACATTTAATCTACAAGCACTGCGAAATGATTTCAAATACGAAATTTTGATAAAATTTCGAATCGATTTTAAACAGATTTTCAGAGAATATGTGAAATTGGAGCGTAATATTATTACGTATATTATAACATCACAAATTACAACAGCGCGATTATGAAATGTGTAAATCTGCACTAAACTCGATAGCACCGGGCACGACTGCACTCTAAAGAATCGTACAGGGCAATAATACAATAATTACGTTCATATTCATACCTTTTCGAGAAAGCCTAAAATAATTGTTGGTAAAAGTATAAAACAATAAATATAATTTTTACATAAATGTGTTTTAACATTTATACACTTAAAATATAGCACCCATATGATCTGTACTGCAGAGATTATGAAAAACAAAACATTGAAAGTTCACTCACATTTTAGAACATCAGAACGATTTTTTTACAAAATAATTTTAAATAATACGATTGACATTAATAAAATTCCAATTATTATTGTAACAAAATCGCGTTTTTAAGAAACGACTGCATGTGGCCTACGGGATTTATATTGTTACGAGAGTAACGTTTTATCCTCGCTTTTATCCATTCTTTATGGTCCTACTTATCTAAACTGTTGTCATTTATTATATGAGAGTGTAACGGGTTAGGTTAGGTGACTTAACCCTCGCTGGTCATATATTTTCGATAACATTAGTTTATGGATTAAAACAGGATTTCTGACTAAACAAAAATTATTGATTCTATAATCTCAAGTGTATATATTTAGTCAATTTTGTAAAATAAAAAATTTTTGAGCAACAAAACCTTTAAATATTTTAGTGTGTACTTTTTAATATTATGTACCTAACACTACCAGGCTGTAGATAGTAAAATACACTTAAATAAATACATATATATACATATAAATGATACATTTCTAAACGTTTAACTTTTTTGCTTTTTTTTTTTACTAAAAACCAAACTAAAATCTAAGAAAAGAAATGTCTTCAATGCATTATTTCTATAAGTACTTCATTTGACTAGAGAGGCGAAAGCTTATTCCTATTAATACTTAAAATCACGTACTTCTGTACAGGAAATACCTACGGAATAAGTCACTTAATAAGTTGCAGTCTAAACTTTCTCATTTTAAAATATTTTAACTATTACCAAGTAACACCTACATAATATTATTATAACCTACCCTTATTATAATTCATAAGTTTTGTTTTACTGACGATGACGTATTGCTGCATATTATTATTATTATTATGTATATATTGCACTTGTTCCCGTTTTAGTTACAGTAGATTAAATGTTTGTAACAATCCTTTATAAATGTTCTTTTTGAAAGTTTATACGCGTTTTTGTTCAAAATACTCGTAATTTAAAAAAAAAACGATATTGTACGTATGACTATCGTGTGAAATTCTTAAATATAATGATGCAATCAAATGGAAATAACAATGAATTTTACATTGCGTACATACAACGCGATTAAAAATGTACAATTGCGTTTTTTTTCTTCACTTTTTTACACAACAAATCCGCGTATCCTACCGACAAACAAATGTATAACATACTATACAAATCCTGGTAGATAGAGATGTAAAATTACTAGTATAATTTCTTATCGGGAACGTCGCTTTGCTAAATTACTGGAAATATTACCAAAACAAAGTAATTGTCAGTAATTTATAAAAATTATTTTGTATTAAAAAAATTACAACCAAGCGTTGTCAAAATGTATCGTTGTAAAAGTTAAACGGTTCCTCGTGATTAAAAGCAATGGATTTTGAAACACTACGTGGAATTAACGTATTATCGTGTAATACACGATTAGAGACGTTGGAATTATTCGGAAAACAATCTTTATATCACTAGGTATCTATTGTTTATTTAGCTTTACTGTTTAAAGTAGTAAACTACCTATATACAAAAAAAAAAAACAATTTAAAAAAATGTTTTTCGAGTACAAAAAATAGAGATGCCAATAAAACGGTAGTAATTTTTCCCAAATAAATCACACTAAAGTATGTAATATCACCGCGACTCACCACACGTCACTTTATATATATATACTGCGGCAATCGGCGAACACGCTGTACATACGACGTTCTCGTAATCTCGCATCAGAGAAAAGTGTACGCACAGCGATCGGACGGGGTGAAAAGATGGGACAAACTATTGTATTATTATGTACACGCTGCGGTCGAGTCGATCCGAAGTTCTATAGCAAAATACTTTTAGTATAAAGTCCCGAAAAATAGTGCGTTTTAAATTGTTCGATTGTTTCCTGCGAGTCGTTTAAAAGTACATAAAACTTGGCTAAATATAATTTTTAAGAGTAAGAAAAATTGGTAGTTTCGCCGAGTTTCGTTCGGTTAAAAAACCTATTTCGAGTAGGTAATCAAAATCGAACACTTATAACGGAAAGAAAACGTATGATTAAGCAATATTTGTAAACGTTTATTAACTGCGTTCTAACGTTGAAACTGCTACTGTTTGCTGCAAATCGCATCGTCTCGCCCGTACTTGATTGTATTCGCGCGTAAAATGTCAAAAAGCAAAGCGGTGCGAGTAATTTAAAAACGTCATTTTACCTCAAAACGTAGCCACTAAATTTGAGACAGTATTAGTTCTAGGCATAAATGTGGTACGACAGTCGAAAACAACCGACCAAAACGTTTTTAAAATTTTAATACTTCATAAGCTCGGAATGTACTAGTAGTATATATATAATGACATGCGCCGTTCTGCCTTTTATGGGCTCGGATATATAGGTAGTAGCCGCACAGTGCAGAATGAGACACGATCGGCGCCCGAGATCGTTGTCGTCGTCGTCGTCGTCGTCGTCTTCGTTTCTACCTACCTCCTGCGAGTCGAACGAGTTTTTTGTCGCGTGAGAGAAAAACGAAAGAACGATATTACACATATATGTATGTAACAACAAACGTGGGCGGCGCGCGGCGGACACGCAGCAGCGGCATATCGTCGAAGGGTGACGCGGCCGCTGTATAAAATGTACAGGATGACCAATAATTTGACACAATTTGATTAGATGGATTCCTCGCTCATTTCGCACCGTGTTCTCGAAATTTCCCCGTGTTCCGGTAAAACTTTTTCGCCAATCCTTTCGAACATGTCCTTTTTTTATAATTCCGAAAAACGTATTTTAAATTTACAATAAGACTGTAAATATTCTCGGAATGGCTGGTCGGTCGACGATGTGTTGACAGAATATCCAAAAACTAACCGCTGAAGACGCGCTCGACGCGCGGATAAGACGAGGACGGTGGTCAAGCGGAGAAGAATTACGACCTCGAACGGCGAGAAAAAAAAGCGTACAACAAGATTGAAAAAGAGACCGTTATATCATAGCATTATAAAAAAAAAGAGAAAATCATCTAAAATGATTTTCGTACGCACAACAAGCACACAGAAATATCGATTAACACGCGTTAGAAAAATCGATCGAATCTAACGCGGTTTATAACGTACGTGCATCATAAGATACGTGCATCATAAGATACGTCCTGTATACAGTATTATTACGAGGTGCCGTGTGCGACCGTAAATCATTTTTACGAGGGGTGACGCGGGCGCAAGTCGAAGAAGGTAACGAATTAACGTAAAAAGATAATAATATATATATAATTTTTTTTAATTTTTTTTTTTAAACACCGCGGCCGGCGAACGCGTAGAGAGCACGTTCTTCTACGTATTAAATAAAACGCGCCCGTATAATACCTGCAGAGACGTGTGCGTATATAATAATAAACGACGACGACGACAAACTACAATATATACAACAAGCCGAGATGGAGAAAATGTGATCGGAAGAAAAAGAACGTGCGAGATGCAGCTTACCTGTGTGTGCGCGCAGGAGGAGGTAGTACCGGCACACACACGCACACACACACACACACACACACACACACACACACACACACACACAC
>CM029360.1:3116630-3145951 GCA_017140985.1 Hormaphis cornu
TTTAGCGCAGAAACAATAGTTATTAACAAAATGAAAATCACAATACTCACGCGTATTTGACGCGAGTAACTAGGTATGGTATTCGCGGGAGGAACTAGAGACAGCTTCTCCGGTCGATTTCCACCCCAACTTTTTGAATAATACACAGAATAGCTTATCTCGGGGGAGTTAACATAGATTAGCCCACCCAAACAATTTTAAATTTGACTCTTCAAATCGCGTCTACGAAGGTATAATATGGTGTCTACAAGACGTGCAGCTTCAATACGTTTAATGGTTAAATGTAATCACTTATAACAACCACGGCTAATTATTAACGTTTGTCAATTTATTAAAAAAAAAAAAAAAGGGCCGGTATAGTATAAAATACAGTCTATCAAATACTTTCAGCGTGGACACTGCCGTCGAGTTCTTTTTCGCGTCATACCACCCGCACGGCAATACTACGGACGTCAGGTTTTATACTACCGAGTTGGAAATAAGTTTCCAATCTTAAAACAATAACGCCCAAACAGAACACGTAGCAATCCACATATATTAACCACTCGAAAATTACGATTTTTTTATAACCGTTATTCAATTTTAAAGAGGATAACCGACCATAACCTAGATTTTATTACGTTTTAACCGTAATTATCCATAAATAACCGAAACCAATTATTATGTGACGCATCTGTTTGGTTTTTTATGCGGGGAGTACCTACTTATTTGTTATTATGGCACCGTTTTGTCGCATCATAGAGTAATAATAATAATAATATAGTATATTATATACATATTCGTATAGAGCAAATAGAGTAGTTTCATTGCTACATATTTTATAAAAAAATACGTACTGACACGGACGGAACAAGAAACTGCAGTCGGTGCACTCGTGAAAACTTACTCCTAGCTCCTTGACAAAAATCAAGGTTAATCATTTTTCGTACAGTTGCTTTTAGTCTGGGTCAATGACTAAATATTGATCCAGACCACAGTTCTACGTATTATTTACACATTGTACACACATATACGTACAACAGACAGTTTATATGTTTTATATTATTTGCCTTTATATTTTGTTTATATATTTTAGTGTCCACACGTAATCTACTTGACATCGATTTGTTTACGTACATGCCGGGAAACCACAAATAAAATCTCGCAACTATCTATGTTTATCACACACATACGCACAAAATCATGGTTTGAACGTACAGATAATTATTATTTATACAATAACTGTCTCGTATCAATAATAATATTGGAGTCTAAAACAAAAACTTGTTCGATTTGTCACAGTATACAATATTATAGCGAAATAACATATTTTTTCTTCTTCTAGTTATACGACCGGACTAATTAAGTAATCATATTTTCTACAGCGTTCGCCTTAACGAGCAACACACAGGTGAGGGCCGTACCAGTTATTTTTCCGAGGTCTACGAAACAGATTTAATTGGAGTATATACGATGCGGAGATGGAATAAAAAAAATTAACACGTTGAAATCGTAAAATTCTAATAATAGAATAAATTACGTTTTTTCGAGGTTATATAAAAAACTAATAATATATTATTACTAAAATTAAAATTTGAGCACTTGTGACTGTTTATACTAAATTTATTCGGGTTTATTAAATTTAATATATTATTAGTTCTTTTTATTTATTTTTTAGTCTAATACGTGTTCGCATTATATTATATATATATTATAAGCTGTTTAAAAATGTCGAGAACTGGATTTAGTTGCCGGATTAAATAATATATAATTTTTAAACTAGATATATTAGGTACGTACTAATTATTTTTTAATCGAATAACAATTACGACGTCAAATCGTACTCATTACTCACAAGTCATAATTATACATATATATAACTAATTATTATAAATACGGTTTATAATCAATGCTATTACCGAGTCATTTTACTCGTTGGGTAAGCACAGAGAGTTGATAATAACATAATAACTTCTTTATTTGTATATTCGGCTCAAACTTTTTGAAACTTTTGTAACGATTTATCCAATCAAACGATGTGACGTGTGTAAATATTTCGAGAAATTGATTCCAGTTACATTTTTTTAGATAGTTTTACCCATCCTAACAACTGATAAATATTTTTGATGTCATTCGGTGACGCGTATATAACTTCCGAATATATGTGTATTATGTCCGATCAGTATTTTTTACAAAAAATATTTTATCCGAAAATTGAATCGGAAGAAAATTCGGAACGGTATTTTTACCGAAAAATGTTTTGTTAAATAACTATATCAAGACGAAAAAAATTATGCATCGAAAATAAAATTACGGAAAATAAATCAGGCGCACAAAAAGTATTTTTAGCGGAAATTATATTAGACGATTATATTATTTGTTCATACGTTCCCAGGGTCAAAGTTTTGTTTTGTTATTTTATACCGTTATTTTGATATAAGATATTATAATATGCGATGGACGAGGCGGAGAAAAAAATTGACCTTCTTTACCGTATGTATACGGAAAAAACAATTCTACGCAAAACAGAACCATTTCAAAAAATATATTTATTAAATATGGAATGACCATTTTTGTTTTATTTACATTTTACGTCAAAAGTCCTATTACGTATCGTATAGCGAGAACTTGCCTCAATAGTTTTCCTTTCATAACTTATACATTTTTTAAACTATATATGTACCTACTAGCGAAAAAATAAAAAAGTTACGTCACACCCAAAGTTATCTTCGTTAAAACAAGAAAAAAACGGTCGATCTGTCTAAATAAATTATTATCTAACATTATGATTATGTTACCGAACAACTATGTTTTCACCGAGGTTTTCACATTTAAATTACGGGGCTATTACTTCCTCTTAAGGGAGTCGGAACACATCATATTTTTCAAGCATTTAGACCAAAAACTAAATTTAACTTACTTCTCGTGTAGTTCAATTTTTATGCAAAAAAAATTCTAACTCGATGTATGTATTTTTAATTCTTTTCCTCTAGGACAACAGTTACTACAAGTAAACGGTTTTTTTAATTTTTTATCATAATCGTCTTGAAAATCAATTTTAGTTCCTCCAACATAGCAAAAACCAAGTGATATTTTATATTTACACGTGATTGTATTAAAAATTTACGATTTTCTAGGTAAATAACAATAATTTAATGTAAAATAAATGAAAATATGACCAGAACATTTTTTTAAATTCTCATGTATAAAAACAATAACAAAGTTTAAAACGTCTGTATAGTAAAAGTACAGCATACACTATCATAACACAACTAGATGAATACTAACATGTATTGTGTTTTGATTTTTAAATAACACAATAAACCTTATAGTACAATAAGTACAAAAAACAACGTTAAAATTTCTAAAGAACAAAACTATAGTAGTAAAAACCGTATTACTAGGTATTAACACAGTTCTATATAGATTATATAGTTCAATTATAAGTGACAGAAATGTGTCAAGGAAAATGGTCAAGGGATTTCAAGCAAAATCGATGACTCTACGCATGTTTATAAGTTATATGCTTAATAAACAGTAGGTATATCTATAATAGAAATAATGAATTTAATCAACTTAAAGATTTAACTTTTTAACTAGTACGCAACAACAAACTAACAAAAACTTAATTCTGTTGTAAAATGATAAAAATTCTGTTATATTTGTAGTATACTTATGTACATAATATTATGTTTCAAAACTTAACTGTAAATATATACATTTACATATATCTAAAATTTTAATAAGAAGAGGATATCTATAAATCTAATTCTAAACACTTAAACCCTATTATACAGTTCAGTTCTAGTTACAAATACAATAGTAAGATTGCAAATAAACCGGATACACATGACAATTAGACAGATAACATAGTACATTATAGAGTCAATGACATTTAAAAAAGAGTTCGTGCAACCAAAAATGAATCTAATGAATAACGTATTTTTTTATTAATCTCAAGTTTCAATTTCAATCTATCACCCATTTATATGTTTGTAGATATGGCATTGAATTTAAAAATTTTGATGTTAATCAATACTCAATAAAATATTTTAAACTCCGTTTTTAATACACAAGCAGTTAAATACAGTAATAAAAATAACTTATTAAACATATGAACTCCTAAAAAAATTGCCTCATAAAACGGCCTTGCCAACCCACACTAGGTACCTACATCCTAAACAGACACAGAATTGTTTACCGACACACAATAAATTTTGACGAAATTTGATATAAACATAAAAAAAAAAAAGACAACCTACAACCGTCTACAATACACTTTAATAAAACACATAAACTGTAGTTATAAGTATTCTTTTATTTAGATTGTATTTTATAAAGCTATCAAAAAACACCTATATTGCATAGATAATAGTACAAACACTTAATATTTTAGTAGAAACCATTGATTATTAAATATATTCAAAAATAAATATATTTCATTATTCATTATCAATGTTAGCCACTAAAATATTAAATGTGTTAAGTGTTTGTTTATGGAACGTTATCATAAGTTCTAGTTTTTAATGGGTAAATACAATGAAATGTGTAATACAAAGAAGTACACTAAGTTATTAATCACCAACATTAAAAATAAGTAGTTTTTGGAACAAATTACTTAAATTTAATTAAGTACCTATTTATTATTTATTTTTTATCAATTATGTTCTGCAATCTCGACTGTAAATTAACAACAACTAACGATAAGCTGCAATAAAAACTGAGAATGAAATGAAACCATATTATTTTCATGACATTACTTACCAAGTAAAATTGTATAAGCTCCATTTCAAAAACCCACAAAAAAAAATAAAAATAGAACACTATTGTTTTCAATGTTTACTAATACTTTATTGTAACTATTAACAATTTAGTATTTACACTTGTATTTTCTGTTCATAATTTTATACTTATATATTATTAATAGACAAAGTTAATTAAATTCTAAACTTGGAAGGAATACCTAAATCGGGGGATAAATAATAAAAATACTGAGGTGTAGAAAATACATTAGATATGCATAAATGTTTACCAAAAATTTAATACCTTACAATAACATTGACAGTTTTATTGTCAGTAGATAAACGGTAACTAGTAACTGATTAGTGCTTAACTCAAACATCTAGTATTTCACAAGCATGCGAATAAAATAAAATTATTTATTGTCACATTCTTAAATTATTTTTAAGAGTAAATATAAAAATTGAAATAATCTTAGGTAATTAATACTTATATCAATTTGAACTCGTTTAACTAAGTTATGTTTAGCTCAGTGTCTTTGTCTAAACATAGGAATTAACCTGATGTAGGTACACATAGATCACATTATTAAAAGAAAGATTGGACAACTGTATGCTGAGACAGTTTTATTGCTTAATTAATTTATAATTAAAAAATAATTGTTAAGGAGTTCAGCTTTGGTTACCTTGTATGTTACCGCCAGGTATTCATTGGTCTAAACAATACATCTCCAATGTGTTAACACTTAAAACATAAAATTAAATATTAATCGGATGGATGGTAATACAAGCAAACATTAGAACCGGTGCAGATTTTAACAAGAACTTTACATTTCTTTGTTAAAAAAAAAAAGAAAACCCAACAAAACAAACTTTTTAACATACTTATCTAGCTGATTATGTGGGAGTAATCAGTTCTAAGTCCTATTACACATAGCAAACAGAAGTATGAATTAATGCCGATCCATATTCGATAAAT
Source organism: Hormaphis cornu (assembly GCA_017140985.1). Classification (NCBI taxonomy): domain Eukaryota; kingdom Metazoa; phylum Arthropoda; class Insecta; order Hemiptera; family Hormaphididae; genus Hormaphis; species Hormaphis cornu. The sequence continues at coordinate 3,122,328 of CM029360.1, forward strand.
GTATGGCCCGATGCAAAAAGTAAACAAATTTTCATGACGTTTTCGAGGGGCGTTCCGCAATATAATACCTAACACTAGGACACCAAGAATAGAGTGCGACGGAGTGATTATAAGTTATAACTGACCGCATTATCCATGCGTTCAAAAAACCCATTTTTCAAATTCTGGTTCCTAAGCGGCAAACGCTGTAGAACTTGTAACAACGGTCCGAGGACTTTACGGGGGACGGAAGGCCGTCTCGAGCTAGGTGGCCCCCGGGGTCGTTTCCCGGCTACCCTCCGAAAAGTCTGGACGGAAAAAAACATAGTTTCTTACTTCGTTTTTATCACGGGTCCCACGTTCTAACTGTTGCTCGTCTAGGGTCCGTCCTCTGTATCCGCGGCTCTTCGGGGCGCGCACATTGTGAAAACACGGTACGCGAGCACGGGGCACAGACGCGATTTTCACTTTTAAGACGAGTCGAAGAAAAATCCGCGAAAACGACAATCCCAACGCATTTTTATTATATTTATAATTATTTTATTATTTTTTTTTATCACGAACACAACACTCGACCGGACGACGTCACTCCGACGGCTATTATCTTTTCTGGTGGGCACAAGACGGCAGACGCGAATCAATGGTGTTACCGCGGTCGGCTCTACCTACCACCGCCCGGACGATCGTGTCCCGCCGCCGACAAACCGCAGCGCCATCTGTCCGCGTTTGTCGGCTTACGACGGTTCGACGAGGGCTTTCGATCACTTTTCTATGGTTCGCAGTCTGTGTCACGCCCCGCGGTTTTTTAAATTTCAATCGTCCATTGTCGACACACCATGACACGAAGAGATCTCAAGGGAGAACGCACGAAAAAATGCATACAAATTTAAAAGAAGGTACTTTATATTTTGAAAAAATTGTATTTACATAAATAATATTTAATTTAATATAATATTTTAATGAAAATATACATTAGTAACATTTCAAAGTTGTTAAAATTTTTAGGTTGTTGAATAACTAATGAAAATAGATTATGACAGACATCTTGTTGGTGGCTGGTTATATCAAATAGTATGACGACTAATAAAAACAATAAATTGTATGCGAATACATGGTACTCAGTTGTTTAGGAAATAAACAAGGTAAGCATATTACAACATTACAATTCAGCAACGAATACCAAATTACTATTTTATTTCAGGTAAAATCATTTTTAAAGAGTACAAAGTAAAAACAGAGCTCAATATCTTAATCGACAAACAGTTAGTACAATTGTTTAAACTTGTCACCAGATTTCTTTTACTTTCACTTGACAAAATAAATTAAACTAATAAATAAATAAATAAATAAACACGCCGTCAAAGAATAAATTAAATACTAAATAGTTATAACAAACAAGCTTAATAATTAGTCCAAAAGTAATTAATATAAAATAAATACAAACTAAAAAAACAAACAAATAAACCATAAATTTAAGTTCATCTGTTTTTGATTGGTACAAATGATATTTAGTTGTCTTAAACACAATTAAGGAACACAAACATCAAACAAAATTAGAAGTATGTACATAAGTAGGGTAACATACGAAAATTAGTTTGGAAAATGATAGTAAATAATAAGAATACAAAATAGTCGTGCAAAATACATAGTTTCAATAGGAAAATTAACAATAAAACACTTTACAGTTCTATCTTTCGACGTATGCTTTTTTTAATATTCTTACCATTCAAAAACAGTTCTACATGATGACCATCAACATAATTACTTTGAAGTACTACCATCGTAAACTTGGTCTTACCATTATCACAAATCTGTCTTAGCGATTTTGTACTATATCGATATCTCTCCAAATAAAGTGTACAACATAAAGAAATATAGTTTATTTCCGCTAAATCTCTAGGTAGAGCAAACAATTTCTCTACTTCAATATTAATGCAGCCCATGTCTACCATCATTACTGTCATTAATTGTTGATTAATTTTTTTTTCTAGTAACACACGACACCATTGCTCATCTACATAAGCTCCATACATTTTGCCAATTTTGAGATGTTTTGCTTCACTTAATTGTTTACAATTATTTAATTTTTTTATTACAAACTGTCTTCCAGGAGTATCAACTTGAACTACAAATGCGTTGAAATGAAATACCCGGAAGACAAACACTGACATAGGCTTGATTATGTCAAATACATTTAGATCATTAATATTAAGTTCAACAATACATGGATCGCCAACTTTAACAACTTTCATAGTTATTTTCCTGTCCGTGCATACTGACATTTCATCCAAAAAACTTTTGGATAAGCTGGACAACAAGTGTTTGGTTTTAAATTGTTTTGGTAAGTATAATGAACATCGTTTGATAAATGGTGGAGCAGATTCAAGATAACCTTCAGCTTCATAGAACTCTGCACATTTTTCTTGAACTCCGTAATCAATTGAATAACAATTATATTGACCTTCCTCTAACTTATCTAAAATTCGTACCCTGTACCATCTATTGTCATTGATACTTTTAGCAATTGCCATTTTACCAATTTTAAATTCTGTCACCGGTATCCATGATGTTCTATTGGAGATCTCGTATTCAATTTTGTTTTTTATCTCTTTACACTGGGCAGTTTCCACATAGAATTCGTTTATCGATTCTACATAAATCAGATCTACTTGCATTTTTTGACCAAACTGATCAAACTGTTTTAATGTTTCAAACACATGAAGAGTGATACCACGTGAAATTATGTTATTTAAAATTGTTTTTATGTTTTTATCATCCCACTCCATTCTGATTACATTATGTTTATCTTTATTCGAAAAAGTCAAATTAAACTCAACGGATGTAATGAACTCAAATACTGCATCAAAAACTTCGTTGTTAGTTGTGACAATGTGGTCTTCAACATCAACATTGTCTAACAGCTTGCACTGATATGCCATTTCATGGTAAGTAGTTAGTTCTTCAGGAAGTGTTTTTAAACTATAAGATAAATCTGAATTTCCGAAATCAATGAATTGAACTTTAAATGCATTTTTCTCTATACTTAAAACTTTAGCTCTGTACCATAAGCCATCATATTGATATTTAGCAGCAACTATATCCCCAATACTTACACTGACCAAGGTTCCATATTTATTATCTTCGACAAGGAGTTGAAGACTTGATGAAATAAGTTGAATGGTTTTTAGATCATTTTTATTATTTACATAAAAGTTCTTCAGTGACGAGAAATATGTAACAAAGGCATCCCAACAATTTATTCCCATCGTGTATATTTAATCAACGATGTAAACTGCAATTATTGCCCTAGGACCAAAAACAATCGTATTAGTGAATAGAAACATAGAACTTATATTATTTGATTGTGGACCGAACCGTAATTTAACATGTCCGACTGATTATTAGGTTAGGTCCAAAAATCAAATATAGAATGAAAAATATCAAAACAAATAAAAAATCCAACAATATAAATAATATAACTAATGTTTATGATACTTACACACCTGTTGTTTGTAAAATCTAATCAACACTACAAATTGAATAATTCAAACTTTTGGTTTTTTTACTGTTTATGCTTCACGGTAGCTGAACAACGAGTCGAGTATTTGTGCAGAACGATTGACAGGGCATAAACGACCAAAATTCTGTAAACAAACGTATAACATTAGTTTTTCGACGTTTACATGATCACTCGTACGCTGTACACACAAGCACTGTAATTATTGCAAATCGTTTAGGTATGTGAGACACGTACCTTTTTAATACTTAAATTTTCAACGGATTTCACAAACGAAGGTAGAAAAATTCGTAAGTAGCCCTCGCGGAGTAGTATCACGAATCAATTGTTAAAAGTATATCTAACCCGCTCTAACAAGTACTATATATAGGTAGTGTTTTACGGTAAAATTACGATTACTGTTTTCATTTTTCAACAGCCAACAGGGCTGAGATAGCTAAATTTTTGACATTTAATCGCAAGATATAGCAATACACGTGTTTACAGTCGTTTAGCGAGTGGCGCCATAGATGGTTACATGTCCGGCGCCTGTCAATAATCAGTATCATACAACCCCATAAAGTTAAATTTAGAAAATTAAAATTAGAGACCTATACGTAAACTATATTATAATGAAATTTTATGTACATCGCAATCGATTATATCATTTTAATATACAAAATAGTGTATTATTAAGTCAAAAAGACATTATGATTTTTTTAATTTGCATTGTAGTAGGCATCGCTTCGTCGCACGACTAAATTAATACCTACCCACTGGTAATAATATTCGAAATAGATGCATTATGTCATGACGTATCATCGGACATTTTTATTGTTTATTATATTTATTTAATTTTTTAAATTATTTATTTAATTTATTTATTTTCATATTTATTATTTTTATCGGACATTTCAATTTTTTATCTGGGAATTGGGGGGTTATGCGGCATCAGCAAAAATGCTGCTCCCGGTGGGCTGCAAGATTCCTTCATCTTGGGTGGGCTCTCTCTAGACTACTACCTGGGCGGCTTATCAACCGTAAGCACTGTGTGTATCGAGCTGATTATAGTTCCCGGTGTTGATATTAAATTTTGATACTCGTTGAAAATATTGTGCTTTGTACGCCTTGTAGTCGTTTAGTTTGAAAGTTCTACTTTTGTCAGTTTAATCTAATCGTTTTCTTTTGAAACGATGGCCACATCTGTAGCGACCAACCCTTCGACTTTGCTTCCCCTCGGTAAGTGTACCTACCTTATTTAACGTAATAACGAAAATTCGACGTGGTGAAATTGTATTTATTATAATATTGTGCTGAAAAAGTTTGTATGGGGGCCGAACCCCGATGTCCCGGAATGCGCTCTGGTTTGAACACTGATGTTGTATTAGGTTTTGAAAAAAAAGTCCTAGTTAGTTTGAAACTACTGTCTAAAATATATTTTTTTTGTAACATAATTATGTTTAGAGGTACAATTTATAAACGTATGGACGATCGTGCAAAGTTTTATTCATTTGAATTAAGTATCATTTTCAGTAAACAAACTCGCCTGATTAGGTAATTAACGATGACCATTAAATGTACAAAATTTTGTTTTCTATTTATTGTAAGAATACTAAATGCACTTGTTTATTGGTTTAAAACAAAGCCTTACACAAGTCCTCTTAAATCATGGCGATTGCATGATACATTATGTACTACAAAAAAACCATTTGATTTTAACCATTAATGCCATTAGGAAGTGGCTAAATAAATAGCTCTTGACCACAAATATTTTAATATTTCTCTGTTTGTGACTTATCGCCTGAATGATTTGGGTTAGCTTTTTTAGTTTTATTAAGTTCTAATTGTGAGCAAGTAAAACGTATTTATAATTGTCGGTATAAAGTTAAAATAAAATTCAAAATGAATGTATATTATGTATGCTAAATGCCTATTAACTAAACATTATTGATTCCAGAACTTGTGGATAAATGCATTGGCTCTAGAATTCACATTGTTATGAAAAATGATAAAGAAATAGTTGGTACCTTATTGGGTTTTGATGACTTTGTCAATATGTTGCTTGAGGATGTAACGGAATATGAGTCCACGCCTGAAGGCAGACGTGTTACCAAATTGGATCAGATATTGTTAAATGGAAATAATATAACTATGGTATGTTAAATTTACTCTCATTATGTACCTAACTAATAAATTTCTTGTACTTTCTTTATAACAATAAAATTGTGTATTTTGTAGTTGGTTCCTGGAGGAGAAATGCCTGGCGAATAATACTTGAATGAAAACACATTCAATAAGTCATCAACTAACATCATATTTTTAATTTTTTATTTCTTCAAATTTGTCTAATGTATACATTTTGTTCAATAAAATATCCAAGTCTGATATAAATTAAAATTTTTTTTTTATTTTGAGCGCAGTGAGGAATGTATTGATTATACTCAGGTGTGCACAGACTTTTGAAGCAGAGTGGAGTAAATTGTGGCTAAAATTTTGCCAACTACAGTAAAACTATAATATATTTTAAGTTTTTTTTTCATAAGTAAGCTTATCAAGTATTCAAAATAATCATAATCTTAACCTCATACTTGTAAAATTATGTTTAGATAATTGTCAGGATCATTTTAATTTTGAAAAACCGTGCACAAACCATGGTTATAAATAATGAGTAAATATAGAAGAAAGGTACGACTTGGCTTGTAGAGAAGGCATTTGACCCTAGCTCTCCTTAAGCACACTTATGATTTTGCTGTTTAAAATGATATTCAATAATACTTAGAATGAAATTTTGAATGTTATACACATGGTCACATAGGATGGCTAAAACTAAAATAAAATTTAATAGTTTTATTAGTATGGATAAGTTTAAAATGTTTAAAGAAGTTCAAGCCAATTATGAAAGATTAAAATTTAGAACTTGTTGAGTGTTTGGATCACCAAACTTACTGAGAATTGTAATTTTTGTAAGCAGTCGATTGCTTAAACATTTATTATAAACATCAAACCAGTGACTTGCCTAAAGTTGAACCTACTTCAAATCAAAGTCACTACTCCAACAAGCAACCCACCCAATCGATAGACAATATACTTCTTTTGTTAACTATGTAAAAGAATAATCATATTGTTAAATTAATTTAATATGTTTTAAACTGATAAGTTACTATCATTAATTTTGTTTATTATTCCCAAATCATAAGTTTACCTAAATTTGTTGTAAATCCAAACTTAGAGTAGACAAAAACATTAAAATTAGAATATATGTGACTATGTGAGAGTCAATTATTATTTGGGGTCTTCACTTTCTTTTTGAAAGACCGTGGGCATGATCTATGCAAATCGTATTGCAATTGCTGGCCGTACATGAACATGTTTGCATGTGCTTGATTTTTTCTTTATTTAAAAATATTTTAGCATAGCTACCTCTTCTAACTTGGTTCATTTAACTTGTCTTAAATGGTCTAGTATAGGCACATCAGTACAAATGTCATTTTTTATTTAACTACATTTCATCACTATTTTTTTTTATTCAAGCCAAGCACTGATTTTATATTACAATAATAGATAAATAATTTATTATAGTAATAACATTATTATAATGGTAAAAAAGTTAAATTAAAAGCTGTAAATCTTAGATCATATACATCAAGGTTTATAGATCAACTACAAACAAATAACAAGTTACAAGATGGCGGATTAAGGATTTTTCATATTTTTATCAATCCACCTTCAAAATTGTACGCCTTCATGCCTAGATCACCATGTATAAACAGTATAGTAATCTACTAACATCTTTGACCATATAAATGTATGTGTAACATTGTAAGATTTCCTTATGTTTTGTGATATGTTATAACTAATAGGCTATAATATTGAAAAGAAACTGATTCTGCACAAAAAATAATTTTCTTAATGAACATATACTGTTCATGCTAGAAGAATTATTTATTGGGTAGATTATTTTTGGGAGCGTTGTTATAGTTGTAAGTTGTTTAAATTGAAAGAAAATAGTTTTGATGCACTTTAGATTTTGGATATAGGTAATCGTTTATGTACATTATAACATAGCTTGGAACAATGATTCATTGGGAGGGGTACCAATATGTATTAGGATAATTTTTTAATTGGATACATAATTTTTAGGAAAATTATAAAATTATTTTTAAAAAATTGGGACTTGGGAGAATTGACAACGATTCTTAAGATATGCCTATTAATGACAATAAAAATGTTTGGTGTATATTCTGTGATTACAATATTGTTACTGTCTAATCAATGATAATAATTTAAATATATTGATATAAAATGGTTAAAGAATAAATATTAATATAATAAATAGAAGTTACAAGTCACGTACATTACTCAGTAAAATAATAATTATTGTTGTTCTTTAATTGCATTTGGCTGAGGTGATGAAACACAGAAGTCTATTTCACTGTTCTGCAATCTCCGCTACTCTTTTATACTACCTGCAGCGTTCTACATCACCGTTGACGGCTCCAGGTCTATATTTTGCGATCAACCGGTTCGTTGATTCTTATTAATACTATTCTGTAGGAGGTGTGTATTGTTTTACTAAATCTTTTGAATGCCTATTGACCCCAGTTACACTTGTAAATTATTACAGACGTCTGAACTGCAAACTTTCGTTCCCGTGACAGGAAATCCAAGAAAATTGATTGTACCAGCTAAGCCAATGAAGTCCGTCGATGGAGAGGTTAAAGCGGTCAAAACAACAGACCCTACATTTTACAAGTTGGCTTCTTTATTATTTACACGAGTCAGTAATATTGCATTATACTATTACACTATAGGAACTGGAACCCTTTTGGTATTTTTGATTTTGGTTCTAATTATTTTTTCTTCAATTTAAGGTTTCAATTCCAGAAATGTTTCATTCCTGAAATTTCATCTGTTAAGTTTTTTCGCCCAAAATTTTACGTATTAATTGATTTCAGAGGTTTGGGTTTGCAAATATTTAAAAGGTTCCGATTCCAAAATGGGTTCATTTTGTTATGCTTCCAGTCTCTGTTTTATACATATTATTTAGTGCAGGATTATTATAAGAATGATTCATGTCATGATGACGTACCTACAACAATAATATAATGAATATTAAATGTTCGCGATAAATGATATTGTTTACGTTGAGTAATACTGTAAAGTGGTCTGGTTAAATACTATAAAGTTTGTACTTGCTTTGGTCTATCAGAGACAACAGTTTATTATCGAACTAAATGAATGACTCTGCCACAAAGATTAATTTGATTTTAGGTAAACACACTCTTTGATGATCATCAGAATCGAGTACAAATTCTATCTTGGTCAGTAAATTTTTGTGGCAGGTGATTTGTTTTATAAACCACAAATACTTTCTACTTATTATTGTTAATTAGAAAATTATTTCTCAATTATAGTTTAAAAAATTATGTTTTAGGAAGGAAGAGAAATAAAATGGGACATTTATGATGGCCTGGATGAGTAAGTTTCAAACTCCTATTTGAATAATTAAAATATAGATATTTTTGTTAAAAATGAGTAGGTACCTACATTTATGTATGTAGGTAATCTATCGGAAATTATTGTGATAAATTGTATGATTAATGTTTTGGACACACATTTTGTTTTTATTATTACTAAACATTTAATAAAATATAAATTTAAACAGTCCAAAATTAAAACAGAGATTTAATAGGACATTAATTACTTTGTTGTACTACCTATGTAGTAGTATCTACAATGATTAGATCAATCTATATATTATGTATAAATTTTTTTTAAAATTGTAAAACTTTTTGATTTTTAGTATTTTTAAAAATATTCATACCAGATGGTTTGCTGTATTTTATTTAACTTTGTTATGTTTTATTCTAGAGTAATTGTAATTATTTTCAACCAAACCAGAAATACATTGGTGTGTACAAAACAATTTAGACCTGGTAAATATTAAACATTACGTTTTTATAATCATTGATTTCAATTATCTAACTTTAATAATGTATAGGTCTCTACTATAACACCGTACCAGATTATGATAAGAAAATAGACGTGCCTATCGATACAAAAAAATATCCCTTAAGTAATGGGTTCGCAATAGAATTCTGTACCGGTTTTGCCAACACAAACAAAAGTCTGGAAGAAGTAGCAGTTCACTCGCTTCGCGACGATTGTGGCTATGAAGTAAATGAGTCAAATCTGAAGAAAGTTGCCACTACTAAGTAATGTCAAATACTCAATACAAATTTTGAAAAACGCATTATTTAATCTTCTTCTTTTTAACTTAGTTACCAATTTTGTTATCATCTGACCATATTTTTAACTGCACATTAATACAAATTTAAAAAAAAAAACAGCTCATTGATAAAACTTTGTTTGAATTTAAGTTTTTATTCATCCAAATATTTTGACATATTGTCTTATTTTTAACTAAATTATATAAAATTGGGTTTTAATGTTTTTATAATTAATTTTCTGTTGCAAGAATTTGTTGACCGATTTGGTTTTTGATCATTGACTATTCATTAATGATGTACAAATTCACGTTAAGACTTTAAGTTGGTAAAAGCGTATTTTATTGCATTATGGTACATTTAAATCCGAGCCTTATTTGGAACTGATCAAAAATAATTCTGACATGGAAATAATTTACAATGTTTTAAAACTCTAATATTTTATTTTCAATATATGTATTTTTTTCAGAAGCGGTGGCTCAAAACAAACATTTTTCTTTGCAGATGTTACTGATGAAATGAAAATTCCTTTTAATAAACAAAACATTGAAGTGATAGAGTATACAATTCCGCAAATCAAGGATAATATTGCTCAACCTGTAGTTTTTAATGGGCCATCTAGTTTTATTTTTGGTCTTATGTGGTTTTTGTTCAATAAAAATTCATTAAACTGTTAACTTTTTAAAATTGTTTATTGATTGATTACAATTATACTAGCTGTCTTGACCTGGTGTTTCACGGATAGTCAAATATTGAGTTTGAAGTTGACAACCCTCCCGTCTTTCAAAACATTCCAAAATCCAAATTCTCTTGAGGTTATGTCGGCAGTGCAGACCAAATAGTGTCAGAATTTGCGCATTCTTCATTACATGTTACCCGCACAGCGCATTGTTCTACCAAGATAGCGCTTCCTGTGGCTGGTCACTCAGTGATGTTCTGCTAAACGATGCTGTTGCTGCTCGGTGGGAGAAATTATACCCCTGGCCGGCGGAGTACCATCACTTGGATGCACAGTCGATTTTCGTTCTCTCACCGTCAGGAGTATAGTTAAATTTACATAGTAATTGTAGGTCTACAAGTACTGAAGAGTATTTCAGCATAAACCTGTACAATTTGTTGAATCAAAATGGAAAATTGGTAATTTTTTATGGGTCAATGGTTATTTATCCTCCTTTGAGATAATATCATAATTGTTTCTGTTTATTTTTTAAAAACGTGTGTAACTCTTGAACTATATAGTGGAGGGTAAGCTCTAGATCCACTTACCAAATTCCGCTTTAAATAGCAAGTCGCTACAATTTACATTTCTCCTGCAGAAAAATTTCAATAGTCCTTTCTATGTTGCACACATATAAAATTGCACAAATCTAATTTATTTATTGACACTTATTTTTTTGGGTCTTGTAGTTTTTGATAAACAAATGTGAAATTATTTTTTGAAATTTTGTAGTCCTAAATTGAATTATACGTTGCCAACTTTGTATAGAACTATCAAAACGTTTTCTGGTCGATTTAAGGTTTTGTTTAATTAAAATGATAAAAAAATTTTGGAACATTTCAAAGTTTTATACATAGGTAAAACATTTTTGAAGTACGTTCAAATTTGTAACAGACTTGCGTTTTTATTCAATTGTAACTATTTTAAGTAATAATTTTGGAAATTTATTTAAATGTTTTCTTTTTGTTTTAAAATAAACTTTTAAAATTTTTAAATCTTCTAGTAACAAACTTGCATACTACAAAAGTGAACAACAATAGTTACCAGAAAGTGGTAATGAACGTAAAAAACCGAAGAATTTGTTAAGAAGTCGTCTTGATTTCATAGGATTTAAAAATAACATATTTTATATTAGGTAATACATTTTTTCTACGCTCAGAATCTAAAAAAAACACATTTTAGTGTAATCATACTTCCTTGCTCCGATTAGAATTTAAATTGTATAAAGTTTTTATTCAATTAAAGCAACAACAAAAATGGAAGATTGAGATTGTACGGCAAAATTTTTTTAAATTTTCACATCATATGATATGCACACGTTTTTATTATTATTTTGAAAGTTTTCATTTCAAATAACAAGTTTGTTCAAAACTGATTTGTATTACATTTTATTGGGTTTTTTTTTTTTTTTTTATTAATCTTGTATTTGTGTGTTACTTTAAAAATATTTAACATTTTGAAAAAATCGGTGATGTATTCCACAAAGAGTTATACTTGGGCAACTGGAAAATGTTCATACGCAGATAGATCAGAGCTGATAAGACTGTGAGTCAAAACTGTTTTGTGGGTTATTTTTTCATTTCATACGCGTTAATAATGCGTTATTAGTACACACAAAGTTGTTTGACTCTTCTAAAATGGCGACTTTTAAATTGAGTAATTTTAAACATTTATATTTTTCGTTTTAAATCCTTGTAAGCTACGATTTATTTATAAATATAATACATAAATAGAGTTGTCGATAAAAATGTTATAAAACATAATAGATACTATTAAAATGAAAGTACATAATCAAAAAGATTTAATGGTTATATCATAATTTGTATTAAAATTAAAATTTATTAATAAAAATTAATACAGTTCATGGAATCGAAACATTTTTCACGAACATACGATTCGTAATATATAAAAATACAAGCATACACAACAAATAAATTACTTATAAATATTTTACAATATTAGGCTTTAATGCCTTTTAAAGTTCTTACTTTATGTAAGAATTAAAAATGCAAATATTCTGTAACACAATCTAACGGTAAATATACTCGTTTTCTAAAAAATTAAATGCCGCTCCTATAATACGTAGTATTTTGCTATACTCTATCCCGGACAAAAGTTACCTTGTGACCCGCAAGGCAGTATGCTTGTCCGTCACGACCGGCTCAAATGTATGGTAAAGTCTCCCCCAATGTGGTGCGCGTCAACTTTCTTGTTTTAGTTTGCGAATGCTGCCGACGACGATGAGCGTGGTTATGACCGAGACAGAACAAAAAAATCGCAGACAAGGTCGCTCTTGGCTGGGACAGAGTGTAGTGATAATTTACAGAACGTACTGTATAAATAATATTTAACGTACAATTTTAATTTAAATGTACATTTTGTAGATTTGAGTTTTCCAAGGAGCCAAAAACAAAAGCGAGTTTAATTTTTGTACGTAATGCAGATAAAAGAGATAAAAAGATTAATAAGAATAGAAAATGTTTTCGAGAATATATAAATAAATCATTATATGAGCTAACCTTTGTTAGTCAACAGGTATATAGAGTGTGCGAGATTCGTGTTGGTTTTAAAAAATATAAATTTATAACACGTCAATAATTTAAAACAAGGGTTTGTAATATTGGTAGTAAAAATCTTTTGTTTGCGAGTAGACATTTTTTATTTACAAAGCAATCACCAATACTTTGATATTTGTTTGAACAAATCGATTATTAATTTAAATTATTTAACGCTATATCATACGGTACGAAAGATATTATCTTTCACGCGATATCTGTTCAATCAAACATCAAAGCAGCTCCCCCGAAAAGTATAGTCTAGTTACAAGCAGCGACTGTATTAAAAAAAATAACGATTATAGGAAAATAGAGTGTGGAGGGTCCTTGGATCGTCAAATCGACAATTTCACCATTTCGGTATTTGGTACCCTAAGTGAAACAACTCGCGTTTGAAACATCGTTTTAAGTCTTTGGTATTTTCAAGTACATATTTATATACGTATGCTCAGACGCAAAAACACGTCGATTAGTAACCGGGGCACTACTACCGCGGAAGAACGAGCGGCGCGAATTGAGTCCGGCTACACATTTCTAGGGGGATTTTTAAGGGCCGACCACCAACTTCTTTCGGGGTGAATACGCCGATGAATTGGGGACGTTCTGCGCGCGTTTACAAAAATCCGATTTTTTTTTTTGGACGAGTATCCAGAAAAAAGGCAACCGTAACACTACACGCGCATAGGCAACGATGATAATAATAATTATATATATATATATTATACACTATAAATTGTACGCGGGGAACCGTTATGGCGTTTAAAGCAAATCCAGGGCCGACGAGGGGTGCCAAAAAACGGAACGTCCGTCCGTATTTCGGTAATTTCGATTTATGGGCTCCAGATTGGTTTCTCCCCCAAACGCGTTTCGCATCCCCCAAAACTGTCGGTCCGTTCGTCAAATCATCTCGTCATTTGCGATCCCCCCCCCCCGTCTCACCCCGCGCACGCGTCAATATCTATTGGTCGGCCTGCTCTGGTGATGGTGATGATGGTGGTGGTGTCTCTTCTTGTCCTGCGACCGCGGACGGTACGCGTCGTTGACGACCAGCTCGGCGCCGTCGCGCATGCTCTCCGCCCGCGGCGACGACGGGTCGTGGTGCAGCGTGTCCTTGGCGCGCCGGCCGCCCGGCTGATGGTGATGGTGGTGATGGTGTTGGCGCGAGTGTTTCGGGGACGCGGCCGACTGGTGGAGGTTCTCCCAGGCCTGTCTGTAGTACCGGTTCAGCCCGCCCCGGCTCTCGGACCCGGACGAGTCCAGCGAGGCCACCGTGTTCGTGTCCGGCGACGCGCGGTGACGGTAATGTTTGGCACTGCGGTTCCTGTGCAGGAAAAAAAACCGAAGGATCAGCAAACGACGTCGATGAGAACACAACGGTTGTCCGGACTTGTCGCGGTGTACAGAATATAATATACGTGTCCCAAAAGTCACCGTGCACCGTTTTTTTATTCGTGGAGACACGTTCGCGGGTGTTGAACACCACCACCTCAGTATACGAATCCGGGTGTTCACATCGCGTTATTACATTCGGGTTACTTATTATTACGTCGGGGTGTTTGTAGTACGACGTTGTACGTCCGCAACGTGTTTACATTAACCGGTTAGTTCGTCCCGAAAAATTATGACGTTGGCCCCTAACCGTGGCGTTATAATGGTATTCCGAACACGGTGCGACGTTTCATAGTAAACGTTGTAATACGAATGAAAAAGAAAAGGAGTTTTTCCGTTAACTTCGCCAACGCTCGAGCAGAATTTGGTGCAAAAAATAGGCACGTTTACGAATTAACGTGTTTTACGTTTACAATACGTTAATGTGGGGGGCGTTTTGTACAAAAATCGTTCGGGCTACAAGGGGGTTTCGAGTGTTTTAGACGTTTTTTATGGGGTTTTAACGGTGCGAGATTTCTTCGAGACGAATACACAAATTTATGGTGTTGATTTTAAAAATTTCGAAATAGCCGTTTTGTCAACGTTTTTTTTTTTTTCAAAAATTTAAATTAAAAAAAAAATTGTTAGGTAAACTAATATTAAAAATTCACAAAATCGCGTAATCTTACTGTACGAAATTTAAAGAGAACAAAAGTCACCAAAATTTAGAAAAAAAATATTGGTAAGTTGTCATTAACCAACTACAGTTTTCAAACTAGCTAAAAATTATACTGAAACAATTAACAAACGTACACAATGTACCTATGTGATATTGTGTTAACGTAATAATTAATTTAAAAATAATGAACTACCGGTAATTTGGTCAATTTTTACTCAAATTTAACAACTTTTTTTTTTTTTAATTTAGTTTTAAAAAAAGATCGAAAAATGGCCGTTTTAAAAATTTTTTTAAATCTTTTAAAAATTAATACTGTCGATGTATCACGTGTTACGGGACTTTTGGGACATGCCGTCGACCGACCAACACGAAAATACCGTTCTTAAGCGTGCAAAAAAAAAAAAAAAAGCAAATTATACAATATAAATTATATTATATAATGGCCAGTACTTGATTTGGGAACAGAGTTCCTCTTTTTTTTTTTTTTTAAAAAATTACTTTAGCATATCCCTTCTAATTTGCTACACCTAATGGTCCTCCAGTATCAAGGCACGTCGATACAAATTCGATTTTTTACACTAAACTGCGACCCTTAGGTAGGTATTTTTTTATCCAAATCAAGCACTGGTAAATGGTTATAAATATCGTGCAGCAGGCGATAAAATAAAACTGTGCATTGGTGTAGAGGATGAAAAAAAGATCATTTACGAAAACAGTACGCGCTTGTTTGCAAGCGATGCAGTATTGCGATCGATTGACATCATAACGTCCACGTAATTGTTATGCTCGTGTATTGAAAACGTATCACGACGGAAATTTTAAACGGATTGTATTTGAAAACAGCATTTTATGTTTTGTTCATCAATTCACACTGGTCGTATTCGGCATTAATTTAAAACACATTTTGCGACTTATTTTCAATGATCAAACAAAGCAGAATTTTATAAATTAACTCGTACTTAAAAATGATCAACAACAATTATTGAAAATTTAAGGAAGTCAAACAAAATTGCATCACTTTTACCGATTTCAAAACATCGAATATGACTAAAATACACTTTGTGTTCATTTTATAGTATATAATACGTCGGTGATCATAATGCGTAGAAGGCAGTGCGTTTATAGAAAATGTTGAGGTGCGGATACACATTTATCAGTCGTACCTTAGACTTATGGGGTATACACACGGTTTTGGTATAGTTTATGGTTTATGTGTTTTATTGCGGTGGTGCGCGGTTATGTACGTATTGTCATAGCGGGTTAGAGAAATAGCCGGCTCGGCTTCTATACGCCCTAGAGAACTGACGCCGTCCGACTTGCTGGTCGGGGAACGGCATTGCCAGGAGTGTGTACCATCGGGACGGCATATCGTTATGCGAACCGGTCGGAAGTTTGTGATTCCTATTGCTGCGAACAAACAAAAAAAAAAAAAAAACAGCCCACATATAGCCGACAAGCGATTTTGTTAGACGCACAGACGTGTCAAGGATTATTGAACGCGCACACATAAAAAAAAACACGTACAAAAACTGTTAGGCGTATTATTGCAATACGGTAAACTTATTATAGTTGTAATTGCAGCACACCGAACTGTTGTCGTACGTTACCTTTTCACTAGAATGACGATCGTGGTGACGACCGCTGCGAGGAACACGAACGCTCCGAACACTCCCAGCGCGATTATCGCTCCTACAAAAAAAACGCCGTTAATCACTATTCGCAGCACTTTCCTGCACTCCGTCCGGTGTGAGTGGGCGCACCGATTTCGGACGTTTAGAGACTGCGAAAACGGACGAAAACGGCAATTTTGTTAAAAAAGAAAAAACTTTGTTGGAAAATTTCGCGAAAACGGGCCCCGTCGATCGCGCGTAATTCAGAACGTTCGGGGAGCCGCGAGAAGGTGAGACCGGCGCTCGGTGTTTGTACGTCCGAAATCGTCGCGTTGTTTTTTCACCGGACAATGCAGGTTGTGTATCATCGACAATTCTCGTCAAATAATTACCCAAATTCAATTTAGGCCCGATCCGGTGCTCGCTTTCGACCTGAGTCGGTACGTTGGCTGCGTTCGGGTTCGTTCGCACGTGAACGCTGTCTGGAATCTCGTTGTCGTGCGGATGCGCCGAGGCGATCACCACGTTGGATGACGTCTGACCGCTATCGTCCTACAACGAAGTGAAAGTAACACCGTTTCGTTCAGTTTCTGGTTGATAAAGCACCGGGTTTTTTTTTCCGAACTGAATAATCTCGGATTATAATCTTAGTACTGTACGATACGGTAACGTTGTATTACTACGTTGTTCGACCCGAATACGACCGACTTTTCTTTTTCGTACCAAACAACGCATACGCCTGTGCAGTCACTATATACTCACTTGGTCGTTGGCTGGTTTCGTCAGCGAAGGAGACTTGGTAGTGAACGGCCGCGGTTTTTCACGGACGGTAGGCGACGACGGTGGCGCACGGCTGCTGGGAACCGTACTGGTGGCGGCGGACGCGGCTTTTGTCACTAGCACGGGGGGTGTAACTACAGGCGTTTTGATTTCTTCTACAATCAACGTTAATAAAACAACACACTCTATGAGTTTTGGCGAGATAACGCGGGATTTTCGTTTCTAACCTTTACACGAGGGCGGTTTACCGTCGTACAGTCCGCTCGGTAAACATATCAACTGTTTAGATCCGACCAAACGGAATCGTCTGGACGCACACGAATACTCTACCACGGTCCCGACGACGCTTTCGTTGTTTGACATCTGGTACTCGCCGTTGGCGATCGCTGGAGGGTCTTCGCATTTTCGCACTATATCGTCGTACAAACACGGTTTACAATCGACATTAAAACACGTACTGCGACGCGATTAAAACCACGTAATGTATACATATGTACGCATTTTTACCTGTACACTTTGGAGGTGGCCCGTCCCATCTCTCGTCTAGATCGCAAATCAACCGGTCGCGACCGTTCATTTTATACCCTTCGACGCAACTGTACTGGACTTGACTCAAATAGTTGATCGTGCCGTTGATCAACTTATAACTGCCGTTGGAGATTTCCGCCGGGAAACCGCATTGAATTTCTGCAAAGCGTGTCGTAACAAACGTGATGAAACCGTTCTCGCGCACACGTCACAACGTTACTTACGTTTGCACACCGGAGGAAATTCGTTATAAAACCCTGTCCCGAGACACGTGCGAGTTGACGGTCCTATCAACAAATGACCTTCGTCGCAAGCGTACTCGATTACAGTGCCGACATTAAAGTCTTCGGCAATCATTGTTGAATTCGGCGGCTGCTCTGGACTGCCACAAGCATTGGGTTCTACAATGCGAAAACATATCATGACAAACGGCGAATTTTTTCGAATACCGTGTACCGAGTACGTTCGAAACGATTACGATTGAAACGATTTGAAAATATTTTTACTATTCGTCAACTAATATTGCTATGATTAGGTATACCCACTTATTTCTTGCGCGGAAAACCAACAGTTTGAACGAATTAATTTTAAGAGTAAAAAAAAGTTTTTAACTAAAATTGTACCCGCCACCGAACACTATCGAGTGCACGAAATACGTACGGTGCTGGCAGATGAAATTTAACGGAGCGTTGCAGTTAGTATCCGACCATAACCAGCCTTTGGCGCCATCGAACCGAGCGCAATCGCCGCCGTTGATGGCTGTAGGTACTTCTGTGCCACTCGACGAAACGCTCCAGAACGAAACGGTCACATCATCGCCGTTGAGCCATTTCCAGTTGTTTCTGTCGTGAGCGTCCCTCACGGCGCCCATCCAATATTGACTTTGTGAATCACTCCTAAAATATCGTGTGCGTAGAGAGTGAATATTGTAAAACACTAAAATATAATATTTGTACGCGTATAACACGTGCAGATAACAATAAATTTAAGCCCATGGTCACGAAAGGTGTTTTTTAGTTTCTCCGAAAAATATAAGCGGTATCACGCAAACGAGGGGTTACGTTGAATAACTATTACGAACCAATATAAACTGTGTTATAAACGTGGTTTTTTCTTTTGCGTCGAACAAGTGCTTCTATTATTGAAAATCTCAGGGTACCACGGTAATCTGTGTACTTATATCATAATGTATACATTTATTTCGAGCGTACCTGTGTCTCCTCCATAGTTCCCAACTGACGAACCCTTGTAACGCGGGATTGCTTTCGTCGACTAACGTGCCGCTCCTCGATCTACAAAAACTCAACGCGTCTCTCAAGTTCATCGGCTGACGGTTGTAAAATATATAACACTTTCCGTTGTATGTTGCAGTACTTCCCGGCGGTTGATCTCTAAACTGAGGACATCTTTCGATCGGTAAAGCCTATAGGGAAATTTCAAAATTAGTATCGTAATAGAAGATCGTGCGTATTGTCCGCCACTATAATATTTTGTACGGACACATTAAAAATACGATCAAACAGTGTATAAAAACGATTTTTACAGTAATCGTACAGTATTTCTTTTTATATTTATATTTATATTTTTTATTTAAGTCAATATGTTGTTTGTCTCGTTTGAACACAACCTAAATGTCGAAATGATTGTGCCATACTTGATCGGTGTAGACGAACGCTTCACAAATCGATAGCTGAGTGGATCCACTAGCCGTTTCCATGTGGACACTAACAAACGCTCCTGGCATGGGAGGATTACACGGCAGAAACAACGGTTTGCCTTCATCAATAAACCCAGTGAATCGGTTGCATATGGGATTCGTGCCTAGGTCTGGCCGGTTGTTTCCCACTCGAACGACTATCGTAGCAGGTTTGTTTTTACCTGTAAACAAACGTATCATGCTCGTGAAACAGCCATTACTATCTATTTATTTATTTATATTGTTGAATCTAAACAATAAAAGTATCGTGTGTCATTATGACAAGCTGTATCTTGAGACTTGGGAACGTTTTAGAGTTTTAGACGGTGAGAAACGTTTTTTTTTTTTCAAAACAAAGAATTTGCATTGTTTTTTGTTACAAGAAAGCGACAATATTATATACAGGTAGTTGGATCTGTGATGGGTACTACTTTCTTTGACCGGTTTTCTGCGCACGTTTTTCGCACGTGCTATTGGAATAATAAATGATATAATATTATAAATTGGTGGAATTCATTATAGTCGGTAATTTAACAAAAATAATTCTATGAACTATTATTAATAGCACGAAAGTAGTGTAATTTATTATACTGGATACACAAAAACAAAGAAATTAATGAGAGTGAAAACACTCGCAAAGCTGTTAATTTTATACTTTACGCTTTATAATATTATACTTTGATTGATTTTCTTGTGAAACGATTGATTTACCTATGAGAATTTTAAAATCAAACAATTGAGTTTTTAACTTTACAAGTCACCATAGGTACTATAAAAAACGATATCATACATATACGCATACATTTGAAATTGAATTTTATACGTACTCAGTAGGTATGCCGATAAAAGAGATATGACACTTTATAAATTATAAAAGTAAAAATTAATTAACTGAATATCACTTCAGGGAAAGAGACAGTTTACAGCGTAACATAATTTAAAATTAAATAAAAAATTTTCTCAAAATAATTTTTAACAGTACGAAAAAAAAATAAACATTCATAAAAAAAAATAAAAGAAGTTTTTGATGAAGGGTTGGAAAAATCTAATATGGCTCGTCTTTAATTTTGAAAAAAAATATTACAGTATGTAACGATAACGTTACAATTTTTCTACGATTAAGACATTACTTATATGCCTTTGATTTCAAATTATTTTTTTTAAAATGTTGGTTGTTTTTCGATCGCTTTAATACATTCATCAACAAACATCGAACAACCAGACAATTTTTCGATTTTTAAAACACTGTTAGAACAATTTACTATTATCGTGTGCTCTGTAATCGCACGTTTATCTCATTTAACAAACATTTGTACATACCTATTGGTTTAAAATATGGATAATTTTTTACAATGTTATCGAGTTGTTCGCATCCTGTAGGTTTGTATAAAAACGGCTAAAAATCCCGAGGTAAGAGATCTCGTGTAAAACTTTGAGTATCCGCACTATGTACACCAATACTATAACGTAGGTAATAAGTAAAATTTGTTTAGAAGGAATCTTAACGTTTTTGTCAGAGATAGAGGACCGAGTCTCCTCGTTTGCGTCCATATCTTTTTTAAATTCTATTCATTTGTATATATATATATCAACTACGTTTGTAAAATATACCATAATGATTATTAATTAATTAAAATATATACGATGAATAAAATTTACATTTTTATGCTTCTCATTGGCATATTCTGCAGCACATTATCGATACGTTATAATTATTACTCAAATTCGATAGTTATCTAATACTGCGCCGAATCGACTTAATTATTATTATACGATCCATACGCAGTTATAACAGCACATACATCATCTAATTATGTCTTGTAAGCACGTCGTATCCAATTAATAACGGTTTTTTTTATTAAGTTATCTGTCAGGTGCACTCACCACAGCAAGCTTTTCCGAAATCCAGTCTCACCAACTGTACCATGTACGGTTCCAAGAGGTTAACGTACCACCACGGGGTGCGTTCCGGTTTGGTGAGCGTGCACGTTTCGGGGCTGAAAAACGAACTGGTGCTACCGTCGATGGCCTTTTGCGGCAGTCCGCCGGGTTCCGAACTGATCTGCATTGGAGCTTTGCCCGCGGCCACGTTCAACACTGAAACGAAATACGCGGTTTACCATACGAATAAATAAATATATATATATAATAAGAAAAATAATCCGCGCAAAACAATCGGAATGTAAAAAAAAAACTATTTTTGGACGAAATATTATGATACGAGAATAAATATTATATATACAATAACCGTGAGGTCTAGGGAAGGCGAATTTGCAGTAGCGTTTTCGATGGGGCACCCCCGAGAGCCTTTTTTTTTTTTATTCAAAACGTGTGATTTACGTAATTGAACTGTCGTGAACTGCACTTTTCAAGTCAGTATACATAATCAACGTGAAATTCACGTTGATGGGGGTATGTTTGTGCGAGCGGTTGGCAAACCCCTAAAAAGAGTACAAATACACGCATAAAGCATAATCATTTAAACATACACACACAAGTGGGTAACGCTGCGAAATTTAGTTTTCAATAAATATTTGGATTATTTTTTAATCATAGGTACTATACCTCTACTGGCCTATTAAAACGTATAGCTATTTTGACAAGTGTTAACGTGCGGACACAATGAAACGAACCCGCAACCTGCACACGCCACCGTACTGCAACTATACACATTGTATTTTGTGAGAAAAAAAAAATCGACTGAATGTTTTGTATGCGATCACTCAAGCTTTAAATAGTCGTGTTACTTCACTTTTTAGATTGTGCGTGAAAACCAAAACAAATTCGTCATGTAAAACCATAAGATCCGAATGGCATCACGGTCGCGCGTCGAACGATCGGGTTTGTGGGTCAGAGAACATGGATCAGCATAAACGTCGTCGTTTTTACCTCTTATAACCATTATAATAATACTGTAGGTATTGTATATATAATATAACGATAAAAAAAATACGTTTAACGAGGAACGAGAAAGAAACATGCTGCAGAAAAGAAATTGTACAGTAGTTATTTTAACTAGGTAATCTGGGTTTTAATTGCGGGTGCGTGTTTTTTCAATACATATATGTACCTAACAATACAAACACGCATTTCATAGGTAAACACTCGTATATATTATTATAGTTTATATACTGAGCGACGTATTGAGTTTGAACGTATTACCCAAACCTTTGTATATTTGGAAGTGGATTGATTACACAAAGTCACTGCACTTAAAACGTGTTCATCAGAGTATTGTTAACGTTAACTATATATTGACGAGATGAATTCGAAAATAATAAAAAGGTAAAAAAAAAAAAAAAGTATAACAATCCCACCACTAGTGAGTGGAGAAGAATAATCACAGCTTTGGCGAGTCAATTTCAGAAACGCTTTTCGTTTTACGAAAATTACACGATTCTGAACTAGCGTATGTAAAATATACACAACGAGACGTAGGTGCCAAAGATTCGACGAATATAAACAATCTCGGTGGTGTGTTATGGCCGAAATCGCACAGAAATGAAAAATAACACGTACGCGCAAACGACTATAAGCTAAAATTGCGGTTAAGGAACCGATTTTGTAAAATTTTTACCCAATTTTAGGAAAACAATATTACGTAGTGTAGACTGTATACTAAAATTACGACTGTAAACTGAAAATTAAAACTTTTATAAATCGTATTACATAGCAACGAAACGTAAAAAAAAAACAAAAATAGGAATGACAATATTTCGTTGCTACATACGTCTGAAATAAAGGAATCGCGTTCCTTTTGAACCAACCAAATCCGTTTTTCCAAATAGGAATTGATTCCGTTCCCTAAAAACACTGCATTTTACACTACGTACGTCACACAGGTATATATAACATTTTTGTATACTACACATCCGTACTATAATTATGTGTATCGCGCGACATGGCGATAAATTGTTTAGTTTTTGGACCGAAAACTGCAGTTTTTTTTACAGTGTTTTACACTGTATCAGCCATTCGTCAGCGTTGA
>CM029360.1:3150951-3287032 GCA_017140985.1 Hormaphis cornu
TCATCGTTCGAAAAATAGGACGGAAAAACTTGTGCAACGAAAAGGTATAGTGCCAACATCGAAATTCATAGTGCCGTATTAGTAAAATATGTACAGATAAATTAATGTGTTACAAGCATATAAATTAAGACACCATAGTGATTCAGTATAATAATATAAAGTCATCAAAATATTCATAAAATGCTTGTGACGTATATAATAGTAATATATATAAATCACTCGTTCTTACTCTCTATGAGTTCTTGCTCAGATACACACGTTATAAATTGTGTAACTATAATATTGTATCCGAAGACTGTTGTATCTTATTCGTTCATACATTAACGTTGGAATGCAGTTAGGAAAAAAAATCGTTATTAGGTTTCTATATAGTTTTGGGGGAGTGTTTTTTCTACATACCATTTCACTCGGGTAGACTTCTATTCACTGAGTGGAACAACTGGTTTCTTGAATATTGTTAAAAAAGGGTCCACCCTATTACCCGTAGGCCGTAATAGTTTTGTAGACGACGCGGTTAAATTCAAACGTATATAGTTTAACAGAATGATGCATCATGCACCTGCAGCAAACTCGTTTTTTTTTTTTTTACTTTCGAAAATAATTATTTTTGAGCTAATGACGTATAGTTGGGAAGAAACAGAACTACCTGCCTTTATATATATATACATACATATACCTACATACGTATATAAAACTAAAAAATGTGTAAGAGGATGTTGGAAAATGAAATGACTAATACCTACCCAGACGATAAACTACATCATGTATATAATAATTGGTAATGCACATAGTGCGTATGCAGGATATACCTCTAAGATATTATGTAACGTAATTTAATACGTCATCATGTTTATATTACTAACAACTGAAATGAGACGTCTCACGTTTATTTTTCTATAAGAGAATAAAAGATACGTCTCTAATTTAAAATTGATTTGGATATTATATATTATGTAGGTACGTACATGTAGTTTGAAATTTTTTATTATTCGATTATGTTACAATATGGATTATATTTAAATTATACTCTTTTGATAAACGTAGTGCGAGATAGTTATAGAATATTGTGTTCAGACTAATGGAGAGTGGAGACAGTATAAGGCTTTTTGTACGTTATGAATATTAGTTTACATAGTATATAATGACACCCTAAGTTATTTTATATCATTATAGTCTCCATACGCAAACAATGTTCGTATGTCTTTTTATTATATTCATGCCTACATAAGATTCGCGTGAAAGTACCTACATTTTTAAAAAGAAAGTGAATATTATTGTATTATAAAATTTAATTATCAATTTTTATAAGTATATAGACCAGTGGCGGAGCATCGATTTAAAAAGCGCGTAGGCAAGAATACTAAAAAAAAAAAAACCCTACACAAAACGTCTTTAGAATAATAATGATTTAATAAACAATAAACATGTTAGGTTATAGGACGTATAGACTCGTCTACAACTTTATCTGAATCATTTAGTTATTTTAACGTTTCGTTGTGTTTGACAAACTATGTTTATACATCGGTAGAAGAATGAAACGGTTGGTCCGTTTGCAAGCCAACAATAATACTGTTAGTGTTAAAATATAATAAAAAAAAAGAAAAAAAAGTGGAATGTCGGCGGAAATCGGATTCGAAAATCGAGACCTCGGCGGCACAACAAAAATATGCAAAATGACACATTTCCATGATTTCAAATAGGATAATGCGACAACAGTGTTTGAATTTTAATCAGCTTTTTTAAACTTCAATCTAAACAATTTTCATTTTTCTCTTTTTATTTTTTAAGTGTACAGCAGTGCTTACGTCTCCTCTAATGTAGACTAAAATGAATATCGGTTATTCCAGGTGATTACCAAAATAAATAAAATTATTTGTTAATACTGATATGACCACTTCACAAGTACTACTTTTAAATTAAACCGTTTTTGTTTTTCAGTTTTTTAGAAGAGATATTTTTTTTCAGAATTGGATTGAGTAAAATAAAACCATTGTATGCTTTTCTTCACAAAAAAAGAAAGTACATCCAGAATAAATATATTTGCCCTTGGCCTTATTAATTATAAAATATTTTATACGGTCTTTATACATATATATATATATTATACCTCTAATACAAAATACGTTATATTACAATATATAGTCACGAGTCACGACTTAATAGTCGCTAACAATAGATTAAAAATTTCATTTCAAGGTCCTGATGAACATCTTTTCGACACTTTCAAGTTCACAGGCCACCAATAAAACAATAACGATCAAAGATCGATCTATGAATTTTTGTTTTGAAGTTTGAATTAACTTTTACTTTTTTTATCGATAATCAAGACTTTGTTCTCTCGTCAACATAATATATTATAATAAAATAGTATGCTAATGAATGTTTTTACCGGTTATCAGAAAGATGTATCGCACATCATGAACATTCACGAACAAACTATACGTACGACAACATTCAATCGTTTGCTAAACTGGTAACGAGCCATTATTAAACGAATTATGAATTGTGCAGAAACAATGTTAAGGACTGTAACGGTGTGATAGAACTTTATTTCACCTCGACACACGACTCTGTAAAAAAAATCTAATATACCTACGCTGCACTGTTTGAATCACGTAAGATATAATAGTTAGAGAACATCAAACATATCTATGAATTGTCGCCACTGACTTTACATGTTTTTCTACAATATTAGTTTCAGCGAGCGCATTTAGGAAAAACAAAAAAATAATCATTTAAATGCTAGAGTAATTTTTTTTCTAGAGAAATCTCTCATTTTTTTTTTGTACATTTTAAGTATTAATTTAAAACGTGTCTCCCGGGTGACGAAGTGTTTTTTTATTACGCTATAAGGGTTGTTGATGTGTGCGTAGGGGATATAAATATATACGCACGTGATGAGTGGAGGGATAGAACAAAGGTGGCCGAGCCCGAATAGTTGGGACTTGGGAGGAAGGCGGAAGGAAACGAAGAAGAAGAAGAAATTCTATAAAAAAATCTTCGGGGTAGCGAGACGATACACTTTTGCGCCCCCATAAAATGTTTTCGGTTCGCGACTCCTCTGCGTGACCTGGAAATTCGTATTGTGTTTATGTGTATAGCCGCAGTGGCGCGTCCAGAAGTTTATAAAGGGATGGGGGATGTAAACACGGGAATGAAAATTCATTTTAACGTAGATGTAAAAGTCAAAAGAGTAGGTGCCTTCCTAATATCATTCACCGGACTCGGTAAATACACTCGGTACACATGTAGGGAGACTTAAGACGGCTTAATCTTCGAAAAACCGAGAACGACCCCAAAAAGTTTATTGCTTATTTTTCCCGCGTTCTTCCCGAAAATAGCTTTTTGTCGTACAACGTTTTTCATCCCCCGCGCTAAACGTTCGACGCGAGTTGTAACGATACAGACGTATTTTCAAGGAGCACAAGGGGAGGAAATGTTTAGAGAGAGCGGAAAGTCTGAGATACTACGTTTTACACGATCTGGAACGCGTTACTCGTCAAGTGTTTTCTTTTTTACTCTGCGTACGTTCTACGACCGACGTTAGCACGGCCAGCCAGTAAATCTACGAGTTCGCTCGTAAAAAAAATATCACGACGAGATACAACCCTTGCGCACGCCACCCGTAGGACGACCCTTGCAGCGTATCGTTCGGCGCGTACCCGTGCGCAAATTTACCCCGTCTCGCGCGAAATCGTCCGCAGGATACCACAGGTGTAGCGTGTGCCGGCTGCTTGTCGATCGGACGTGAAATTAATTCGCAAAATCAATTTATTGACTGACGACACGCACACGCCGTGGCAAAAGGAAAGAAAGAGAGAAGAATTTATAATAATATTATTCACACATATACCTAACAGCAAAGCCTCCCACCCGGAGACCTCGGAGTGAAATCTCTTCTTCGGTTATACCCGCCCAAAAGTGTTGGCACTGTGTGTAGAAAACGTACACGACGTTTATACGGACGCGGAATGTTTGACCTAGATGCTGCGGCGGAACCGGTCGCCGCAAACCAATGAGAGAGCCGACCGTGGCCTTCACCTAACTGGAGGAGGCCACGCCGTCGTACGAACGTGGAAAAAAAATAAATAATAATACACCAAAGTGTATATTGTAAGTATACAAGACACCAAACGCTTCGAGTTATAAGTCTATATCATCGGTACTTAAGAAAAAATAGTAAAAAATTTTTTTTCCCCCGAGCCCAAATCACCGGACGCGGTCCGACGTGTATCCGCGGTGAAGTTCTCGAGTGGATGGAATGAATGAGAAAAAAAAACGAACAAAAAAAGTTATTACGATTCGTAATGTCGCCGCACAACACCACGCTGCAGCGTTAAGCAGGTATGCGAGAGGAGACTTGTGATTATAACGAACATTAATCAATGGTCAAGAATTATTAATATACTATGTACTAATTACAGTTTCTCGGTCGTGTATACTTCGATTAACACACTCGAAAAAATATTTTATACGACGTGTAATGATAGACACGCAGCTCAAAGCGTTTCGTATATAGTTATGTACGATTTAGAAAAATGTTGTCTACACGATCACATAGAACGTAATTATACGCTGGGTAGTACAATATTTTTTTAAAAGTATACGGCCATATCGCAATATTTGACAGTTGAACGGACTACAAATTTCAAAAATGTGTCACGAAAAACACGGGACAAGAAAGTTATGGCGTAGTAATGAAGCCACGATATAGAAAAAAATAGTTTTCATTTATTCCGGTAATTATTATGTTTAATACATCATAAACACGGTGTATATTACGCAGGGCACAGTAATTTGTGTTTGTATATAGAGTCTGAGCGCAGCAAAGAATTATTTTATACAACACTATACGATATTCCGAGCCATTGAATTGTGTACAGAAGGCGGAAAATGTTATGCGAATGGTACTCATAATAAACTTTTGACGAAACTTTGAATTTTTATAGTTGTTGAATTAATACTGAAATAAAAAAAAAAACACGGTAATGGTATAATGTTTATGACGAACACGGATTTTAATAACATTTGTTCGTAATACGTAGCAAGCTCGGCAGTAAGTATAAGAACGTATTATTATTTTCGTTTTGAACCGGTGGTGAAAGTTCGAGTAAACATAATTTGTGTGTGAAAAATATATTTGAAAACAATGCCGTATGATTAAATTTAATAAGTTTTAAATAAAATGTTTTGTAAAATACTTAAACTGTACGTTCGATGTTTATTGTTTACACTCAATAATAGTACCTTTTGAGATAATAGTATATGTTTATTGAACATTATAGTTACCTATATGATCATAATATCCGACTGACAAATATATTCACAAACATTCTCTGGTTACGTTAGGTTATGTCTCTTTGTCAATTATTGTCAACATGGTTTGTAAAACTAACTTAGGTAAATATAAAAGTTTTCCGATTTCATTTACACACCAGTTAAGAGTAATCGGGAGGTGGGATATTCTATAAATTAAAATATATCTAGTTGTGTGCGCTATATCTCTGTTTCGTTTACTTTTCTAAGAGAAATTACAATAGTAAGATATTTTGTGATACATACCTATAGCGGTTTTAAAATAACAATAATTAAATCCGTCGGTGGTAAACATTTGTTTATACAATTTGAGAATTCAATACAATATAGAAACCAACTATTGCAGGCTATAACATACTTTTAAGAAGTACAATGTTATGGTAGTAACAGAGGAAATATTACCATAAGTCGATTCCACTTGGCGTACAGACTAAAAGTCCAATATTTACTGGAAAAAAAAACGTGACTGGAATCTACTTTGCCGGCCCTTCATCTACTGCGCAGAGATCAATGCAAATTGTAGATATACGTACCTATAACTTTCGTTCTGTAGTGAAAGAGTCGCACGAAAAACGAAAACGGAATGTCACAAATCGTGCACGAGCACACTCGTTGTACATACAGATAGAACACGACTGTTGGTGTCGTGATTTTTACAGTACCCACTTTTTATTTCGTTTTCCACTAATCTATTTTGAAAGTGAAGACTTGACTACGGTGTGGTATCTAAACGATATTATAATCCAAATAGATGAACAACAATGTAAAATTCGATTTTTCACGAGTAGATATAGTTTACAAGTAACAATGTATGTTGTAGTAATTTTATTTACTAACAGTCGATGAGTAAATATGATATCAATTTTAGATTCTTAATGAAATTATAAAATTGTAACAGGTGAAAACTAAAACTCGAAACGGCGTCGAAAATCCATAAAAAAATATTGATGAACTATGCGCTATAAGGCTGCGCTAAGGGATTCGAAAGTTTTAACGACTAAAATAAATTACTTGCGCAATTCATTTAAAAACATTGGACTAAATCAATATGGTTTGTGACTGGGGCGAATAATTATAGGCCCAATTAAAAGTAATCAAACGTACATCCATTGTAACTTAGGCATTTTTAGTGGTATGCAAATAATTAAAAATTCGCTGCCGACAAAACAGGTTTTGTTTTAATATTCGTTTTCAGTAATTGATATTTGCCTTACACGTACCGCACAACAGGAATCACGAATCAAACCGTACCAGCAGTATAATGTGTTACAATGGGCACATTTATAATAACAAATTAATATAAAAAATATACATATATATTGCTGTATTACACACACTCGTACGATAAAAAGTCAAAGACCCTAAAAAATGATTTTCTGTTTGTTGTTTTTATAAACTTGTGAATTTTTTAAGACTTTTGTGAATGATTCTCGTGATCATACTACACGTGTCACATATACATATGATTTATAATTCGTACCGTGTCAATAAGTAATATTCCATACGTTTCTTCGTTTGCAAAAACGAATTCTTACACGTAGTGTCACTAAGCGTGATCACGAATCCGATATAAAATGCAATGGAGCTGCTTAAATTGTTTTTAATTCACGACGCACAGTCCATTATTAATAGAAGACGAAATGCGTACAGGACCTACATTTTTGCCCACAAATAGGAGGATCACGTATTGTTTGAGTAATATTGGCTCGTTTCCCAAGCACCGTTAATTTGACACACACACACATATGACCCAGTGCAAATGGTTGCATATTATACTTTTTTACTTAAAGTACACGGTTCACATGAAAACACAATTGTGTAACATAAGTATGTATTAATATCTGTGTACATACGTTTCGAATTATTTCTATATTATTACACATCTTATTAAAACGCGGTTTAACATATGTAAAAAGAATTATTACAAAACAACGAGCTCGTAACGAGCTATTTTTCGTTTTTTGATTTTGTACAACGCGTTTTCTTTACTGTCTATAGTTAACTTTAAAGTTGTGTAAAACGCATAAAGGTATTTGAAAACAGTTTACACGCGGTGTCGCAGTTGGAATTTAAAAAAATTTAACAAAACAAAGTACTAAAAAGTATAGATCAATTAAATGAATAGGGAAAAACATTATCTTGTTATCCTTTTTTTTTTTTTCCGAGTCTGTGTCGTCCAACACTATATCAATATTGTATAATTCAACTATATTTTATTCGACTTACTAAATCGGACTGGAGGGCAGCGCGGTTAGTTGATAAATATTTAAATATTTTAGTGCGTACCATAATCACCGAATCAGCAAGAAATTGCATTGTCGAGTATACAGTTTATTTTTAATTAAGTACATAATATGTTGCAGGACGACACAGACTCCAAAAAATGTGATATCGTTGTTTTTTTCTTTTCATTTAATTACATTATACTTTTTAGCGTTCTTTGTACAGTTTGTTGAAGTCGGTTTTATTTATTTGTTAAATTTTCTTTTTATTTCAAAATTTTTAAGTGGAATGTGACGTTATTGTTAACCATTGACGTACCTAACTAAATTAACAACATTTCAAGTTAGCTTATATTTTTAGTTCATAATACTTATGTTTGCTGCAAGATACATTTTATCATTAAAGTACTACCTATAACTAATAAATTCTTAAAAAAAAGATTGATTGATTGATTGATTTGGTAATGATTTATTGGGTATAATTACTTCTCCTCTTTCGCTTTCTTGATCCATCCACTTAGGAGTCGGCTAACCATACCTTCGATTCGTTTTTCATATACAATTCATATAAACGCAGATATATGGATGAGATAGAAAAATACCTAATATCGATCAAATTTCTGTTCAAAAATTGTTTTAAATCAATTTAGTTCAATAATGTGTTAGTACATAAAATAAAATATTAGTTAATACATTTATCGACACATATCGAGGTTACAGACCACGCTTATCCGACATAGGTAAATTCATTATCTACGTACTATTTAAATGGTCAATTATACAGCGCGAATCTTACGAATTTATAACGCTCAGATGACTTAACTGAAAAATAACACTGTTGCTATTGCTCATACATCTTGAAAATGTTCGCGTGAGAAACAATAAATATTTTATAAATATTTTTTATTGCTATTATCAAATACGTCGTCACTCATAATTTACCGAAACAAATTTAAAGTAGACTTAAATAAATTCAAAAACACCTATAATATACTAGTCTCGTCTCAATGTAAACACGCAATACCATGAAATACTCTAACAGGGTCAACTGTTTTTAAGAGAAATGACAGCGAGTACTAAAGAATAGGTATTATTATTTTCGATGTAACAAATTTTGTACAGATAATTTCAAAATTTTCAATTAATTAAATTATTATACACACGTTTACTTCATTCACTTATGTCCTATACTAATATTTATGTACCTATGTCAACCTATACCTTAAAACTTATTTATTCGATTCCGAACTAAGAAAAACTTGTAAGATATTCTAACTTAATTTAATTAAAAGTTGTTCTTGGTTATTGTTAAAATCACTATACCTTAGTGAAACTCAAAGTTAATTAAGTACAAATTATTGTATAGTCAGAATTAATTAAAAATTTATGGCAGCAAGAATTTTATTTCAAGCTTGTAACAGTAAAATTGTGAGAAATAAATGAATAAATACAATCGTATACTTTAAAAATCTAAAAATGAACACGTTTGACTAAAATATAACAGAAAATATTACTACAACTCGAACATAATATTTGATTTTAGTTAAAATATATAATAATAATTATATTTTTAGCAATAATTTAGGTGATAAAAAATGCAAAACACACCGTGGGCATTAACTGATTCGGAAAGTTAACTCATTCGGAATGTTCAGGCTCTTAACTTCTAATTGGTATAATGGTATACCTAACTATATAACAGTGTTGATTTTGTGTTTGAAACAAGTCGGTTTTGTGAAATCACTCTGTGATTTTATAATCCAATATTATTATTATTTGAGATTGCAACAAATATGGTGTGACTATACAACAATAGTAATTATCGATAAAATATGTATTAATATTTATACATACATGTTTTATGTACATTGATTTGATCGTTGTTGTGATATCGTTATATACAAATATTAGCACGGCTATATACAGGTGGTGAGAGATGAGAATGAAATTGCAGTTTACATAAACGTTTAATATGATTTAAACATACCGCAGACGTAAGATCACCTGCGGCATAAAATCTATCTGGTTATTTGATGAGCATAAACGATTTAATTAAATCTATTCATTGTGCCACGTAGGTACTGCTAGCATAAAGATACAAATTTCAAATTATATTTTCTCTTAGATACCGATCTCTCTAATAAGTAATAATGATTCAAGCACACGAATGATATATAACTATAGAACGATTTTCAACTTGAGACTTTCTCACTGCTGTAAAACAGCAGTTTCGAACTGTCACAAGAGATCATAATATAATATATTAACCCGTGTAGTTGTAGAAAAATTTAACTATCATCGCGTTTGGTGCCATATTGTGCAGGTCACACCTATTGGGTACGTCCGCGCGCTAATTTGATGTGTCCATTCGATAGCGAGAAATGTCCCTGTATAAATGGACTGTGGAAATCGTCATAAGGTTACAACGAACAATTGAATTTCGATCAACTGCCATGTCCAACCTCCTAGTAATCGTTGGCATATAGGCGAAACCATACGGCCAACTAGGCCGTGGCCTAATATATCTAATGCTATCACCAAAATTTAATTTAAAAAAATACACGAATGTATTCTGTACAAGAAAATCGCGTATTATATAATTTAACGATTTAAAAAAAAATAATTTTGTATACGTATAATGTAACTCGGATATGAACTCGGATGTCCATCGGAATCCCGTATTGTCGTAGTGCGTTTCACAAAATTGCAGGTACTCGACTGCAGCGCGACTGGTAGACAAAAATCGGCAGGACTACCCGAAATGTTCGCTCTCGAAAAATCCATTTGTTCGTAAAATCAGAAAACGTATCGACTGATTGGAGTGCGTAATAGTCAATAAATTTCTAATTTCGAGAAACGTAACATTCATAATAATCCAGCTGTTGCCAACATTTCGAATTGCGCGAGCGAACATTTTGGGTACCCCATAACACCGATTTTTATCCTGGCACTCACTCTGCTGCAGTCAGTCGCGTCTCTCTACAATAATTTCGCGAAACGCACTATACACGTAGGGTGTTCAAGCTCGAGTTTTATACACGAATCTTGCTGTTGGATAAATTGATATGTTACTACGTTTTTTTAATATTATATTTTAATTATTCGTAGAGCACGTCGGAAAAATTACAAAAAAAAAAAATTTTTTCGCCAATGTCTACTAGGTTCGCCTATGGACGACTCGTTGGTTTGTACCTACACTTGTAGATTCGGCAAACTCATCGATTATACATACAGTCGTATCATTCCGCGATCGACAATTATCATGCGACGCGACGGGCGCAGCGACGGTCTAAACGTGTGGCGGCGGCGGATAGAAAAACGAGACGCGAGCGAGAAGGTGTAATTTACCGTTGTAATAGCGGTATTATTACAATATAATGTATGGGAAGACGTAGAAGTATGTCCGAAAAAAAAAAAATAAATAAATGAAAAAAAATTGGGCCACGCGTGTACGTACGTATAATATAACACGCTTGCAGCGGTGTAATGACAATAAAAAATAACGCAACGTTTAAACGTCCGTAAACGGGTGACGAGAAGATTTCCGTGCGACGTATCGTGATTTATCAAATCGGTGTTGTGCGTGTTGTGCACGATGAATATTAATTTTACACACACACACACATTTGGGGCACCCCGAAGGCGCAGCAACTCGGCCGGTTAGTTTAAAAAAAAAACCCAAAAACAAAGGACGTTTCGAAAATTTCGACTTCAACACTCTTGCGCCTATAACCGTTACCATATTTGTGCGCGCGCCGATACGTTTGTTTGCAAAACCAACGCGAGAAAAAGATTTCGATTGCGGCAAGTACGTATATATGTACACGGTGAATTTTCGGTACGTTATTATTAATTGTTATGCTAAAAAAACCGGTTAATTGTATATCGTTATGTTCGTACCAAAATCAAAACCAAAATCGTCTACTTAGGCGTGCGCGAATTTTTAAAAATAGGGAAGTGAAAATATCGAAAAAAATACTTAAAAAAGATCTCGACACGTATAAATAAATATATCGCGTATATACTTCATGTACAGCCCCTATGAATGAAATAGCGGACTATATTATTAGTATGGTCCCGTAATCCTGTGTACACGTAAAACGCACAGGCGCGGAACATTGATTCGGCCGGGGAGGGCCACCACGTCACAGCACTAAGAAGCTCGTAAAGTGGACTGTACCTTATTACTTGGAGCATTTTTTGAAATTTTGTTTTTGGCCCGAAAACCAAAAAAAAATAAAATATTTTGTCCACTTTCGGAAAACGGCTTGAAATTTCCACTTTTGAAAGTGTAATCGCTTTTACGGGCAGCGGGTGGCTCCGACCTTAACGTTGATTACCGTAAAAAATTTTACATTTTGCTTTTTAAATATATTTTATTTGAATTATTTTTTCATTTTATTTTGAGTTCTGCCGAAAACGACGAAAAATGTACTTTAACGTAACACAGGAAACGTAATATGGCATGTAAAAAAAGAGAAAGGAAATAGAGGAAGAAAATTTGAGGTCGGCGAGAGGTTGTTTGGCGTAGGGATTACCTAAAAAAGTCGTATTTTAGGTATAGGTAGTTTTATTTAGCTGATATTTTTTGACGAAATCACAAAATCAGCATATTACTATAATACGCATGTTAAAAACAATTATTTATCTACTCTAGGCTTAACCGAACGCCAAAATGAATATCAATAAACTGTCGGTTATTAATAACAGAGAGTATAATTATGTATTTTTGTATTACTGATTTTTTTTTTTTTTTTTTTATAAGCGACTACAATAATATATAAGATACAATTATTATAATCAAACTTTAGAACAACATAAATGCCTGCGAGCGATTTATATTAATATTTATCTAAAACGAAGACTAAAGAAGAAGTTTTTTGCGATCGCCATTATGTTTTGTAACTGTGGATAATACGTTACACGATTCTCTACGCTACTAAAATCTGTCGAAGACCGAAGTAACAGCGGTAAATATACTATTGTTGTAAAGCAAATTCCATATTTTTTACCCATGAAAATACACTTTTTTACGGAGTATTATATTTTCGAACATAATTTACCACTTTGTATATGATTCTAACCGACGACAATCAGATAGCACTGTTCTTTTATGGTCCCGACCAACGGTACCTAATTTTATTTAAAAAATATGTATTTTTTTTTGTCAATATAAACTTACTGCAGTCTCATTATTCGCCTTACTATGTTCGTTTTTTTTTCTTCTTATACAATAATATATAGGTACGACTTGCAATTTATGCAACACTATGTTCATGACTCGTTATACAGTTATAACTTCACTAACTCATACATTTTTCCAACTATTCCAAAATAAATAGATATAATATAGTATTATGAGATATTATGATTGTTGTTGAGTAAGTTATTTAACTATTATAAAACAACAATGAATCATCGTATACTTTTCGCATGCAGTGGCCATATTTTATAAACGCGAGAGAAAGCTCTATAATTAATAATAAATATAAAATTAATGATTATGTCGTTCATTAAAAATACATAAAGTTTAACTATTAATTGAAGAAAAATAGCTGTTATATATTACCAATTGTGTCGTTAGATAAAAATTTAAAAATAATATGGAATGTATACCTAATCTTAGAGTAGACAATAAGCTCAATGACTTTCTACAGTAGCAGTACTTAACTATAACTATGGTTTTGAAGTATAATGCGTGTGTATCATTTAAGTTATTTGTGATAGCCGGATATCATTTCTTAATCGTTTTAAAATTGAAACATTCAATGTACCTACATTTATGAAAAATGATTGACGAACCTAACGGTTTTGAGTTACATCCTGTAAACTATTATAGGCATTAAGTACAAACTCGATTTTCGTTTTATTTTTAAATGTATAGTGAACCTAAGTAAATACAAAGTTTTTCATTAATAAATTATATTTATATAGGCGTACAACTACAATATGCATAGGCTACAATAAATGTTAAGTATGAAAAGTAAAGAAAGTTTAACTAAAACTTACCGCAAAATGGTATTCCTTCTGGCAGCCAGTCACCAGTAGATTCGCACACTCTTCTTGCTGGCCCCAACAGCTCAAATCCTCTTTCACACGTATACGTGGCTATTGAACCAGTTGTTAGAGTTTCATTGGAAAACGAAACAGTCGAATGCGCTGGTGCACCAGGAAACTTACATCGTATTTCAGACGAAGCTGCCCAACATCCTACTAATCCTGTAACACCAATCGAAATTATTATTGTTATTTATAGCTTTAAACTACATTCCAAGTAACAGGTAGCTGCAAATTGGTTACTTTTTGCAAGTACATTCGTATACCATATTAAAATGTAAAAAAGAAAATCACAAAAAAGATGTTGTAAATGATTAGCATGTACTTTAGAGTAACAATTAACCTTTCATAAAATGAATATAAATAATATTTTATACTTTATAAATTTATTATTTTTGTGAAAAACAAACGCAAAATTTACGCAAAATAATTGTCACTCGGTGAAAATATGTTCCTTATAAATAATAATCGTAGTGGAGGTGGGAAATAGTGTAACTATGGCTATTTTCTGGTAAGTATATAATTGATTCGAACAGGTTAAGTACCCGTGTTTCGGTCGATTTAACGTTTTATAATTATTAGGTACTACTTCGATGACTTTATGCAGAACTACAGAAACGTAGTAAAAAGTAGGTGCCATAATATAATACCAACTATAGGTTCCCCCTTCAATAAAGTTTTATTTATTAATAAATTACCATAGTAATTTAGGACGACAGCGGTAAGCAATTTTGGCTATTGTCTTCCTTCGAAATGTCTACTACGAAAACCACAAAACAGACGGATTAATGTTTTACTAAAAATCTATCGTCTCTACCTGTACAGTAGTCTACGACGCAAAAATTAAATACGGTTTATACCACATTTATCTTAGAATATTGTATCATTTACGCGTACAATTTAATATTAAAAGAATTTAAGAGTAAAACGTTGGATAAGTACTCGTAAAAATCAATAATCAATACAATACTAGTAATTATTGTAATATATATATATATATTATCTAACAATAGTATAAGTTAAGTAGTAACACTGAAGTCAAGAGAACACCAACTTACGTATTTTGTGCTTCTTTATATAGACAATTGTACGGACGTATGTTAATATTTTATATTTTATTTTATTTATATATAAAAATGGGCTTAGCCCAAAGTACAGTAGTTTTTATTTACAAATAGTTGATTTTAGTTAAGTGAGACAGAACTAGGTAGGCAGATTAAAACAAGAATGAAAGGTGGGTGTTAGCTAGACGCATTAATCGGTCTATGGGATTTTTCTGACTGTAAATGGTAATTACAGTCCACTACAGTCCTTCTGGTATTGTGAACATTATATCAAAACAACGATAAATATACAGTTATTTTACAAGAAATTTTCAGGATTAAAGCACTTTTTTCTTGTCGATAGCTGACAGTATGGTAAAAAACTGGGACTGGTTAAAATGTTGCTCTCTACGAGTTTATGAGTATAAAATTCATAGCATAATGATTATTGATTGATAATTTCACTGTATGTTATGCTATTAATAACTTATGCATACAGAATCAAATATATATATATATATTTGTTTATGTTTTTTGCATTACGTGTAATTAGT
Source organism: Hormaphis cornu (assembly GCA_017140985.1). Lineage (NCBI taxonomy): Eukaryota > Metazoa > Arthropoda > Insecta > Hemiptera > Hormaphididae > Hormaphis > Hormaphis cornu. The sequence goes on from CM029360.1 coordinate 3,166,144, forward strand.
GCAGAAATAATGTTTTTAACGTCATTTCAGTAAGTTGATTTTAGGGAATTTTAATACATATAGGTATTTTTACATACTAATAAGTAATAAGTTTATAATTCGCGAACTAATGAATATTACACGATATGTAATACAATGAGTCAACTTGTAACAGTAGTTAAAATGTTGTACGGAGAAAATCGAACAAAATTTTCTAATGTATTTTATATCTTTTATACGCTTAGGTGTAACCTATATTGTCATATTGTTTAGTTTAATAAATAATTTTATATAACTACTGAAGTGTTTTAAAAAATATATATTCTAAGATCTATAAAATTAAACTGTTGAGATTTGAGCATGTATAGTCGCAATTTGGAAAACGAAAATTAATATTTATTTTTTTTGAGGGGGCTTCAGACTGGCCAAAAGGGACTTAGCTTCTTAGCAGCCTCACTAGTGGATTTGAGAATAAACTGTATTTTATTCGTATAATATTCATTATATGAACTGTACAGGTAAATAAGCAAGCCTTTCAATTTAAAACATTTAAATTCATACAGAAATTGAACAGATGCCATATTAAACAGACGATTGCGTCTTTTTTCAATTTTAGAAATATTTGATGTGGACATCTCTTACCGCGGAAATGACTTCGACAAAAAGTGCAACTTACATTATGTTCACTGCGCCAGTGTAGAGTAAATCACGATTAAAAAAAAAAATCCTCTCTGCAGCAAGGTGGTCTACAAGGGAAGGTAGATTTCTTTAATTTTATCACAGAACAATCAAATCTCAATCAGCTGTTCGATTGATGTTGTAAGTTTTACGGTTATATACGTATGAGTTAATCGTACTATCGTTATAATATCAATCATTTAGGCTAAAAACTTATTTGGTCATGATTACCATGATATTTTTACCATTGATAGTGGCCGACATGGTACAAAATGATTATCAGTGATAGATACAAATCGGCGAAAACTTTAGACTCAATTTTCTAAATATCTATTCAATCGATTTCGAAAAAAATGAAGTGATACGAAATTTCAAATGCTTTATTTTCCCAAAAACAAAAATGAAATCGTTTTGATCGTTTTCACTATATGTCATGCCCTCGAAATTCTTTACACAAAGCAGATACATGTACATATAATATATAAACTTTTTAACATTATGATTGTGACAAATGACAACGTATCTACAAACAGTTAGAACTTTTATAAACAACAAATTAAAACCATTATTGGTATACTAAGTATTTATTAATATTGATTATTGACATAGATACTATAATCAGTAATTATAGTTGAATAAAAATAAATTTAAAATATACACAAAATTACCTGTTTATAGTTTGTTATCTATTTTATATTCATCACAAATATCACTTTTTTGTAAAAATAAAACTGCTGTGGTTTATAGCAAGTAGGTAAACATGTAACATGAATAAGTATCGTGTTATATGGAGCAAACACAGAGGACTTACGGAAGAAAAGCGATCTGGGCTAATCATAAGCGAAACAAACAACCGTATCAAATGACCGAGTGGCTCTCGGTAACGTTGCAATCATCCTCCAATTTTCAAAATTATCACACTGATTTTGTTCTCTAAATTTTGTAGTTTAACCTGGATTCAAATCTAAGCGTAATTATCATAACATTTAACATACTGTATTTTGCTTAAAAGCCCCGCCTTTTCCATTGTTTTAGTTTTTCCTTTTAAAATTTAATGATATCGTCACAGCGTCATTCTTTTAACTCAAAACACGCACATTTTAATATGATATTGCGATAAATAATACCAGAATTTTTTAACCGATTCGTGGTAATCACTCAAGTTTGTTAAACGGTCAGCAAATAATATGAAGTAAAATAATCAGAATGCATAAGGTGTATGTATTTTTTACAAAAGAATTATACGACGCTATTTGGAATTATTACTGGAGATACAATGAGGATCGTATAGACAAACTGTTTATACTCTATAGTTAAGTGCGTGTATATACAACGATGTTTTGTAAAAATACTTGTATTTACCTATCTTGATATCATAACTATAAATTACCTATAACTTTAACAAACAACCGGAAATATACCTATTAAATATATTATGTCCTATTATTTTTATAGTAGAATAAACAAATTCGATAAATTTCATCAAACATCAAAAATTCCTGCGTATATTAATACTAGAAAAATAATGAATGTATATGTCACTACTTTAAATGCTAGACTTTTTGAATTTAACCAAAGCAGAGCAGATATTTTATAGGATTCATCATATCTACCTCAAAAATTTTCAAATCGTTACTTTAAAATGAATTCAACTTTTTTTCGTTTTTGTTAATCAATAAACACATTTAGGTATAATAATGATAATTATAATTTTTGTTAATACTTATAAAAATATACATACGAATCGACTAAATGAAAAAACAAAAAAAATAATAGGTATGTATAATATGTAGACGCCCCCCACTCCAAATGTTTTTTGTTGGCTACAGATTTGCTTTTAAACTCGTTTAACCCGTGATTGCCAATAAATCTATTAAATGTTAAATAAAACGTTGTGCAATTATTATTTTTTGACTGTCTAATGATTGATAAAAAAAAAAAAAATAATAATAGATCGTTTCTACCTGTATAGATTCTGACTAGGGATCTGACATGTATTTTAGTCTTTAGACAATGCATAATATACGCAAAGAAGACAATGCCGCCTATAAACAGTATAATAGAATTAACATTTCATTATAGTTTCCATATCAGGTCTATCAAACATTTTGAAACTTATAATTAATAAACAAAATGTATTAACAACCAGTAGGTAGTATAGAAATAATTTAAAAGACGTATAAGTTAGATCTAACTTTCCTTTATATTCTCAAGAAAAACATTTAAAACATTGGGTATAATATAGCACGTAGTTTGTTATGGCAACATAATATAATATACCTATAGGTAAAGGTCATACTTAATAAAAAGACAGTGAAGTGATTAGAAATAGGTTATTAGTTATAGGGTAGGCATAATTCGGATAGATAGATACTGCCATTTAGACTAGGACACAAAAACAAATTATCAATTAATTTATTACATTTTAAACGGGAAATGCCCGATTACAAGTTTGAAATTAGTTATTATAACTATGATAATTATGGTTACACAGCAACGGTCGATTGTTGTCTTTAAATAAATTAACTCAGAGCGAGTTTAGCTAAACTTTCCCAAATAGCATTTTTTTCAACGATTCAATAAAGTTTATCAGTAACCAAGGGAGTAATCGCGTGCATACGTAAATTTTAAGAATTGTAAAAACGACAAACGGCCCCGCATGTTTTAAAGTTAAATACAATGTTTAAGAAAAACTATTGAAAAAATACCAACAAACATTAAAAAAATAAATATGTTTAGTAGATTCTCAAAGTTGATAAAACGATTTGAATTTTTTCGAAACTAAAATACATATTGTTAAAATCCTCTATAAAAGAATAAAGAAAATTTAATTCTAAAAACTACAAAAAAAAACAACAAAATTTGACAATGTTGACGATGTTCTTTATTTATAAAAAAGAAAAAGAAACGAAAGAACAAGTTTGAAAACTCGTTATACAATGAGTAAAAATTATACCAATGTTATATATATATATATATAATATATCAATTTACGTAATTCATAAAAATAAGTTTGATGACATTATAAAACTTATGATATCCAATTAAAATGATGTCAAATAGTTGTAATTTATAGGTAATGTTTTTTAATTATAACAGTAAAATGCAGACATGAGTTCATCATGATCTTCCTAGGTACGTATATAATATTATACTTAGTTTTTTTAATTATGTATATCCATGTTTAAATCATACTGTTGAATGCTGTTTGAATAGAATTCGTACACATATTTTAAAAGTAAAAATAATATTAGGAAGTATTTAAAAGTGTTCAAAAAGAATGTGAAAGCATAAACAAATTAGGTAGGTATTCACTTTTTTTTTAACGTTGCCGTAAATTAAATAGACGCGAATAAACAAATAGGATGTTCGGTAATTTTATACTTCATTTTTTTTTTTTTTTCTTATTGACAATCTTTTATGTACGAGTAGTAGGTATATAATAAAGAAAACAAAATAATGACGATATCACTTTCTTTAGATGAAATTAATTTTTCATGGTACCAATACCTAGTAAAAGAAGAATTTTCTTTTACGTCCCTTTGTAATTATTATTATTAATTTTTTTTAATACGTTTATTTAGGTATCTTGTGCTTATCATTTTATTCTTAAGTCATGACTTTTATTTAAATTAATAAACCGCACCACACTTTTCTTGAATACTGCAAATCATAATGAAAAATGGTACACGGTACACGATTTGAACTATTTTGTTGAATACTAATTTGTTTGATTCGATTTTATCTATACATGTCTATACAAACTTATGAACTGATCGGTGATTATATTATAGTATTACACAAGTTTTATTTGAGGGTGCCTTAATATCATAACAAAATTTGTAAATTTAAATATGGGTGACAAATACTCTAGATCCGGCACTGACAAGTCAAATAGCAAGATAAAATTATTTTTTGGATTGTTTCTATCGAAGGCTTAAATAAATAAAGTTATGAACCTCTAAATATTCATTTTAACAGTTTTTACGTGATTGGTGATGTTTTTTGTTGATAGTTAAATTTGCCAAGTACCTACCTAATTGTCCATTTAATATATTTCAATCTTAAAATTCGTTTTGAAATTAATGAATTTTCTCATTTCCAACATTGTAAATGAGTCTAATTATTAAAGTCATTCAAGAATTGGTCGGTAAGAATCCATTTACTTATATATATATATATATATACTTTCTATACATAAAAGAATGTAGGTACTTAGGTATTAGTTAATTGCCAGTTTAATAATTATTGTAAACGAGCGAAAAAATACATTCGCAAAATATAAAAGAATGCGCTCAAACATAATCTAAAATTAATTATTTATAATTATAATTACCTATAGAGTATTCCAAAATAAAAAATTGGTTTTTCGTACAAAACTAATGTATGGAACTTAGAAATTTAACACACACGGTGTAAAATTAGAGATTGAGATAGAATCGTATAGTAGGTATATATATCCTTAAACCTATATAAATCTGAGAATCGGCTGAAGGAATCTAACCCAATAATTCAATTACAAACTTCTCATTAAATTAAAAAAATTGCATGGCCCGTTCAAGTGAAAACTCTTCAATTAAAAAAAAAAATAAAAGTTAAATTTTACGTTGTTAATTTGAATTTAATTGTCGATAGTTTTCGTCAGTCATGGTCTAGCTGTTTGTAGTTATAAGGAGATTTAAATATTTTGCAAAAAGTAGGTATGTTAAGTTCATGTTTTCGGTTGCACATGACTATATTTGATGAGTGTGTTTAAAATTTTAAATTCTATTTGTTTAATTACCGTAATTAGCGTGAAAAGCTGATTTAAGATAACAATTTGAAAAAATCGTAACCGAACGTATCGCATTTAGAATCGTTTTGACAACGTGCACCGGTAAGACGAAACTATAATATGGCTACGCGTAAACATATAACCTTAGCAATCTAATAGGTGTATTTATTTGAAATCAACTATACGTGGACTAAATAATAAAAATATAATCCATCGAATCAGACGATTTTATAAACCAACTTCAAAAAGGAGGAGGTTCCAAGTTGTGTGACTGTGCAGGATATTTTTTTTATTCCACGTATAAAAAAGAGTTCGTGTAGAGAAATTGATTTTGCGGATGTTTTCACGCGACAGTCAAAAGATAAAACGGGAAAATTACAATATTAGTAGGTGTATAATTGCAATCGTGAAAATCTTAGTAGGTATTTCTACCTATACATGTATTTATTTTACTAAATTTCTAAGAGAATGAGAATTTTTCACCGTGGGGAGTGGTGCATTTATTCAAACTCGCCACAGAAAAGCTTGTATAATGGTTCCGAATATATACATCCAACATGCATTTTACAAGTATCAATTTCACCTACTGAAACTGAAGTAGCTGTTACAATTTTTATTTTTTAAAATAGTTAATTGTGTACGCTGTATAGGTGCACAGGCCCGATGAGAGGGGGGGGCAGCCGGGGCTGTAGCCCTGGGGCCCGGGCTTCAAAAAAGGCCCGGGGTCTGCCCAAGTCCACTACGTCAAGTTTGATACCTTGTGTAAGAGGGGCCCGGATAAGTTTGTCCCTGGGGCCCTTGATTTCTCTCCACGGCCCTGTAGGTGCATTATTTTGTTGAGTTTTATGAGTGAAATACGGACCAACAGTAGCATTTAAAACAAAATTATTCCTAACAGTTTTGAAACACTCAAGACACTGCGTGATACGGTTACACGGCTGCAGCTCAAAACACGCTTTGTTCCTGCGTGGTATTTTTTAATGAATCTTGAATTACTAAATAAAACTAGAAACATTTCGATTTATCAAAACACAGTTGCGGTACAGTTAAAATTTTCTTCGCAAATACTTTACACGGTTCAGAACGAATAAGTTCAGTGCATAATAGCCGACTCCATACGCGTCTATACCTAGTGAACGACGTTACAAAAACTGGTAGGTGGTGAATAATATTCGCAAAAAGTTGAAAAACTTCTCAAAATAAAATCTATGCGCGAATAGGTAGGAAAAGTTCAAGAGCGTTTTGGCGAAAATCGGTCTCTGCGGGAACAACAGTAATCAGTTTTCGCGCGAGGCCCCGGACAAAAAAAAAAACAATTTTTTAAGCCGGTACGGACAATAAAAAAAAAAACGATCGTACAAAAATCGCGACTTTTTTGAGCAAAACGCGTTATTTTTTATTTTACCGAGTTTAAACGTAAAATATTTTGCACAATACGTCTTTCCTCTGCAAAAACGTACCTCGTTGGAAAACCCGTCACGCCGCGTAAAACGGTTCGTCGTAACGATTATCGTTGTAGTACCTACCTATATCACCGCCGACGCGTTTTGCAAAATTTTCAATAATTCAAAAAAATAACAACCGAAAATAACAAGCAACGGGCGATAATGTTTTCGAGTAAAAAACGTGTCGCGATTCTTACCGGCAGCGTGGATCGCGAGGACGCACACGAGAAGACGTAAACGTCTCATCTTGCAGGCCGTTGTATCCTCCTCTCCTAGTCGGCGCCGAACAGCACCACTACGGTATGCAAGCAACGTCGAGAATCCGTCCGTCCCCGCGTGTTACGGTAGTAATAATAATACTACGTCGTTTCTAAAGAAGATCTCGTTCGACGTGGATAAAATAAACGTTGTAATAACGTAGCGATCGCGCGACGCACCTGCTGTTGGACGGCGAAAACGCGAGACGCTCAAACCGGCACGGCGTGACACAGGCGACTGACTGGAGAAAAATACGAAAGTTATCCGTCGTCGACCGAACCGACCGGTCACCCCGTCGGCGGCAACGCGGTCATCGGCGGCGGCGGCGGCGGCGAACAGGTGGGACGCCGCAGGTGCGCCGGCGGCCAATTTTTGTTTTTTCTCTACTCGCGCCGTCCGTGTACGCGAACGTCGCGGGAAAAAAAATACGCATCGAGAAATATCATGTTTTATTCTGTAGGCATAAAATATAAAAAATTTCAAAAAAAGTTTCAACCAAAGTACAGTAGAGGTACTGACTTTAAAAGTCTGAGTGTTCCCTCTACCCTAGACTACCCCGAAAAGTTGTCGACGGAAAAAAACATCGTTGTAAAAACAATACGCTTGTCGCACAGAATCTAAAATCACAGACACCGTGCCAAACTGCACTTCGTACCTGTATCTACACATTGATCATCCACATTGATTCAAGAGAGCGGCCAAAAATCGATTTATTTCTTGTTACCACGGTTTTAGATTCTGTCTAAAGCCGTGCACAGTATCGATGTTTGTACTAGAAGTTGGTATTTGCCATTTGGTAAAATATTAAAGCACTAAGTTAGTGCTTTAATGTTTAGTTTAGTCGAAATGTTTTCTTTTTCCGCAATATTGCGTTGAACACTGCGCGCATTATTGAATGACCGATAATGTTAAATGTTAAGATACGTGGTATCTAATTGAATTAAAACTGTTGGATGGCTAAAATTTTAAATATCTTGAAAAAAAAAAAAAGCGTGTTAACGGTTAATAAATTTTAATATTAAAAACTAAGTTGGTGTATAATACAATGATTATTTTAAAATTTAAACAGAATTTCTAATGACTATGCTAAACCGTCGATTTCAGTTTTTTCTGATCGTTTTGATCAGTCTTCAATGTAAGATGTATTTTTTTATTTTTATTATTTTATGATACATTTTATTTTATTGGTTCGGTCACGTTCATTTTATAACCTGGTACCGACCCAGTTTCCATATCATTTGACCATTCCTTTCGAAAAACTTTCGGCGTTTACGTTTTTGTAGACTAAATCACTTCCTCTCTACTCGCACTGGTACAAACTTTCTTTGGTGTACGTCTATAAAATGGGTTGATCAAAATCTGCCACGTTGAAATATTAGAAAAAAAAAAAAAACAAATTAAATTTGAAATTTGAGCACCAGGCCACGAAATGCCTAAAAACGGATTACCAACCTATCAACCCGCGAACGACACGGTTGAATACAATTACGATTTTTATACAAATACAGGTAGATAGAATAAGAGTTTATACGAATTGTAACCTACCTAACACTCAATTGTGGTAAAAAAAAAAAAATTTTACAAAGAATACGATGTATTTTTACGTTGATCATTTGATTCTCTAAATCAGGGTTGTCCAACTGGCGGCCCGCGGGCCGCATCCGGCCCGCAATGCTATTAACTGTGGCCCGCGTAAGGTTTATACTTATACAATGTCAATTAGTGTATGGCCCGCAACCAGATCAGAGGTTTAAGTTTTGGCCCTTGAGGCCTTGCAAGTTGGACACCCCTGCTCTAAATGTTTACGTGTTTACAGCAGCTCCAGTTCGAAAAAAACATTCAACAACCATTATCATTTTGTTTACGTACGAATGTACGATAATATGTATCATAATAGAAAGAGTCCCAACAATGTAGATAAACAATTATCGAACCACGGTCATCTACTTTCGTGACCACGGTTACGGTTGTACACCGGACGTTTTTTTTATATCAACAACCGTGGTCCCCCCCCCCCACGTCATCGACGGCTCGCTCTGTCCGCGGCGTTCGGTGCGGCGTCAGTGTGACCGCGAGCCGGGACCGCCGCGGTTGGTCACAGTGGCCCGCGCGCAGCCGATCCGATCTGATCCGCGAATGGTTCGTCCATCATGGCCGTCCACGGTTCGTAATCGCGTTGTGCTTGTGCGCCGAGCGCGTTTCCCGTTTATCAACAGTTTATCGACGGCGGAATCGTTTTTCTGCAACGCGGACGGCGACGAGAGTAACGAAATTTGGCGCGATTGCGACGGACCGCCGACAATGTTCGCACCGCGTCCCGTACGTCCGTAGTGCGCCCGTCGAGCGGCGCGCGATTGTGCGTCTCAGTGAATTCGGTCAACTCGGCCCGTCCGAGGCTACTGTTTTGTCATGAAGCCGTACGAAAGACCCAGCGTGAGTAGCACGAAACGTTTTTACCGTCGTCTGAGCTTGGAAATATTTGCGACACGTCGCGTGCCCGGTCGCGCGCGCCAAATTTCCACGGGTTTCTTTTTTCCCGCCCGTTTGGCGAACACATGGTTTCGGGGTGGAAATCCGGCGTTGACCCGCGTCGGTTCCCTTCGACGCCGGCTCGGGTCCGGTGACGGCGGGCCGTTGTCGTCCGCCGGTGGTGGTGATGGTGGTCGCAGGTAGAAACCGGGATCTTCGCCGTCGCCCGTGTTTTTTGGCCCGACAGTGTCCCCCGAATGATCTTGTTTTCTGGACGAATGTCCCGTGGTTTCGGAAAAAAAATTTTAAACGTGTAGAATATTTACACGACGGTGCCTGACCCACGGTACCCAGTTGGACGAGCTGTTGAAAATCGGGAATTTTATTCAGCGCATACCGTGCTTAATGTTTTTGTGATAAGATATTATTACCCGAGCAGCACAATTTATTATCAAGTTTAAATCGATTTAATTTAACCGGTTTTTGGCGTTTTCAAACTGTGCATAAATGCCCCCATTTATGAATTTTGTAAATCTGCATCGTTTGGTCACGAGTTGACAAAAAGCGCATCTTTGTTCCGTTCGCTAAACATAAAACATCGCGTTGTAATTTTTGCGAAAACATCCAGGTTGGTACTGACCTTGGTAGTTAGTTACGGAATAAAATAAGTACTCAAAATTGATTTTTGGTTCGGCTGAAATACGAGTAGACCGAATAATGACGACCCTAGTGCGATAGATGTACCACTAAATCATAACGGTTTTTTCAGTCTCTCATTGGGAAGGTCAAAAAACGAGTGTCCCAGTTTTTGCCCAATGCGACGTGGATGAGCATGATACTCGGTGAATCGCAGGTCGGCGATTATGACGCGTCGTCTTCGAATGAAACCGACGATCAACCTCCCGTAAAAAAGTTGTGCACGTCAAATAACTCTTTTCTGAATGCGGATAATCGTACTTGTGTGGATTCAAGTTTAGCTGACAATCACAAAAGTTCACGTGAGATAATTTACCATTTTGATAACTTGACTTTGATGCGTTGATAACTCAATCTGTTGTTTTAGGTATTAATGTTCTGTTACCTGAAGTATCCGCTGCCACCTGTCTACCATGTACAAGTAAACAAAGTCCAAAATTCACAAATCAATCAAATTCAACAACCTTTAGTCATGATATAGGTAGTAAAAGTGAGTATAAGTATACATTTTAACTTCGACATTGAGCTCAGTAGGTACCTACTTTACATTTTAACCTACCTACCTACAAAATTTTAAATACGTTTAATATTTGATAGATACATAATTATGTGATTTTCATAATAAGGCATTGTGTATTGTACAAAATTGTTCATATTTTGTTCCGCTGTAAATCAATTACATTTTTAAAAAAGCCTATTATATTTTTTCACATGATTTTATTGTTTTGTTGGAAATATTCGCATATTCATGTCTGAAATTTTCACACATTTTGATGAATCGAGTCAAAATTATTCAAAAACAAATTTCAGCTTGATGATTTACAACTTGTTAGATATTTCTATTTCACTCGCTGAGCTCACACAGAATTATATCTCGTATAAGTAGTTCATTCCTTTCAAATTTAATACAAACATCAAACCTACTCCAATAAGCTTTTCTCATTGGTAGTCTTTATACTTATTAGTAAAGGAAATCAAACAATTTAATACTCGTAGTATTTATCTCCATGTGTTATTACCTGCATGTACAATTTTAATTCAAATGTTTATTGTAGTGTGATACAATGCTTGAAACAAATGTGACCAAACATAACTCATTGTATGATTTTAACTATAGGTTTTCTAAAAAGAAAATCAGATGCGATTGATGTGTCAAATATTAGAAGGCCAAGTCAAAAAGAATTTGCATCGTCAACACCTGTAGTGGTGAATGTAAATAAACAACCAATAGTTACTAAAAGTAAGTATTTACTCATTGCATAAGTTAGTAAATTATCTCCCTCTAGTTGATCTATTTTTACCAAGATACTTATTAATTGTATTTGTTGATGTAACTTTAAGTATGGGATTTGTCGAATGTTATCTATTGTATAATGAAATTAATAGAGACATAATAATATCTGCTATACTTCTTTCAAACAAGTGAATAATGGTTCGTTTGCTCACTCTAAAAACCGGCAACGTCAGCGCTGGCAAATCGCATCCTCTACATAAATTGTTGGCCCTAGTTACTCTTGACTACCAAGGGAATCTGTTTGTAACGCTTGAGAGAATTTTGGCTTTGGTTTTTTCAGTATATTAAAAAAAAAAAATCTTAAATTTCTCATGTTGTAAATTAGATAGATATATGCCCATGTATTAAATTAACTTGAAAAGGTCAGTTGGCTATTCATATTGTTTTACATCTTTATTCTGGCTACATCACTGCTATGTTTCTATGCTTGTTAAGAATGCTGGAGTCGTATATAGTTCTTGTCTATAAGGTCTATCCATACAGTAAAAACTAAAACAATCTTTTTGGAGTTTATAGCTCAATAGTTAATTAATAGGGTACAAACATGTTAAAAATTTTATTTTTATTATGGTTCCATCTGCAATTCACTAAACAATAAACATCTATTTAAATTTGTTTTTAATATAAATCTTCTTTTCAGGTGAGAAAGAGTCACAACCCTTATTGAAATTACGAGAAAGTACAACAAAACATCATGTTAATTCTCCATCGTTTAGATGGGATACGTTTGTCAATTATGGAGAAGTAAGTTTTTATATTTTTAATTAGATACACTAAGTATGTCTCTGTTTGCATATGCATGCTTATAAGTTACATTTTGTTAATACTCTAATAATGTACTAATCTTGACAAATTAAATTTTTTGTTTATTTGTAACATTTATTAAAATTTGATTTATTAAATCTAATATTTATTAAATTATAAACTTCATAAATTATCCGAGTACATGGCAGTGCGCCAGATCTAGTTAGAGTAAGCATCGCATATTTTTACATGAAACATGTACTTGATTTGTCTTGCCATTGTATCTTGGGTTCCTCTTAACTCTTGAGATACAATTTTGAAATTTAAAAGTTCGTGAAGTATCATGAGCATCACTGCTCTTATATTATTATTGCTTAACGCTTTGCTAATCTAGTCTCTTAATGAGTTATAAAACATCAGAATCAAATTGTGTATTCACACTAAAGTTACGTAGGCAATGGGAAGGAAAGAATTTATGAAGCAAATACATAGTCAGCCTAGCTAATAATTATTATTATACTGATATTGTGATCAAGTTTGTTATATGCCTTATTCAGAAATTAGTAAAATGTTAAGCAATTAAATTAAAAGAGAAATGTTGCTCGTGAAAGTAGGGTTTCATTGAAGTGAGGTTATGGACTAAAAAATTATAAGTAGACTTGGCATTATAACACTACTTTTAATTGGTTAATTTTTTTGGGGAGTAGTTTGAAACTTAGCTCATTTTTTACAGTTTTTGTTGTGGATAAATATTTACAAAAATATGTAAAGATTTGTGAGGTAACTTTTATCAATGTTGAATTTAAAACAATACAAAATACTAAATAATTTTCGTGAGTAAAAATTATAATCGTTATAATTTTAAATGGCAATATTTCTTTTTTTATTAAGTCTATGTGATTATTTGTTGGTCTAATTAGTGTGAGATTTCCTTGCACATATCCTCTTGTTATATGAGTAGTTAAACAACTTTTTGTAGTATTATTTTTAAGACCAAGAATTTAATTAATTCACTTTGATAGTTTTAACTGTGACTAATATTATAAATTGTTCCCATATACGAATTGTTGGAACTTAGAGAATACAATAATTACCTTGAACACAGTAAACAAATGCAAACTGATTAATTTATAGCATTTATTTTACATTCCTGTTTTTTTGCTGCACCAAAATTTTAATAATTCATTATATTGAATTTTATATTTTTTTAGTTGTCAGAGCGTCAAAAACTTTTTGCTCAAAGGTCCCCACTGAACTGTACTCAAGTAATGTATGGTGGCCGCTCTGCATGTTCAAAATTGTCAGGAATCCTTGGGCACACTCCACCAATACATAAAAAAACTACTATATCAATTTCTCCAAATAAAGATTGTGAAATAAGGTCAACTTCTTCAGTTCTTCTGGAACAAATCTCAACAAAGGTTAGTAATGTTATTTATTTTAGAAAAGAGTTAAATTTTAGCTTATTAAATCGACAGTAACCTACCGGTATTAAGTGTACTTGGGTTTGAAGGCTGTAAAATTAAATGTCAACTGTTATTGCCCTATTTGTTAATGAATTGTCTTTAGATTTAGATTAGTTTAATTTTTATTATTATATGTATTCTTTACTTAATAAACAGAAACATTTGTTTTATTTTTCTGGAAACAACTTTTCAGGTAGTAGAACTAACTATTATTCCTATATTTACTTATAATACCTATTAAAATAGGTAAGTAGCCTGATAGACAATACTAAGACTTTTAAATGTTGTTTTATGATTGTTTAAAAAAATATCCATAAACATAAAAGATAACATTTTCAAATAACTTGAAATTTACGTGTTAGATGTGTAACATTAGCATACAAACCAGTAAAGCTCTTATAGTAGTGACTTTTACTCTGTCATCTAGATCAGAGGTTCTCGACCTATTATGAGCACTATTCCACTACCCTAAAATTTAAATTTTCATTTTTTGCAACAGTTAAAAAAAAAGAGATATTTTGCACTTTTTGGGAAAAAATATGAACAAAGAAACTCTATTCTAACTTTTATTAATTATTAAAAATATTAATAAAGATTTTTTTTCTGTAAAAGTTTTTGTTATAGAACTATTTCAGAAAATAATTATTTTATTTTTTAACAAAATATAAAGAAACAATAAGCTATGTAAGTTGCTCGCTTGTTGCATGCTTTCATGACCCATCAAAAACCTCTACGGCCCTAATTTGGGTCACAACGTAGTATACTTTATTTTTCTATACCAAATTAAAAAAATGTTATTTAATATATGATAAGATTTTTTCACTATTCTTATTGCTTAAAACTATATTATTTTTTCGCATTTTTATTATTATCTTGTGACATTAAATATATAATTTATAACTATAACAAACAATGATTTTTTGCTGTCATGTTTGTTTATTTAAGTCTTGGTATTTTTGTTAAAATAATTGATTTTCAAAAATAAGCCAAAAATTTGATTTTCAAAAAGTTTATGTAAAATAGTACATTTTTTAAATACAAATTTTTAAATTCTAAGCTGTTAGGTTAAATGAAAATTTGAGATATGGTTGATGACATATTTGATGCTCTAATTCAACAGTAATTAATAATTATTTAATATCAGTATAAGGAATTTAAAAGGTAATAATAAAAGTCATAAACAACACAAGATACTTTTCACATTTTGTTTATCTTAAAATATGAAACTGTTAGAGGGTTTTGAGTATTGTAGAAATCTAAATATAAATATAGTACAGGTTATGTTTTGAATCATAAATGAAAGAGACCTGTTGGGGTAACAAAAACTGCCATGTGGCTGTCAAACAAGAATTCTCATTTATCAGCTAGCAATGTTCTTTTCGCATAATGTGCATTGCATAATGTCATTATAGACACTTTAATGTTCCCATTTTGACCCTACAGCTTCCACCTTATTGTTGCTGATTATTTAGCCACCAGTTTTTGTGTTCCTGACTAAAGTGTCAATTACTATATATAGTTTGCCTTTCTATGATTGATATACCTACTAATAACCCTTATTTTTATGTAATGACAGTGCCATGTTAATGGTTTTGCTGTCTATTGGCGGATTTAAAAATGTCACTTTTTACTGCCTTTGTACCAATTATAGAAAGTACAACACACTAAACCTTAAAATTTTTACCTTTTTGAAACTCCTCACCAGTTATTTATTAAGCACTTTCTGCTTTAAACAAAAATTTAACATTTGGCATTAAGTGAAAATTACAAGAATTATATCTAGATTTACTGTACACAGCTCGTATTGTGTACTATTAAAACATTTCTTGATATCACATTTAATATTCTAATGATTATAATACAGGGAATACAACCAAATACAGATTATATTATTGTAAAGGTCTTGAAATAATTCTGGAAAAACAAAAACACACAAAACTAAACAATAATACAATTACATATACATTTTTGCATTATGTATATAAAAGTACTAATATACATATTACATTTAAAATATCAAAATTTTTAGTCAATTCAATATTTCAGTATTTTATTTGTTATATTTTTACACTTAGTTATTATTTATAGGTCAGTCATAAAAACGCTTAGATATTTTCATATATCTCTCCTTAAATATGGTACTTATTTGAAGTAATTTTTGAAAATTTATCTAGTTTTTAAGTTTCAAAATTTCAAGGTACTTCTTTAAATTTAAATTAATCTGAAATTTTCACGCATCATTGGAAAAATGTATGTGTTGTCTTAATTGATTTTGACTTTTTTCTGATTTAATTTACCGTGTCAAACTTGAAATCTTTGAATTTGTTAATTTATGTGTTAATGTATGATATGTTTAATTTAAATAAATCTTTAAAAATTCAAATTTTCATAACTATTTGCTATTGATTTGTATCATTTATATCTTAAAGCATCAAGTTTGCAATCAACTGTTATACTTTAAGATTATTTACCTTATTATATGATTCTTTCATTATTTTTAGAATAAGGGAATTGAAGAGAATACATTTATTATTCCACCTAAAACTCATTTGAAGCACAAAGCAGATCAAAAAAATGTGTCCGTTAGATTAGAAACTACAGTAAATGTTGATACTACTACACCTGAGAGATCAGAAGACAAATCAAACAGTATTTCGTAAGTAAAACATTGAGCTATCTATCTATTTAGTATTTACCACTATTTGTCTTGAGAATTGAGGATTGTTATTCAAATTGTGTTTATAAATAATAATATATGTAACTAATTAAACTAAGCTAGATTGTGTAGATTGCTTGTTTAGATGAGGCTAATAAGTAGAAATTTTTGGAGAAATAGTTATGAAGCCAATCCTGTGCATAGTATTTATAAAATAATCTACCTTTGGAGTTTAACACGTTCAATGCTGATGACAACACGTCGTTGTCACAGTAGGCAGCGCGCTCGTCGCCGATGACAACATGGTGTTGTCATTCGAGTAGTTTGTATCGCGGCGGAATTTCCGTGCGGCTATTGCAAACAAAACGATAATAAAGCACCGGCATTGAACGTGCTAAAATGCAACCGTCTCACAATAGTTGTGTTGTATTATAATTGCCTACAACAATAAATGTTTATCCTAATGAGCATATTGAATGGTTTAAAATATTTAAAGTTTGAATGGAACTGGGAAAACGGTTAATGGAATATGGTTTAATTTAATTAAAATACTTGTAATTGAATAATAAGAATTTGTAAAGATCTTAAGGATTTGAAAAAGAGACTAAGCGTAGGTTCTGGAAGATATTAGAACAGCAATACCCATATGTGCAGTGCCATCATTAATGATTATTAAGCGTGTTTTGGCAAGTTAATTTTTAGTGAATAGTTTGCTGCATTGTATGCTATTGTTTGCTATCTATGTGATAGTATACCAACACAACAAAAATAGTTTGTTAAAAAAATATACATATTTTAAACAAATTAATTAAAATTAAATTAAGTTATGTTATAAAATCTTGTTTTGTGTTCTTTTTATTCTTATTTTATCAATGATCAAAGCATCAGTAAACACCTCACATGCATGTTAACTAAAATGGGCAACCAGGTTGTTAAGTAAACTGTTTATTATAAATTAACCTGCCAAAACACGCTTAATGTCTGCAATTAGTAGTTTTATAGATATTATAACTGGACAAAAAATGTCAAGAGAGATAATGTGTTTCAGTAATAAGTACTTTTCTTAAAAATGATGTTTTGCATCAAATTGTAAGCCCTTAGTAGCTTTGTTCAAATTATATAATAATATAGTATTAAAGGTTCTTTTCTTACCTTGTTAAGGTAGTTGATATTCCATTTTTTTGTAATTTTCGTTAAACCCTTCTGTGTAATGCCCAAAGTTTGCTTATTATTAGTTTAATGTATGTATTTTGTATTGCTTCATAAATAATCTTATTTAAACCAAATTATGTTAAGTAATAACTTTTGTATGATTTTTAGATCTATTCATTCTGGCCAAGATTTGTCAAGAAAACTTAGAGCTAATATTTCTAAGAAAGCACGTGGTTTGCAGTCTGACAAATTAGAAATGCCTACTAAAGTAGATTTGCCTGACATTTCTTTATCTGTGCCTGTCCTACCATGTATCAATTTATCAACTAATAATTATGAAGATAGTGAATTTACATTCAACCAACCACTAACTATAGAACAATTCAGCTCACAAATTGCTGAAAAATCATATAAGAAACAAAACCCTACATTAAAAAAACTGACAACTTTAAATTCCAATTCATATCGCAAGGATCAAGATTCAAGTCCAATATTTGATGTTTTTACGCAAACAACTGAGAAAAAAGAAACTAAAAAAGAAATGGCCACCCATAAATGTGAGACTTCAGTTAATGTTGCTAAAAAAATGGTGTCGCCTAAATGTCAAGATTCTTCAAAAACCGACTCAAATGCATCTGTTCAAAGTCCTGATGTTAAATTGGAGGAATCTACCAAACCTACAAATATGCTCTTTGAAAATTCCCCTCAAGTATTCAAAACCACTAATAATAACCAGCAACAACCAGACAAATCAGTTGCGCTTCTTAAAAAATGGTCTTGTGATACTTGTTGGGTGTCTAACGATGGTGATAAATTGAACTGTGTGGCTTGTCAAACTCCTAAAACTAGTAATTTGCAGAAACCAATAATTACTACTGAACCAATAATTACTGCTAAACCAATAATTACTGCTAAACCAATAGTTACTGCTAAATCCAGTACATGGACTTGTGACACTTGTTGGGTTCCCAATAAAATTGAAGTTGATACATGTGTTGCTTGTCAAACACAAAAGAAAGGAACTACAAAAATAGATCAAAGTTGGAAGTGTGATGCTTGTTGGGTACAAAATAAATATGAAAGCAATTCTTGTATTTCATGTGGTACAGTAAAACCTGGTTCTGTTCAAGCGAATAAACCTCAGCTTTCAACGCAATTTGATTTTGGACTTAATAACAATTCTGCAGGTAAACAGAGTAAATTCAGTTTTGGTAGTAAAATTGATGAATCATCTAATCAGTTTAAATTTGGCAGTCCTGTAGCTGCACTAACAAAATCTGAAGATCCCAAATCTGATTCTGCATCTACTCCCAAGTTTAAGTTTGGTGTTTTTGAAAATAAATCTGAACAACCTTGTACATTTAAATTTGGTTATAGTGATGTGCCAACAAATCAAACTGAAAAAAATCCTGACCAACCTCCAAATCAATTAAAATTTGATATTAAACAGAACACAGATCAACCTGAAAGTAAATTTAAATTTGGATTCAATACTACCACTATAGTAACTCCTTCAAAGTTTAAATTTGGTTCAGATACTGTTGAAAACGAGAAATCTGTTCAACAAAACTGTTTGATTGATTGTAATAAAACAGGCCAATCTACAAATAATACATCAAATGTAGCTAATAATAAAAATGAAGTATCTGAAAAATCTGTTGAGACACAATGTGCAAGTAGCCCATTAAAATTTGGCGATGATAAAGTCGTCACAAAATTAGTTCCTCAATTTACTTTCAAGCCTGTTGTAACTAATTCTATTGATTCAAATACGATCACCAATAATGGAAATAAAAATGAAGATATAGCTAAAAAACAATGTGTCCCAGATTTCAAGAATATAAACCCTATAAACTTTGGCACGGCACAGACTATTCCATCTAACATTGAAAGTACTAACCCAGTTCCAATGATGAATGGTCATTCGCATAAAAATGAAGATCAAAAACCAGGTTTTACAAAAAACCCTCCGTTATTCACTTTTGGTTCATCAACTAAACAGGATAAAAATCTATCCGGAGACCATAAAACTTTTACGTTTGGGTCCGTTACTAATGACAGTAAGTCATTTGCTACACCAGCATCAACTACTAGTAGTTTTCTTAATTCTGGTCCTGTGTTTGGCACGAGTAATTCAATGTTTGGAAATGGACCTACGTCAACTTCACCGTCACTGGGGTCATCCACACTGACACCTTTGTTTTCATTTGGCGGTTCAATGGCTCCAACTTTTTCTTTTTCTCAGGCAGTTAAAAACAATGACAAACCATTGACCCAAAATTCAAATTCTTTTGTTTCTACCACAAAAGTTAGTTTTTCGTTTGGTGCTCAATCTCAACCTGTATTTAGCACTGCAAGTACTGCTGGGCTGTTTTCAAATTCTGCTATTCAGGTAAATAAATAAATAGGTAAATTTTATGTAATATCAAAATTTATTCAAACAAAAGTTGTTCAATATCTTTATTTTTATTATTGTAGGCCAATAGTCAACCTGATAATAATGTATCAAATAATTTATTCAATCAGTCTAATACTAAGCCTTCTGTTAAGTTGGATCCCAATGCTCCAATATCAATTAATTTCACTGGTGGAGCGACTACTCAATTTACGTAAGTATTTGTTAAAATTTAGGTAGGATTGTTTTAAAACTATATGATAATCAAATATAATTTATAATTCTAGAGCCAATCCAGAAACAGCTGAGCCCTCAACTAAAAGAAAAATTTTAAAACCAGTTAGAAGGATTCGGTAAAATAGTTAATACTACTTGTTTCTTGTAAGTTCTATACAGTAATGAATGACACATTTAATTAAAATGCTTAATGTTTGAATATTTTTAATGGTTATACCATGATTGTTTTATTCTGTGACTTTTATTATGATATAGGTTAGGATAAGTTAGAATAATGGACATCTAATAAATTTACTCTTGGGTGGTGCACGCTGTTTTATAAAATGTGTAAAGTAAAATTATGTATTAACAAATGGATTCGTTGATTTCTATTACAAATTATATACAAACTACTATTGTGAACTCAAAATGTAAGATTAACAATTTATTATTATTTCACTATTTATTTGGTAATGTAATAATCATACCCATTCGTTAATATAATGTTATATTTATTATATGGAGTTCTGTTTGTTATTCTAAATAAGTGGATAGTAATGAAACAATTCAGTACATTATGTACTAAATACAATTAATGTTTTAAGTCCTTAATATTTGTTCCAAATATTAAAATTTAATTAACTGATGTGAGCTAGCTATGTTGTTATAAATGGCTAAGATGAAAATAATTAATTTCTTTATAAATAAGCAACCTTTTTAAATTAAAAAAAAAAAATACTTAATAGGAATTTACATTAAGTATACTCATTTTGTTATTCCTTTATAATTAATA
Organism: Hormaphis cornu; assembly: GCA_017140985.1. Classification (NCBI taxonomy): domain Eukaryota; kingdom Metazoa; phylum Arthropoda; class Insecta; order Hemiptera; family Hormaphididae; genus Hormaphis; species Hormaphis cornu. The sequence continues at coordinate 3,187,159 of CM029360.1, forward strand.
CTAAATATTTAAATATTTTGTGTTATGTATTTGGTATTTCTGTACGTATAATAATTATAATAATCAACATCATTCTGTATTTGTATAGGTTTACCAATTTCATAGATAAATTGCAACACTTTGTGTTTAAAAATAATTTATGTTCTTTAAATTCATTCAAGTAAGTATTTGCCTATAGTTAAGAGATGTTTCAATATTTTTTAATTTTTACATTTTGTTAAAATATGTCTTCATTGTTGTCCATCTTTTTTTCTTTATGTTAATACAGATTGAGTTGTTTTTTTTTTTTTTCAGTTTCATAAGATGTTCAATGTAATATTATGAAACACATTTTCTATAGTATTAATCTATTTCGTTTAAAGGAGTTGGCTGTTTGTGCCATTATAATCGGTTGTTTCTATAAAAAAAAAATTGTGCTTCTTATTCGATAAGTCGATAACCTATGGTATACAGAAAATAGCATAGTATTTTAAACATTTATTGTGTATGAATTTTTTTTTTAGTTGTTATATTTGTTTTAATTATAGTTGTAATTTTTTTAAGTCTGACCCAAGGAATTCTATATGCAATGGTTATTATTATTATATCATTACTCGAATAATAACTTAAATATGTCCACACAACTATTTTGTTTTTCTGAAACAAACTAGTTTACACACAGGTATTATACATTTATATATTATTTTTGTATGTAGTTGTACGTATTGAAAGTACGATATTTTTCTCGTAAAAGTTGGCCATTTGGCTTAGGCGTCTGTGATATTCTTGTGGGTCAGGCTATGTTCGATGATGGTATTTGTTGAAAAGTATAGCAGGCTCACTCCTTTTATAAATGTATTTTTAATCAAAACTTTACATTTATCATGTTGTTAAACGAGTTGAATTAAATACTACTTTAGTTTTTTTGAATTCAAACTGTTTATTTCCATTTACATAGTGTCCCATCTATAAGGTATTAGGTATGTTGTACTTTTTTAAAATTTTTTTATCACGTATGTGTAATATATATGTATATATATACACATTTGTTGTACAGTGTTAAGAATTTAATATTTTTTGTAAACGCTTAAGTGGAAATAAACTAATTTGACTGTGATGTAAGGATAATATTTTATTTTTTTAGGAGTAAGGCTGCTATTTCGAGCTTCGTAAAATCTTTTTCTTTATTGTACAGTCTTAAAAATTTCATACTTGAAGTCTAAGTAAATTAAGCTTAGTTATTATAGGTTTCTTTAATATTGTAAAGACACGCATACAGTTCGAAATAAATTTAAATGTTTTGTTTATTTTTTGTTTTTTTTTTTTTTTTGTATTTAGTACACTAAAAACATCTTCTGGTTTATTAGTAAGTGCTATTACTAAAGATTTCAAACTTGTTTGTTTACAGCGCCGTTTTTGAAAAAAAAACTAATACATTTTATTGTTATTACGTTTTTTAAATGATTGATTTTATGGGTACTGTAAAATAATAGTTAGGTTGTTTAATATAACAATAATTTAATATTATAACGTGAGTTCTGCGCCAAGCATTTGATTCATTATAAAGATTTTCAAGCACCTTTAAAAACTCGCTTAATTTCAGTTGGAATTGTAATGTGATTCGTTAATTCAACTGTATCTAACTATCAACATAATAATGAGCATTTATTTCGTTTTAAGTAAAGGCTATACGGCATTTCTATGTAGCCCATCAGTGGGGGTCTTCAATAAAAATTTCAGGGGCAACGTTTAGGGATTTGTTTCTATGATATAGAATCTAGATTATGGATCAATCGGTACGCTGTTAACAGGAATTGTCTACATTCCTACCATTTTACGTGTGGCAGACTAAAACAAAATCGTTTCCAATTTGGCCATGAATCAGACGTCAAAAGTTTTAAATAGCTGCTTGTTATTGCTTAATACTTTGTCTCAAAGCAAACAGATATTGTAATCATTCAAATTGTTTTTTCATATCACTTTTTAAATTTTTTGTAAAATTTTTATCATATCGGTCACTTTTCGTCATCAATCTAGTTAATTTTAACCGAAGTGGTCTGGTTCAAATGTATGAAAGTTTTAATTTTGATGGCTGTTGCAATATTTTGTTTTTGGTCAAATTTTCATAGATAACAAATTGTTACAAGATGCAATCATAGGTGGTACCTAATATTTTGAAACATATATAATATTATTTATTGTCCACAATAGTTTCGTGACTCACTCGCCCAGTAGCTCACTTTAATTTTAGATTCTGAGCGCAGCGAAGAATGTAATATTTTTTTTTTCTGTAAACAATGAAACTAAGGAGAAACTTTAGTAAACAAAGCATTTTTGACGTATCAATTTAGTTCGTTGACCATTACATCCAAAATAATGATTGGAACAAGTCGAAACTTTTCAATAATATTAAAATAGGCAGGATACAGGTTTGATAAAAGTTTCCGGCGATTTCTACAATTTTGAGCCAAGTGTAGAACTTTAAAATTCTCAAAAAAATTACCAGTACGTAAATACTAGACAACTGAGCTTGATCAGAACAGATTTCTTTGATGGCAATCATCGCATTTAGATGTTGAATAATACGTTTGAACCACAATTTCCAAACCGGTGACCCATCTGAAATGTTGTCGCTACTTTATCTTAACTATAAACCCACGCGACCTAGAGTGATCCCATCATTTTTTATATTATTTATGATTGCTATAGTGTACAACTAGTGTCTACTGGTTCGATTATTAGGATGGTCTTAGAATTTGTTTCAAAAAACTAGTATCTTTATAGCATTCATGCAGATGAATGACGTAGTGTTTGATAGGCAACTCGATAAAACATTTTTAAACGCCACTTTTTAAAATCATTTATATAACAAAAATTCGATTATTACGTTGCACTGGTTCATGAATCACGGCGGTAATCGGTGGCTATCTTATTTTTCATTCGTTCATTATTTTTCCACTTAATATCATCATAGGTAGGTAACCGATTTTCTGCCAAAAACGACAGGATTTTTAAAAAAACGTCTCCCCGGATATAGAGTCCACAGAGTTGCCGGTGATGTTTCAATTTTTTTTTACCAAAAACTCACTCGGTTCACGTTTTTTCTATAGTCATAGGTCGCCGATATCAGCCCTTCCGATAAATAGCGGTGGGGGAATAAAAAGCAATAATACATTTTTAACGACGGTCAATAAAATATATTTTACGTAATTAATACGATCAATAAAAATAATCGGGTCGAAGGTTGGAACGGAAAAACAATAATAACAATATTTTCTCGGTGACTTGAAGTAATTTTGTTCCAAGAACTGTGTCGTGTAATTTAATTTCTTTAAATTCTTTATTTTATAACCGAGGGCGTATTATAAACATTTTTGTTAATCACACACGGATTAGATTTATTTTATAGACATTATGATTAAATTTAATTATATTGACCAGAATATATGTTAATTTATATTGACATTTTCGCGTTCGATTGAAAAAAAAAATTATTCAATTCCCTGGTCCGTTTCGTTGTGGGCACGTTGGCAGCAGTGCAGACGATCGTCCAATGAGTGTGCCCGGTTCAAACGTTCGTAATAACGACCAATGGAGTGATAAACGGTCGTCGCGGCTATAGTCCAAACTCCGAGAAAGAGCTAAGACGCGGCGACGAATTGCCATTTCTCGCTTTACTTCCGCAGTGTAGTACTCCCGCGATCGCACGTTTTCTCTCTTCGGTTATTACGAGTAAAAATAATCTTTTTTTTTTATTAATTTATTTAAATACTGATACGTGTCGAGGAGCGCAGTTTTCGTTTTTTCCGTCCACACGAAAGTGTAAAGCCGATTTCGCGGTCTCAAGAACTGTATATACCGTCTGCAACGACCCGAACATGGACGACGATTTATTCGAATTCAACGCGCCCACCACGATTAGCATGTTGAGCGATATGGCCAACACGTACGACGACGGTGCCGACCAGTTTTTCGGTAACTTGACACCGTGTATTTTTTCTAATTATATAGGGCTTGCACAGGGTGGTGCCGTGGACAGATTGGCCTTTTTTAAATCGCCCTTGTGACACACAACTACTTGCGACAATACCTATACAAGTACAACACTAACGGAGATCCATAAAACGAGTAGGCGCCTTTTTGAGGTAGCGCGAATTTGATTTTATTATAAAAAAAACTTTTCGATACCGACTGCCGGGCATTACGGCCGTAACAAAATCTCAAATGTAATCATTATTGTTTCGGTGTGAAGCGAAGTGACGGGTATATTTTGTGATCGTAGCGACCGGGTTTTTTCTTGTCGTGTGTTGACCAACCTACCTAAAAGTAGAAATAAATGCGTACGTACACTCTATTCAGTAACATAAAAATTTGTAGCACATAAAAATCTAATTTTTTTTATCTAAACTGTGATTATATGCCGTGAATAAATCGTGCTTTTTAATCATATTTTATTTAACTTAATGTGTGTGTGTTGCTCTGAGCTCTAAAGAGCTCTAATGGCCGATCGTTAACGACCCGGACTAGAAACCGATAACACGTATGGCCGTCGACCATGGCTGGATATTGTTCTGGCCGTTTACGCAACGCGCCTTTGATTTATTCTGATCGATTCTCATATTTTTCCATTGTGTTCTTATTTTGTTTTTTTGTACCTAGGTAGTTAGCGTTCTAAATTTTGTACGATGTGTACTAATAATTTCTCGTAAATAGTGAGTCATCACTCCGGGGCTGAATAAACACTATGACAATTGTCTAATATTCTTGCAATAGTATAATTTTAAATCTGATTTAAAAACTATTGATACGAGTGTATCTATCTATGATCTACTTTATTGTACTTTATTCCCATTTGTTAATTAGTACCTATTTAATTGAATAATAAAATAATAATAACAATACCATAATAATCTTAAATGGTTTATTCTACATACCTTCTACACGAATTTGTTTAATTTCATATATGGAAACTTTTCATACCTAAGTAATCTCTGTACGTTCCAATAAATGCATAATTTATGTCGTATAGTAAGTACACATTAGTAGCCTGTAAGTAATACCCAAGAACTTAGAATTCCCTATAGCTGTGATAATCGAATATTTAATTGCCTGTTGGTAGGTGTTTACCATTATATATTTGCCTCGATATTTGCTATTTAAAATATAATAATGCTTACCTATGTCATTTAAATATTTTAGGGGAGCATGGCAAATAATTTTTTTTTCAATTACAGTTGTTTATAAACTTTAAGAATGTAAAAAAGGTATTTTCTTGAATCACCATATTATTATACGAGGTACCTAGATATGAAAATTTGTATTTAAATAGTACTTATTACTTGTACTTGAAAGTATATGGATATATTTGTATAATGTATCAGTTTTTAAATTCTAAGTGTAGCTAAGAATGTATTGATTTTACAATTGCCTATTAGTTTTTTTATTTCTTCTGTTGTCAACCTTTTAGATTATATAATTGCTCCAATCTTTAAAAGATATTTTTATTTTTTCTATACCTATGCTGTTAAAATTTTTTTTATAGTTATTCAATACCTACCTAATTTTTTCCTTGATTTTTTCTTTACTCTTATTCATTGTTATTATTTTGTCCTTTTTTTTATATAGTAGTCAGTAACTCTTCTACAAATAATTCATTTTTATTAATATTTCCTCTTATTATTATATTAGATACAGTTATAAAGTTTGATCATTTTTGAGGCAAATGTAGAACTTAAAGATTTACAACTTGTTGAGTATTTGACTGACCTAATAAACTCGTTCAGAATAGTAATTTTGGCAATCAATCCGTAATTTATAAATTTAATACAAACTATACATATTAAACCTGTGACCTACTACAAAATAAATCCTTTATTATTTTTTTTTTCTACATAGATACATTTACACTTAAAGACTTGGTAGAAACCTAGGTTACTTATATAAAATAATTACCTTTTCTTTGCATTCAGATTTTTGGGACATGGTTACATAATATTATTAAGCCGATTTATAAGTTTGGAGTATAAAAATATTTTACAAAAACAATAAACAGAAAAGTTAAAGTATGATCAATTTAATGTTAAGACAATTTACAATAATTAAAATAATGAAAGATAGGTATTTTATGAATAAGCGGGTAAAATTTTAAAGGGCAGAACTGTCCGAGCAGCTATGTTAGCCATTCTGGACTATTCTTACTTAAGTATGAAATCCGTCAATAGTTTATACTATACTCCAGATTATGAGAAAACGCAAATTGGCGGCGCCCGAATTGCATCTAAAATCGCGCATCCCAGGGATTTGTTTCTAACTGCATGGAGTAGGGAAATTAGACCTTGAGACAGTGGAGCATCGTCTTTTGGATGCATGAGTGACATGCGTTGTTTCGTGGTCCGGAGTATATATTGCATAAAAACTGTATTTAACTATTACATACAGACCATTACGCTGTGCTTGCTTAGTAATTATTTATTTGTGTTTTTGTTATTAGCTATGGTTGAAAAAATGGAAGGTGCCAAATCTGAACCTAACATGGGACTTGTAAAACCACAATCAATTGATCACGAAGGCAATTTTGAAGAAAACAAAGAAAATTTTAATCCCGATACTGAACTTGAAGACCGCAATATTAAGTAAACTTGTATACCATTAGAATAATTGAAATGCATGTTTTAGCTTATAAATAACTTATTTTTGCAATTATTTGGCAATTATTGTTCACACATTTTGTTTTTCATGAATTAAAAAAAACTTATGTTGAACGGTATACCTATTACAGGGTCTTATTACCTATTCTAAGTAAAATACTAAGCATTATTTATTCTTTTATGAATTATTGTTAACTCTCAACTTTATTTTTACAGCGCAATTGCTCATCAATTAATTCGTTCTGCCAAAAAATCAAGATTATCAAAGTTAATTAATAGACAATCAATTACTGTAGAAGGCATCGAACTAGAACTGCCACGGATAAAACACCATGCTATGATAACCAGACTTGATCAATTAGAGCACACGCCTAAAATTGAATTGCGAACTCGTTCTGTTATGAAATCTGAGTACAAATATGAGCACATTAAATCAGGTTCGCAAGATAATCTTATGTTAGATAAAAGTTCAAACAAATACAGGAGTATTGCTGAAAAAGTCAGGAATTTCTTCAACAATACACCACCTAGATTTCGTTCTAAACCCAAAGTCACAACTGGTGAGTTGTATTTATCCAGTGCTTGTTCCTCAAATATTGTTTCGTTTTTATTATTCTTTGCATCATTCGTGTGCCTTGTTTTTTAATTCTGAATCTTCTTTGTATTAAATACTCGTTGTAATTGTTTATTTTAATAATGAGTCAAAACTGTATACAGTAAAATCTCCCTTAACGGACACCTCCCAATAATGAATACTTTCCAATACCGGACGTTTTTCTGGGAATGGGGACATTTCTCCCCTTTAAATAGCGTACACCTTTGAATAGCAAACTAAATTTTGGTGACTGAAAGTGTCCACTATTCAGAGGTTTCACTGTATTTTGGTGTTGAGTTGATTATTTTAATTTTAAATTTTACGTGTTTTAGGTTCTACGGTTTTTCAGCCAAGAAAACTTATTTCTAGTTCATTGGAACCCAGTCACAATTCAAATGATACTGAATTGGCCGTAAATATACTTCCAAACAAGTAACTATGTTGTCTATATTATTTTAAATTGTATTGATTTACTTAATGAATTTTGATTTTTGTTTTATAGAAGAGAGAATGATGTTAATCAAACTCATTTTCATCAAAATGTACATTCCAATACTACTTCTAGTGTTTTTAAGATGGTAATAATTCTACTTTTTTGTATCTATTTTCAAGTTTTACGTTATAACTGTTATGGTCTTCTTTTAGCCTGCTTCCACACAAAAAATAAACATTGTAAATTCTCAAGGTGGAGTTCAAGTTATCGAAAACAAAGAACTTGGCCACGGTGGCATTAGAGTTCATGACAAGCAACTACACACTGTTCCAAAACCTTTTAGTTTTGCATCTCGCAAATCAGTTGCTGTTAAACCACAAGTACTTGTCTTCATTTTTAGCTTTTCGTTTTTGATTAAAATTAAAATTATATTTCTTCACTATGGTTAGGTTAATTCACAGACTACGAAGAATGCTGAACAATGGGTGTTCAAAGCACGTCCAGCTACTGTATTAAAAAAAAAACCATTTGTGCCCAAGATTGAAAGAAAATACACAGAACCTACAAATATTAAGTTAAATACAGAAAAACGAGCTCAAGAATGGATTTTATTTGAACAAGAAATGAAAGAAAAATTCTCACATAATGCAGAAATAATTAAAAAAGTATATGATGCTTTATAGTTCTTTATAAAAAAACCTAATTATTAATTTTGTTTTTTAAATTACAGAGACAAGAAGAAAATGAAAAAAAAGAATTTGAAGAGATAAAGAGTATGCGTCAACAGACTATTCATAAAGCTGAACCTATCAAAAAATACAAACCGGTGTTCATCAAAAAATCTGAAAGACCTGTAACTGTACCAAAAAGCCCGAGATTTTCGGTCCGTCCTGTTAGGTGTGGTTATAATTCCATTTGTCAATAACCTCAGTAAGTATTTAATAATTAGTAGATCATGTGCCAAATTTTTACATACATTTAAAAGCATTAGTGTTACAATTGGCCAGCTTTATTATTAGGAATTTGAAGTTATAAAAATTGCATGTCTTGATCTATTCCGATATTTACAATTTATATTACTATTTATTATATCAAAACTTGAACGCATAGAAAAAACATGAAATTTCTGTGACACTTTACAGAGTATTATTAGAGCTAATCAAGGACTTGCCAATTGAAGCACTATTTTTGAGAAAAGATAATTTTTAATTTTTAAAATGTACATTTTGTTGTTTTGAATTAAACTGCATAATAATTATTAACCTATTTGTAAATTTTTGTACATTTCATTTTCTATCAATCCCATTCATTTTCAATGATAGATTTTCAAGAAACCGTTTGATTAAATTATCACACCAACCCAATGTACCGTTGTTTATTTAATATGCACATTTTCTATATTCATATGAGTATTTTTTTTTATACATTACCTAATTAATTTTACTGTGTTGATTTTTATGCAGTCTAGTTATAATTAATATTTTTACTTTTGGTAACCATTTGGCTATATTGTATACTCTTTTTCTTTCATATCATAATTTTTGTGCACATTTTTAAATTTTGTTATTATAAAGTATATTTAAATGGATATTTTGTGTTTTACGCAACTGCAACTTTCAAGTTCAATTCATTATTTTAAACGACTCCATTATATTATATTTATTTCTAGACCCTATATAATAAGAAATTCTACTCATTATTGTTTGTTCATTTTTTTGCTATCACCCATGATTGTATTAAGTTATTATTAATTCACTGTGATAGTCATAATAACATTTTCCATTCTTATATGAATTTTAAACTGAATGCACTGCTAAGGGATCTTTTAATTACTTGTAGTTGTTTTTTAAAATCGTTTTTGTACTTTAAAACTAATTGTTTTCTTCTTATTTTTTTTTTTTTTTCAGTGTGTTTCAAAGGGCAGATTTTTAAACATTGAGATTCCAATTCTACGTAAACTTTATTTTTAGTGCATTTTAAATCTTTTACTATTATTTAAACAAGTAAAAAAAAACAGATACGTATTGATTAAAGAAATAGTAAATACCAATTATATTAAATTTTTCGACTATTAATAATGCAAATTTTGATGCCTACTGCATTCGCTTATGAGTTATTAACTTTGTTGTTTTGTTCACAAGTATAAAATAATGTCTATTGATGTGTGACGTTTGTAATGATGTATATATATATTTTTTTTTTTAACGTAATGCTAAATTACTAATTTTATTTTGTTGAAACTACTATTACTACTGTAAAAATCTATTATATGAAACAAATTTTTTTTATTCGATCACTTTCATCGCTATTAAAAAATTTAGGTTATCAATGTAATATTTGTCTATTGAAATAAAATTAATATACGATGTTATTGTTTACTTTGCATGCATACTAGATTAGAAGGTTTTTATTTTATTTTGTAATTGGTATTAACTATCTGTTCTTTTTTTTTTTTTTTTTTACTCTGTTAGATTTTATATACACGAACAATAATAACTTAATAAAATGAATTTTTTAATATCTTGATAGTTTTCATTGCGTTATTTTAATATTGACAGTTTATGCAAAATTGTACTTCGATTTGTGTCCTTAAAAGTTAAAAACCGGTGACGATTGGAAATTTTCACGTTGAATTGAAATGAGAGAGGAAACAATTGAGCTAATCGATTAATTTTTCAGACTTAAAATTTAATTTTCGCGTTCTCTACCCGGTAGTTTTTTGCATTTTAGAATCGTCGCAAACTGTGACGGCCTTTATGTGCAGTGTTCAAAAATTTGAAACACGTTTTAAATGAAAAAATATCAAGCGAATAAGTACGATTAGTCTTATGTACGTTTAGCTCCAGTCAAACGACGACGACTTTATTCCTTTTAATAAACTGACCACGAGCCGTCGCCGCGCGTTTGTAAACAAAAAATATTGCTTCTCGTTGGATAGGAAGAAAAAAACAGTTGTTCACCGTCGTATAAACTCTTAATTGATGAAAATCGCTCGTATCAATTTATTAATTTTGTTTTCCTTCTAAATGTGATTAATGTTTTTTACATTGTTTACACGTTATATTAATACAAGAAAACTTTTGATTTTCACTCCTTAATGCTAATAATGAATTTTTGAATACATGATTTTTTTTTTTTTTTTTAATGACAAAATGAAGAATTATTTTTCTTTAGTTTTATACAGTACAAAATATTACGATATAGGTAAGTTGGTATAAAAATAGATTTTTGGCTTACAACGCTAACAGATAAGAAGTAGTATATAAAACATATTTTCAACAATACTTATAATATAATATAATAACAATATTTACAATGTGATATGCGCACACACACACATACGTACGTACACATACTACACTAACGCGCGACGTAGGTATATATAGTTGGCGATATGTGGTCATTTGAAAGAATTCAGTCTTCATTTTTTCTTGTAGCCGCCATGAGATTCGTGGTGTTCCTCATGGTGGTGCTCTTCGTGGTGCGGCGGATGGTGGTCCTCCAGCGGGAACCATTCGGATATCCACACCGGCTTCCATATTTTCTTCCACGCCGGCACCCAGATTTCTTTCCAGTCCGGCACCCAGATCTGCTTCCAGTCCTCCTTCCACTCGAGCTTCTTGTCCGGTATCCAAACCTCTTTCTTCTCCGTCTTCCACTCTTGTTTCCAGTCTTCCTTCCACTCGAGCTTCTTGTCCTGCACCCAGATCTGTTTCTTCTCCGTGCGCCAAATCTGTTTCCAGTCTTCTTTCCACGCCAACTTCTTGTCCTTCACCCAGATCTGTTTCTTGGAGTGTTTCCATATCTGCACCCAGTCCTCCTTCCACTCGAGCTTCTTGGACGGCACCCAGATCTGCTTTTTTACCGTTTTCCACACTTTCTTCCAGTGCGTCTTCCACACGACTTTCTTCTTCCACAAGTCGTGCGCCTCGTACTCCCACCCGTGATAGTCCTTGCCGAGGTGCTTCGACCCGGGCACGTACGCTTTCACCAGCTCCGGGACCTCGATCTTGTGCCAGTCCGGCACCTGTTCCTCCTTCCACGCCGGCACCTCGATGTGCTTCCACACGGGCTTGTAGATCTTCTTCCAGTCCGGCACCTTGATGTCTTTCCACGCCGGCACCTCGATGGGCACCCACACCGGCTTGTAAATCTTTTTCCAGTCCGGCACTTTCACCTCCTTCCACGCCGGCACCGAGATCGGCACCCACACGGGCTTGTAGATTTTTTTCCACACCGGCACGTGCACCTCCTTCCATCCCTGTTTCTGCGTCGGCACCCATATCGGCTTGTAGATCTTTTTCCACGACGGCTTCCAGATCTGTTTCTTACCCGGCTTCCACGTCTTCACCCAGTCCGGCTTCCAGATGAGCTTCTTCTTCCAGTAGCCCTTCAGTTTGTCGTGGTGGTGGTGATGGTCGTCATGGTGGTGGTCGTGGACGTCCACGTGTTCGTCACCGCCGTACCCGTGATCCGGCACGCCGATGCGACTTTGGGCGACCGCCGGTAGCCTACAGTATTTACAAATCGTCATTCTACGTACGCCGTCAAAATGAGAAAACAAAAAAAAATCGAACAATACGTACAAGGCCGCGCAAGTTGTCGCGATCATTTTTAACCCTACCTGCAAATTTCGAGTGTAAAATCAACTCGATGAGAGAATTAAAGTATTAAAAATGAACTATGCTTATGACGAAAGAAGACTAGTAAGTACGAAAATTTAAAATTAACGCCTATACGTGACATATTATACTATCGTAAAGTGTACCTCTTAAAATATTATTATACTCGACCGTGTTGTACAACAACTGCGCTGTCGTTATGTTTTATGGATATTAATGTGTGACAACCGTCGAGAGACAAATCCGAAAAATCAAAAAACGACCGTCTACGTATGTACGCGTTTCTGTGTGTCTACAATATTGTTCACAATGGATTTTCCGCGTTCGATTTCCAATCATTGTTCGAACGTTATGAAAATTCCGCGCCGTTGAACGACGTTGTGTGTGTTTTATTGTCGTCGCGGTATTGAAATCCGTAGAGGCGTCGATTCTTTTTTTTTTCCACCATCATTCTCTATACCTTACGATAATTTATTCGGCAAACAGCGTTTACAACAACAATAAAATATTACTGGGTACACGTCTTACAAATAACGCGAGCGAGAACGTCCGTGTATGAGAAAGGATTTCTCTCGATCAAAAACCGAGGTCTCGTCGCATCATATAGGCGTACAGAACGGTCGAAAGGCTCGCTATGATATCGTGTCGTATGCGCGGGAATGAAAGCAATTATTGAATTATGACGTGCGGTTGGAAAATCGAGGAAAACTCGTCTCGATTTTCGTTTCGCTCTGCCCGCGAGGCTCGTATATAAGACAAATAATAAGAAACGACATACGTGTAAGATATATGGTGTTGCGTCAATATTGGGGAGCGGATAAGACGAGGGAAAACGTGCGGACAGACATGGTTTGGCGGACATGTGGATAGAAACTGGAGTTATGGAAACGTGGACGGGGAAAAAGAGCAAAATGACTGAAAACGGTTGAAAAAGATCCGAGGGTTGTCGATGTATGCGGTCGTAACGAGCGGAGGACTAAAACAGATTTGGGAGAGAGAGACGAAAGAGACCAGTGAATGGGCCAGTGAAATAACACGCGGGTACTTTGCGTTCGCTACGAAAATCTCGCTAAAAATCAAAGCGTTACGCCGCAACGTGCGAGAGCTTGGTTCAAAAAAACGCTGGTAATAAACGTTCGTGCGTTAGATTTTTTTCGGGTACAAGAAAGCGGTCCTATCTTTGGACGACCGCGATAAAGACGGGGAGGGTGTACAGAGAATAAAATGCAGCATTCGAGGCGTTTTATGGCAAAAAAAAAAAAATTTTCACGTTTAGACACCTGTGAAGAACAGTGCCGCGTATTGAAGAAATAAAACAAAAAATTAGAAAAAATACAACCGCCGACGAACGGTGTCGTTTCGATATTATTATTTTGAGCGGGTTCGATAGAAATCGCGTGGCGTCTTATAGGATTTATCGAACGTAAAAAAACATTATAATACGGTGTGTTTACGACCGTTAACCGTAGTATAATATCGACACGTTTCTTCGTCCACACACCTCTACTACTTAATAACGTGTGACGGGTAGTACATTAATCGTTTCGAGGTACGACGAATCGAGAGTTCTGCTGCTTCATTAGGTACTATGTATATAATGAATGTACACAAAAAAAATTACCAATTTAAATTATTTCGTTGGTTAAATTTAACGCGCGCGCGTGTTTTTTTTTATAACGAGCCACTACTGGACCCGGCGTACCTATATAAATTACAAAAACTACAAAAACGAGTAGATTTTAAACACGCGTAGTTTATAATGTCATGCGTTCGCGCGACCGACGTGAAAAACGTCGGAGAACAACTACGAAAAAAAATTAACGAAACCGGAATTCGGGAAAAAAGTTTGAATCGTTATAGATCACTATCGACACTTTCACTGATCGCGTGCGCGCTCGTAATGACGAAAAAGAAAAAAACGTTACCTACATTATTATTCACGTGCGCGCGAGCCGTCTTAGAATTTCGTCGCAAACAGAATTATTTGAATAATTTTTTTTTTTTCCTAATTGAAAGTCGCTTTCAAGTTTGTATTTTTATCGTAGTTTTTTTTTTTTTATTCATTACGATATACTCGCGTGGCTTTGATAAAATTTTATTAAAAAAACAAAAAATCGTGTATAAATCGCCCAAAATACGGTCCATCTTAACGAGTACAGCCCTTAAGTCTGTGATTCTATGGCTGCCGTCCTGCGAGATCGGTAAAACCGCGATTCAGCCGTCTGCTCGATTTGCTGCGCGTCCAGGGCGGCGCGGCATTAAAGCGACTTTTTTTTTTCAAAATAAAGCGTAGAAAAGAAGTATCAATGGCTTTAGAAGACGACCAACGCTGATTTTTAGTCCGTTTCGAAAACGCGCGACTGCTACACGGACGTGGTGATAAAGTGTAACAACAACACGATTACTCGAGGGGAAAAAATAACGCGTTTTACGCAATTTTTTTTCTCATTACGATAACAATACCGCGGTGACACACTGCTGTACTCACTGCAGACCGGGTTGTCCGTAATTGCTCAGCGACTTTTTCTCCCGTTTGTTGTTGGTGGATCCGTCGTCGCTCGGGAACGCGATCTGCTGGCCGCCGGTCGTCGATCCGTCCGCACCGTTTTTCGGAAAAGCCACTTGCTGCTGCTGCTGCAAGTCGACCGCTTTGGACCAGACGAGGGCGACGTTGACGAGCAGCGCCAGGAACAACACCTGCGGCGAAAACGCGTTTTAAGATCTTCCGATCGGCGGACTCACTAACGGAGTGGAAAGAAACCATTAACCGACAGTTTGTAGGTACTCTGCAGCCGGGACGTTTAAATTTTTTTAAAACAAAAATACGTTTCGCGCCGTGTTCTCTATACAATAGTTTGGTGAAAAAAAATCTCGACGACCGGGGGGTTGTGCGACCCCCAAACTCCTCTTCACCCCCCCACGCGCGCTCGGGCGCATCTGGCAGTGGCGCGCCGACAGTTTCGGGACGTTTCTATCATCAAAGATCCAAAGGGATGTATCGGGGGCGCTCAGAACGCAAACGGAGGGATGTAGTTTTGTTTTGGCGCCACCGTCGGCCGAGTGTCTCTCTGCACAGTTTATACCGTTCGCGCGTCAAAAACACACAAATTTTGATCTCGTTGTAAGTACCCATATATCGTGTAATAATAATATTTTACGTACGATCGTGTGTATAAAATTAAAAAAAAAACCAGCGCGGTATAGGCGTACGTGTTGCCTGATCGTGTTTGGTTTTGCCGCGCTATATCATACTTTCACTGTTGAGCTGCTCTGGGCGTACACATCGAGGGGGAAAAAAAATAATAATAAACTGCGTAATACACAGTGGACGCGAGCGCAGGAGGAGGCTGTTTCTTCGGTATCCGGAAATCACGACTAAAAGTTGAACAGGACTTTCACTCGCCGCTCGGCAAAATACTGCTGTTTGATAGTAGGAAAAAAAAGCGCTAGTTTCCCTCGAAAAAATTAAATAACAAAAAAAAACCACCTCGACTGGTACGCGATTTTTGCCGAATCGGCCGTTCAAAAGTTTACGTAGTATCGTAAACCGAGATGACGTTCTTAATAATATTGTGACGGCATCCTCTTGGACATTGCGCAACCGGCGAAAGCGCGAATGAACGTGTTTTTGTTTTCTGCCGATAAACCCTAATTTTCTTCATTCTCGTTTACCGGGCGTCGTAATCGTGTTTTTCTCGATATCACCACACGCGTTACGCTGCAGCAGTTATTATTATTGTTGGCGGTGAAAGCGCATAAATTATCCCTCGAAATTCGTCGTACACACGTTATAGAATGTTATTCGTATTATTATTATTATTATGTTGAGTTTTTTATTCTGTCGAGTCTGCGGGCACAGGATACGATTGTGCGTTTGTTACGCGATTCCTTTACGTCGTCTATAACGGCGATAAACATGCGGCGGATGAGCCCGCTGATGCCAGGATTCGATAAATGAAAACGAAGCTGTGTTTACGACGAGTCGTTCGTGGACAGACAGACGTAAACCCGCGTGCGATGACGAAGATCGCGTTTTACAGACGATTATTAAAACAGTCCGATTAAACAGCGCCGCAGTGTCGAGATTAATTATTGGCGAACCGTTGTATTGTTATAGTGATGTCCCACGTGTACCTATACGGATGAAACGGAGGGAAGCGTCGGGTGTTGTTGTGACAAAATGTAAGTTTTACAGGAGAGACCGACCGCGTGTACGGTTCGGAGCGTTCCGACGGGAACATAGAACGGAGTAGCGGAAGTGAGAACGGAGGCATTTAAGAGGCACTCGCATCAACGGTGTGGACAAGACGATAGGCCGAGATGGTTCGGGGACGTGTGGCGAGGAGACTGAGGAGAAACTGAAGCAGTAAGAGCAGTCGTACGAAAAGGACGACGGAAGAAAATGAGGTAGACCAACGGAGGAAAAAAATTGAAAAAGATGTGACGATGGTTGACTGTAGGGGATGTGAACGACCGTGATGAGCGGAGGAATAGAGGACGAAGGCCCAAATAGTCGGGAGAAAGGCGAAGAAGAAGAAGAAGATAGTGATGTAGCGAAACGTCAGTTTTTTTTCGAACTCATGCGAACGTTCCGAAAAATTAAAAAAAAACCAAACAAAACGTATGCACGACATTACGAAATTGATTTTTTCTCGAATCGTTTGGATTTCTTATAGCTCCGAAAACCCATCCCCAAGCAGTGGCGGCGCGAGGTAAAATTTACATGTGGGCGAAGTAGACTTAAAGAGGCCCTTTTTTGTCCATATTTTTCTATAGTTAATTATAAGTCCCTGTGGAACGCGAGGTCCTTTGAGGTGCGAGGCCGTGGGCAATGGCCCACTTCGCCCACGCCTAGCGCCGCCACTGTCCCCAAGCTCGATATATTTTTGGCGGGCATAAAAAAACTAAACACAATATTTTTTACACTATTTATCATCGCTTAATTAAATTGTGCGGCGCGAACGAGTTGAATAATACTTTATTACAGCGAACGGCGACGACCAGAAGAACCATAACACATTACGATTTTCGTTATTGAAACGACGAAAACCGGCCCCCACCACAATCGGACCGTTACCGCCGAACGTTATACAACCACGCGACGCGCAGTCACGTTTTGCCGGATCTCTTGCGCCACCACCGAGCGAGCGCGTGTGCCCCGGACGTGGTACACGACGGACAAACTATTGCAATAACAGAGATATTTTTATGTTTTTCCTTTTTTTTGTCCCGAACAAAAACCGTCCAAAAAATGTTTCGGCGAAAACCGGATTTAAACTGTAAAATTAGCGCTCGGAAACAAACGTTTTTTCTCGTAAGAAACCGGGTTAATACATTACCGCCGTGTAGGTGACAATTTTTTCGGTACGAATATCGATGCTCGACAAAAAAACTGTACGGAGCGACGCAGTAAAAAACGAAAATCGCGCCGATGACGCGTGTGTTAAGTACACCAAATTTTAATAAAAAGGGGGCGAAATATTTTACCGAAAAATCCGAATCGATCGCCGAGTGTGTGTGATATATTAATATCACAGTAAAACGACGATACCTAATAACGTATGTACTACCTTTTAATTTTAATATTAACGTCAGGATAATATCTCGATACCTACTCGGCTACACTCGCAACACTTTGTGGGTCGGCGCAGTCGCCCCCGATGAAAAATCTCGTTTGATTTAAAAACAGATTTGTATTTTTTCCGCCGAGTATGCGGAACTCGTGACGGATTTTGCGGCGGGAAACCAGTCTGCGCCGGCGATGCACACAGAGAGAGACGCTGACCTAAAACAGCGAGCGCGATTTACGCGTGAATTTTTAACATATAAATATATACTGCGGGTACGCTCGTTTCACCGAATTATTATTAATTGCTTATGCCCGTACTACTAATAGGATAACACTGTGTGCGAAATACACGTATTTCACTATTCTCTTTTGGACTGCCGCAGTAGAACAGACGATGGATTCACCGGGGCACACAACAGACGTTATTCCGCACTACTAACGGACAGCGTGTATGTAATAGGTACTCTGCGCTCGCGTAAAAAATAATCGTCCGTACAAATCGCTTACTTTCGTCGCGACGAATGTTCGAGATCGGTTTTCGGCATTTTTCCGCGAATACCTCTCGACGTTCTTCTCACCGTTCGAACAGTAATGTTACGCGCAAACGTTCGGTTTTTTTTCTCGGTACCAAAAAAACACGCGAAACCGCGCGAATTTTCAAACGTCGTGTTACAAAAAACAAGTGTAGGCATAAAAATTATCGTAGTTTTTTCCCGTACTTCAACGACGCGATACTGTATTATATGGTGTTGAATTCGTACTTATTATAATGGTGGCCGAATGTTGCTGTCGGCGGCATAATAGTATATAAAACGTGAAGTAGAAAGAGTAGAACGACTAGCGTTTAAGTCTCCGGAAGCGCGGGAAAGCGTGCGAGAACCGCCGCGGTCCTCCTCTCGGCCGTAGAATTTCGAACACTATTATTATATTGTGTGTGTTGTCGAAATGATGTTATTATCGCCGTAAGCTCTGCGTGCGCAACACTACGGTATAAAAATATTATTTTGTACGATATCGTACGGACGAAGAGAAATTATATCACATTATACTACTACGCGAGTGTACAAAGTGTTCAAACACTTTTTATATTTTGTTACGACGACGGCGAAAAAACGTGTACGACATTTATAAAACGTTATAATAAGAATTCAGCCGGAACGAATAATTTCATTTGTTTGTACTGCGTTGCGGCGGTGCGGTTCTTATTGCCCGACGACGAAAATCTCAAAAAAAATACAATGTACGACAGATCGAGTTGTAAAAAGTTTGAAAGTGTTTTTTTTTTTCGTCACATTTTAGCGTTGTGACACGACGAGGCTGGGGACTCGTTGAAAGTCGACTGCGGTTATCGTAGAAAAAACGAAAAACTTTTTTTATTTTTCAACGTAACGAGTTAAAAAAAAAACGCGAGCACGTTTACGCGATTTCTTTGAAAATCACGCGTTCGCTACAGTACCTAGTATTTTTCCGAACGACGATGTGAGACAGTATGCTCGCATTGTGCGACGGCGAGAATGACGAAAAACGCGTGGCGTGAATCGACAAAAAACAGAAAAAAAAAGCGGAAATTAGATTCGTTCGTTCGTTTTTTTTCCGCTTTTTCTACGTTAAGAACAATATGTGTTGTACTGACCACTGTTTGGCGGCGGCCCATGGTCCCCGTGCTTTCGGACTTTTTCTCTACAAAACGAATTCGTTCCGTCGATGCCGCCGATGCTGCTGCTGCTGGTGCGCCGCGACGCCGATTGACACGCAGTGGCCGTCCTCCGGAGCGTTTTATACGCCGCGCTGTCGGCCGGCCGCGGCCCCTCGCGCGCGCCCCCGCCCCGGCAAGGTCGCCGCCGCGCGTAGAAAACAGTCCCCCCCCGCGCGACGGTCCACCTACCACGGGGCGGGGAGGAGGAGACCGGGCGAAAAAGCGGCGAAAAACGCCGAAAAATAACAACGACGACGACGATAACGTCATAACGAAACGCACTTTCTTCCTGTCCCCCGACGAGAGACGTCGCTAGCACGCGTCTGTACCGGTGTTATAATATGCGACTTTCACGCGCGTCTCCAATACGCCGCGAGACCTCCTGACCGTCGTCGTCGTCAAAACAGTTGTAAATTTTTTGTTTCTTGTCAACTTCCGCAAAAGTTTTGCAGACTACCCTCCCCCTCCCCGAAGGTAGTCGGGAGCGCGTGAGCCGGAGCGCCGCCGTCTGTTTCGCGCGTTTCAATCCGCGTTCTGCGGTCGCGCGCGCATCGATCGCCGCGACGACGGTTTTTTTTTTCTGTTTTTGCCGTCCGGCGCGTACGAGGATTTCGTATGGATTTTTCGCATTCACGGCGGACACGGGCGAAAAGTTAACAACGAGATTTTTGATTAGTATATAAAAAAAAATTTACTCGAAACGATTCCGTAGTGTTCAAACACGTTTCTTTCTTTTTATTAACGACGCTTTTTTTTTTTTAATGATTTTATACTATTACGGATTACTTCAAAGTTACAACAAAAAAAACAACAGAAAAATCAAGATCGATTAAAAAACAACTCGACTTTTTAACTTTTAGCGAGTCCAGCCTACAGCGGACAACGGCCGTATTTATTTTGTTCGGAGCGTTTCCGAGCTTTTATTTCGATTGTTCGCTGTGTGTGTGTGCCGAAAACACGACGAGAATGGCGAAACCGCCAAATCCCAGACGTACAATCGTTTACATACATCGAAAACAATGTTCGAAACTTTTGCATAATGTCCAATAAATAGGTAAGGTTTGATACGAGTGTCGAGTGATTTCGAAAATTTTCGAGCCGAGTGTAGAACTTTCTTTCTTACCAGGACTAGACGACTATGAGCTCGCTCGGAATTTTCAAAGGCTTATCGTTCGGGTATTAAATACGTTTGAGCCACGACTTCCGGACCAGTGATAAAGCGTAGTGTAACCACTCCGTTAAAATGCCCACGCGGAGCGATCCCGTCTTCTTTTTTTGTTCTTTTCTCACGGTGTCTCGATGGCGCGCGTTTCTCAAGTCGAAAAACTAGCAAATAACGACATTTAACGTACGTCAATATTCATTTGACTCTGTTTTTGTTGCAGTTCGACAAATCGGAGAAAATTTTTATGATTCAGGTTTCGTAATTTCTAACGCTATTTGTTTGATAAAATTTTTACGTTCGCTCATCATACCTGTTTGATCATTTATGCGATCGTGTACTTCACCCCCCAAAAACCTGCATCGTCCAAAGCGCGACAGATTATTTACAATCGTAGTTTTTGTTGCCAATAAAAAGTAATTTTTTTAAATCAGGGTAGGAAAATATCTTATACTTCTCCTACCGCAAAGTTCAATATTTTACTAGCTTAACAACTCGATTTAAACGATTCCTGTTTTTTCACTTTGACAGGTGGGTACCGTAAAATAAAGTATGTAACATATTCGAATGAATATAAAAAAAAAACTATTTTAACGATTACCAACTATATTACCGAAGCAAGTGTAATGAAAGTCGATTTACCATATTTAGTATATTACATTTAAAAAGGTTTAGTTTATTACTCAATTGAATAGCGTTTAAACGTATTATTTTACGGAACAATCAAAAGACCATTTAATTTATACTGTCGTATGAGATAATCTTTCTATACTAAAAATAAAAAAAAAATAAAAACTGCATTCTAAATTATTATTAAATATAGATGTTACACCTTTACTAAATTGAATTCGTGTAAATGAAATATTGGCCCCGCAGTGCAGATAACATCTGTAATAGAAAATCAACCAAGTCATCGATCACACATATGATATTATACATTTTAATGTTATACATTTAAATATTACAGTTATTTGTACGGACAAGTTTCACTAATTTCACTCTCTATTTCCGATGAAATACCGCGAGGATGACATGCGTGTTTTTGTTGTTGTTATTATATATTATTTTACATTATAACGAAGCACCCATGAAAATCCGTTACATCGTAAAAAGTATTCGGTATTTGGCTAAATTCCTATAATATGTTTAGAAGTTGAGTGCATAATTTTACACTATAATTACATTAAAATGCCGTTCGCAGTACAACGAATTCGTCACGATTAATAAAAACTGTTAGTTGGTGGCGCACTTCTTTTTAGAATCCCTTTCTTCTTCACGCTTACACTTTACCATATCCCCTCGTTACCTATCATTAGTCCTAGCTCTAATCCCTAGTTCTATCCATTCCACAGCATACTCAGAATTTATACTCCCCGTACTTTAAATTTTGTGACGCAAATATTATTTTCTATTTTTTCATTACGTAATTTCTCCAACGATGATTTTCGTTCCAACAGCTGTAGTTTTGTCGATATTTCAACTTAATTTCCATACTGCGTCGGAACTGTACCGTTTAGCGCTTGAAATTGTAATAAATAAATACATCTATTGACTTCAAGAAGTATGAATTGTGCAGAGTTTTCGCTATTTCCCGTAGTAGCGTACGAAAATTAAGTGCAGACGCGTATGAGGGACTTAAAGTCTTAGTACGCACGACTTTCGTAATTTGTTTTCGAACAATCAACTTCTCCGTTCGCTGGGTTATTTTTTCGTTTTATTCGGCGTCCAAGACGGTTTGAAGACCGCAGAGGTCGGTCATCATCACTATGCGCGTGCACACGATGGCGTTGAACGTAATTTGCATTTTATTCGGAAAAAATTTAATAACTTCCACGATCTTCGCAGTTATTTAATTTTTCTACAAAATAAGATACGTATATACATATTTAATCACATCATATATAACTGTCTCGTTGACGGACAATAAAGTGGGTGTTGTATTATAATACTTACAGGTTTTGGGGGTGATCCCTACGTACCGTGAAATACGAATTGTCTACAGATATTTTTGAAATGGTGACACGGAGTAAACTGTTAATACCAAATATTTGCATATATTCCACCTAAAAATAGGTTTAGATGCGCCCTGCAGACTGTCCAGCTTAAGACTTGTTGGGAAAAAAAGTAAAAAAGCCCGAATCACTCCAGGTCGCGTGAATAGTCTGATGCTGTGGGTCATTGTTTGTATAGAAGTTAAATATGCGAGCAATTAAAATTTGCTTACGAAAATAACGACTCTGAGTTGTAGAGACTCAAAGTTGTATACTAATTAGTTCAAAAATAATGGAAATTTCTCGAAATTCGTATCAGACCCGTATCTTAGCAATTTTAATAGTACGTATACGTTTTAGCTTATTATTGTGGAAGTTATGCGTCTAAAAATCCAAACCGATTGTGTCAAAAACACGTTTGCCGTAATTTTTAACGTTTTCTCCTCAATTTTCGATCAGTTTTTTCTACTGCGACTTTTTAATTTTATAGACGCTTAACTCTATGGGGCCTCTCAAAGTACCCATCAGCTGTGTGCATCGTTATAGGTACTGACGTTAAAAATCGGAACAAAGGAGTTATCGTGATTGCATAGTGGTAAAAAAAAAAAAAGCACACATCATGCGATAACCCAATAAGTTCTTCGTTTCACTCGGTATCTAAAAGCAATAATCAGCTTCCTTTAGGCCAAAGCATCAGAACCGAGCCGAAACTGCTGTCGAATGTCTGAATCTTCTGCGTATGGTTTCGACGAAATGCATTTTGTACAACGCGTTTCCCGCGTACGTCGTGAAACGCATTAAAAATTACGCAAGTTCACGGTAGACGAAGCATGAGCTGCACGAAGATGACCGGTCCGCGGTTATATTATTAATAATTGTTCGTAAAATGGGCAAACTGTTATGTGTACGTACGTATATGATATTATTTAGGCGATACAAAGATGAGCCGAAAGAGACCGGCGGATGTAGCCTGGCACACAAACAAACAGCGATAACGTCTACCCAAAAAATGCAACGAGTAGTGCAACAATTATTGTTCCGCGTCGGTTGTCTAACAACAACAACACGGTTATTTTTTGACCGAGTGCGATTTCGCGCGGGAGTTTCCTCGTGAGTTTCAGCGTTGATTCGCGAATGATCGTGAAACGGAGTTGTCGTTGTTGCACGCGGAATTATTTGGTCGCCGGGGTGGATTTTGGTGAGGTCGAGAACCTATATTCCATGAAATCAAAAAAGCTCCCGAAACGTACCCAAAGCTGAAAGCCCGTGCCGAATTCGAAATTGAAAAAGAACGTGGTAAAAGCCCTAGTAACGATTACGCGTTGTGTGGGTCGTTGGATACGGTTTGTCCGTATTATATACGTTATCTGAAAGCAATGGTAGTAAATCATTGGATTAAAAAAAAATTACGATTTCAAGGGAGTTTTTAGTATACTCTATACACACGTATCTTTTGAGAGTTTCGCAGTTCTATAAACTTGGCTCAACATTTTTCGAAATTACTCGAAACTTTTGTCAAACTTGTATCACACCGATTTTAATATTGCGCATAAGTTTCAGCTGGTTCCAATCGTGATTTTGGATGTTATGGCAAAAAAAACTAAACTGTAGTGTAAAAAAGATCGCGGATTACTATGACGCGTACCTTCGTAGGGAGGGGGAAAAAAAATAGTGTGTTTCATTCATCTTTTATAACGTTAATTTAGAATTTATAAAAGTTTGAAAACGACACGGAATAATTATTTATAACGATGATGTTTATTAGGTATAGCCGTTGTTCTGACGCTGGACGGTATTAAACGTGTAACGATGCACTCTTTTTACCCGAAAACGTTATTACGAATTTGAGAATTTCAAATTTTTCGCCTTGAAATTCTCGTATTTTTTCTGGTTTTTGGGGCAAAACTCAAAAAGTAAGCGAGATTTCAAAAAAATGCTCCGACCGGAGTCTATAAATTACTGACTTTACCACATATTATCACTATGTTTGAAAAAAAAAAAATTAAAGAGTAAAAACGATACAGATGCGTGTTCATCGCGCAGAGAAAAGTCACTCGAAAACCTGTTGCTGCGTTTATAAACGTCAATAACCGTAAAAAAAGATGAATTTTAACGAGATTTTCAAGGAAGAATATTATCGTGTAACGATAATATCCGTGTGTAAAAATGATAGAGTTATTTTTGCCCATCGCGTCGATTGGAAACAGACACGGATGATTTATTTTCGGTGGTGAAATAATCGTATCTTTCGGGGCAAGCGCTGTTAAAACTCTCCGTCAAATCTGTCCCTGATTTTACCACCCGAAATTCGTAACGAACCACAGTAAAAATAAACAAACATTCGGTAAAGAACCACAGTAAAAATAAACAAACATTCGGTAAATCATGACGGTAGAATACTTTTTAGAAATTAATTATTTTACGGCGTTCCTATTTAAGTAGGTATAACTATTATGTTTTATCGGGCATAATGAAATGTAATAAGTCGTTCATCATAATATTCTCGTTTGGATTAAAAAAAAACTAGAACTATACGCGTATGACGAAAAATGGAAATCGTTCGCATAATAATTAAAGTCGGTCACAGAAATTGATTATACCTATCGGATCGTGAAGTTTTTTCGCACGTGCAAAACAAAAAAAATGAATCCTTTTTGACAATTTTCAAACGATTTGGCGAAAAAGGTACTGCGTACGGTAAATTTTCGCGGTGGTTATTTCGCAAAACCGTTTTGAACCCGTTTCGAAGAAACATTTCGAACAACGTGATTTCAAAGATTGTTTTCGTCGTTTTGCCGTTGAATTTTTTTGAATTACCGGACCCATTGCAGTTCAATCTCGAAACATACGACTTAAAAAATGTATTTGACGTTATAATGTAAAACGCGCGTCACCATACCGCGCGCGCACCTTCCAAACCCGCTCTCAAAACAGTTTTTTTTTTTTTCATAACTATTCGTCCGTTTTTAATCACTGACATTTTTCCGGTCATCCGGTTACGGTCTGGTACGATCGGAAACATTTTTTCCGTAATTTCCCCATAAACGTTACCAATCGTGTTGGACGTATGCGACAGTGATGAGTCGTTGTTACAATTGTATACTGTCCGTGTTGCAGCTGTGTGTAGGTCAATCATCCAGTGGCGACATTGTGCGTTCGTTTTTTTAATCGTTTCGACCGAGTTCTAACACGATAATGACACGCCTATAAAAGTCTGATTCCCGTTGTATCTCGTGCTGTCGTTATTAATATTCATGCGCGCCTAAATGACCCAAAACCTTTCCCGTTCGAGAGAATTCCGCGCCGGAATACTCGTTTGGGCGGCACAAAAGGTCACATCAATATTACGGAGCTGCATCGCGAAAACAGTATACAAACAGTATTTTATTGACGTTGGACGCGTGCACGATATACTTGCGTCCTGGATAACGTTTTCTGCCGGGGTAGGGGTCGGTCGGGCGGATAAATTGGCCGATTTCCGCGCGAAAACGTCCAGTTCACGATCGACGGGTCTCGCTCGAGAGCCAGAGAGAGAAACACGAATTTTTTGGAAACGTTCGGCCGGACGACGTGAACTGCGATTTTCGAACGTTTTTCGGTTTTTTTTACATTAAACTCGAAGCGTGGTTTTACGAAGACGTTTGAAAAAAATTGGTTTTCTTAGCGAATTCCGATCTCTTCTCTAGAGAGGTCATTTTTCGATCTCTTCAGCGTGGTTTTTTTTTACAGTTATTTCTCCGCAGTTTCGAACGTCGATGAGTTTCTTGAAATTTTACACAACAACGTATGTACTATACTAAAAAAAAAAACCCCGGGCCGTTTATAGGGATTTTTCGATATTTCGAGGTTTTTCATTCGTGAACGGGTTGATTTTTCACGTCTTCAAATCTGGCCCCACGAGTATAGTGACATTTGTTCGGGTTAAGGATTTTCACAACGATACCACGAGACCCTTCTCTAACCTAACCATTTTACTTTTACGACTGTTACGCCATTTTAACTGTTCAATAGAGAAAAAAAATTCAGAGAAAAACCAGATGTCATCCGATCCGTCCATCTAAATACTGAGTAGGTACGTTTTTGTAGTCAAACAGTGTTTGGCCTGCCTACCGTGTTGTCGTATAAGTGCTCGAACGGCTCAAATCTACCTTTGTTTGCTACGTATTAAAACGTGATGTTATTTAACCGGCACTTAACGTCGAAAGGAATCCACTTATACACGCAAGGTTATGTCCTATGCACTATTTGTGCACACATCCGAATGAAGCACATACGATTTAACTTTTTTCACCGTCAATTCTGCGCAAATTTCAAATACCACCGTTTTTTTCTTTTCTGCGCACCGCTCTTCGGTATCTCTTAAGTAGCACAAAGGTTATAGATTAAATTATAATAAAAATTCGTCCAGGTTGTCCGACGGCTTATATCTGACGGTGTCATCAAACCCGTCGTCGTCGTCGCGTTTAAAACAAAGATCCGGTTGCGACAGTAGGTACGTATTAATAATATACAGGCGGAGCGGCGCGCGTATATATATAGCAACATACGCAATACTGTAATATTTTTTTAATGAATCATTTTTGTTTGTACAAAAACGGTGCGAAACCGGTCACAACTCGTTAGTAGATCTTACGCATAATTACGTTTGTTCAACGCACGATTAAAATTTTGCGTAAAATCGGTCAGTGGCGTAACTGAAAGCAACGGCGATAACGCTATATTTTAGCGCACGACCGTTTCTAGGGTACAATATGTAATGTACGAACAACAATACTGCGATGGTAAGGAGGAGGTTATCGCCGATTCCGGACAAGCCGAAAGTAAAAAAATTGGTAAAAACTAAATTTAGCAATAAAAATGGCCCGAAAGTCCACGTATGTCCACGTATGTCCACGTACACGAAAAACATTAATTTTTAATACAGTGTTTGATCGGACTCGCCACTCCAGCGGGCTTTTCGGTATGACTTTGTGCGTTTTCGGACTATACGGACCGGCAAAATGTGTGAATTTCAAAAATTTGTTTGGAATGATTTAAAATCTCAACTTTTTGTAGTATGTATTCAGAATTAAAATCGGAGTACTCCTTTTACTCGAAAACGTCATAACGAACCAGACCTGAACATTTCAAATTTTTGCAGTAAAATTCTTAATTCGCTTTTGGTTTACGGGGTGCTACTCAAAAAGTGAGCACGGTTAAAAAAAATTCTAAAGCCGAAATATCGCCGCAGCCGTCAGTAAACCTGCCAGGAAAGTTACTGATTTTTTCGAAATCGGAGTGTTTTTTTTTTCCAAAAACATAAACTTTATCAAAAATCTTAAAATTTCAAACATTTCGTCGTGAAATTCTTCGAAATTCCCAATTCGTTTCTGGGGTACAACTCACAAAGTAGGCTAAGTCTCAAAAAAATTTTCAACCAAAGTGCCTACCACCGAAATCCGTATATAGGGTACCGACTTTAAAAATTTGTGCGTTCCTTCAGCCCAAAAAGTTGTTGACGGAAAAATAAAAACGTCGTTGTAAAAACAATACGCTCCTCGCCCGTCGCTCAGAGTTTGAAAAAAATTTCATACACATTAGGTCTAATCTATCGTTCAATCTTTTCGCTTCTCTTTCGTAAAAATCGTTCCGGGCGATCACACAGAAAAAAAAAAAACTAATCGTATCTATAAAACGTATTTAATGTTTTTTTTTATTACAGTCTTGATTCAATGGCGTTTAATGAATGTTTGAGGGAGGATCTGTGGAGGGGTAGAAAGCTCCCGTGTCAAATCAATTTTAATATAATGCTTGTGCGTGTAAAAAAGTCAATATTTTTTTAGTCCACGGTTTGAACCCGAAAAGTGCCTCCGTACCCATAACACTGGACGAAGAACATGCCAAACGGTTGCGCCGACGAAAACGGTCCCGACCCGGCGCTACTGTGCCGGCTGTCCCGTCTCGACATGGTTCATACAACGAATTATGTACATAATAAATGGTTTATAACAGTATCATCACAACAGTGATTAACGTAGCTCACAGAGTTCATGATGGGGTCACGACAACGACGACGTATGTCACGTCACGATGCCGATTCGGCCTACGATACTGTCAGCTGTCTGTCGAGTGTCGTGATGACTGTACAGGGTACGGCATGACGAACTTGCACGTTTCGACGGCGAATAAAAAAAAAGGCGGCGGAATCAGTAAAGGTCGCGTGAGCACCACTACAGTTTGACGGCGAAGTAGCGACCACGTTACGTCGGGCGGATCACTGATTCGGAAGTCGATTTAAGCGTGTTGTTTAATATCCGAAAGCAATCGTGCTGCCTTCGAAAAAACGATTCTGGTCGAGCTCAGTCATGGTAAACTTTTCGAGGATTTCGAGGTTCTACGCTTTTAGCTCGACGGTTTTCGGAATCGCTTGAAACTGTTCCTATCAAACCTGCGCATATCATGTGTTTTAAGGGCGCGTGAAAGTTTCAGCTATTCCGATAACTATTTCGGATGTTATGGACGAAAAAACTAAATCGATGTGTCAAAAACACGTTTACCCTAGATTTGATGATTCTTGATTATAACTTTTTCAATTTTGAGACCCTTAAAAGTACCAGCTCAGTCCAAACACCTATCATACGTGTACATCGAATTTACCCGTCGCCACAGGATTCCGTGCTATTTTTTTTCTAATTCCATTGGTGGTGTATGACGGAATACGATTGGGAAGTAGAAGATATTTATAGTTCAAGAAAAAACTATTGGCTATAATAATATAGTTACTATAATACTTATACCAATTAGTATTATGGATTGTATACTAATTTTACGATGAGTTGATTGATGTTTGCATTTGAAATTTACTAATTTCAAATGCAAAAAAACTAATTAGCGGTCGCCTACGGTAAATGTAAATAATAACTGCAGACTAAACAATGTACTAGTTCTACATACTTTTTATAAACTTTAAACCACTTTAGCTCACTTACTTATAGAAATTTTTTTGTGTTCGTTTTCGACCACCAAAAATCATTTAAAAGAATTATACGCAAAAAAAGTATACGGTGCTTGCTTTGAGTTTCAAAAGTTGGTACAGAAAACTCAAAACTTGGATCTGTTGTAGACCACAAAAAAAAATAAAACAACATTAATATGAAATTTTTTTTCTCTCTATTCAAATACTTTCTGAGGCAATATTGCACAAACACCTCGGAACACCCTGAATGTTAAAATTATGTTAGATAATATCAGTAGGTTATATCTGTTGGCTATTTGTTTGGACATAGAAAAACATCGTTTAAGACATCAATAAAATTGTTGTGCGTCTGGGGGGGTAGTGTGTCAGCAAACCAAATCATCCACCCCTAGAAAAAAAAATTGTTAAAAACACGCCACTGTCCGCAAACCTTGAAGAAGTGAAAAAATCGCTGGAATTCCACACGATATGTCGGCCGCGAGAACGATTCAAAACTTTGTAGAACTACACGCTATACGCGCGTCGCTATATGGTCAAGGCAGTTTGTTTGGTCCACGTAATTTTCGAAAAGCTAAAAGTATAAAACAATCATTCTCACGTATCTAAGCAACGCCACTTTTGATGAATACAATTTTTTTTCGTTGGTTCGTACCGTATTTTTTAATAAATTCACCGCGGAAATGCAAGAGTCCGTCATTATTCGCGTGTTTATATTTCTTCATCGTTCATTATTATTGTTACCACACGGTTTTCGCTCGTCGCTCGAAACGTTTCGCACCGGTTGACCGGAATCGTCGGTCCAGACGAACGACGCATTTCCGGAGACGATTTTGTTACGTTGCTCCGATACCCTACTACTACTACTACAGGACGGACTGTTTTCGAGTATTCGAATATTATTGAAACCGTTATTTACTCACAGCTTCTGATCCCCATAAGTTTATCCAACAGTAATCACACACAGCGATATCGTATCGACAGGAATGAAAAAAATATTAAACCGAAACAGCTTCGGAGTAGGTTTTTAAGAAATTGTAATAGCGTTTATCAATAAGATAAGATTTTGAGAGTTAACATCACGTTAACTAACAAAGTACCTGTTTAACTATGTTTGAAATGCACGCGTGCCCCTATATTCTAGAGTATTTTAAAAAAAAACTATAAACTTTGATATTTGATTTTTTTTTGCTGTACGAACCGACAAAAAAAAAAAACCATTTGAATACACAAATAAATAAAAACATGATCGCAGTCGTTGAAACAATAATAATATGCTGTCGACACTATTTCGATAACACGGTTATAGTAAAGTATCGAAAAAAGTCGTAAATAGTTTGGAGTGTTTGAGACGGATGTTAAGCGATAAATTATAGTCATCCTAAAAAATTCAACCGCACAATTCGGTTTGAAATAGCCCACTCGTAAATGTGCTTATCGACGTAGGTACCGAAAATCTGATCGCGGTTCACGTACAACAGTAAAATCTATAATCGCATAGGGAAATATATGCAAGTTTTGTTAAAACGAGCAGTAATCGGTGGAGTAGGTCACGACGGCCGGTCGCTGTTTTGAACGTGTTAGCACAATAGCGTGATGGGTAGGCCTTCGATAAACTATTCCGAATGAGCTGAGTAACTCTCGGTATAACTGTATAGTGAAATAGCGAGCATCTATAAATGGGTTAATCGTTTGTTTGTTGATTATTGATATCTATCGCCGGACCGGCATGGCGAGATTCCGGCAAATCTCGATTGGTCCGGTACCTGCTTTGCTCGTGTTACTATACATCAAAAACTGAGCGCAATCCACCTACCTGTATATATAGTGTCACGCGTAGCATCTGGGCAACTCTACTGGAATAGGCACTGGCGTAGTTGTACGATTCGAATTCGTTTAGGCCCGAACGACGACTTGCGGGCGGAGATTTAGAAAATTTTTTAAGTATAACGCGCTAAACAATAATTCCTCGATTTTCGACAAAACGCGGAGTACTCGTAGTCGTAAAATACGTAGGTACGACATAGAGTACCTAGTGCGTACGACGTCCGGAAACGGCAGGTCCTATAACCCCGTTGGATTGGCGTCTGACGCGTGTAAGTACACATTTTGAGAAATAATTTAAATTTTGTTAGGCCGCGACGAGCAAGAAGACACGAACGAAAATAACCGAACCAAAACTGTTAGGTCGGAATTTTAAAACATTTTTCACAACACATTGTACACGCGTCGTACATTTCGTTTGATGCGTGTATCGAGGTCGCGTAAAGTTTTGAGCCTTCATTTTGATAACTACTCGTCTTTATGAAACAAAATCCGCTAAAAAAATGTGTATTCGCGGTGCCTGCACGATATTTTCAAAGCCCGCACCGACAGATTTAACCGTATCGGTCAAAACTGTGTTTGGTTTTTACACGTATTTCGTAAAAGTTATTATTATTTTACCGTTCGTTCTAGTGCCTCTAACCAAGGCGAAAACGAACGTACGCGCAACATTAATTTGCGGGCTTTTGTCACGGAGTTTCGTATAGGCAAATCTTATCGCTCCACATTTTTTCCACAGTTTTCACAGTTTTCCGCCCGAACGGCATTGCTCGGAGACGCAAACCCACACGTCGTTTCAAGTTTAGAAAACTAGATGAGATTAGTATTTTTTCAATCTAAAAGTGTTTCGAACAAACAAATACTTGTATTTTCAAAAGTATTTAAAGTAGTTCTACCCAATCATGTTTACCTTTGAAAATAAAACTAAAAAATCCGACGATTTTTGTTGCACACGGCAGTTTTCGGAGATTCGTCAAAATAAATCGCAATCGTTACGTTTGAAACAAAAACGACAGCGTAAACAACATCTTCCTCGGCT
The DNA here is from genome assembly GCA_017140985.1 of Hormaphis cornu. Taxonomy (NCBI): domain Eukaryota; kingdom Metazoa; phylum Arthropoda; class Insecta; order Hemiptera; family Hormaphididae; genus Hormaphis; species Hormaphis cornu. The sequence goes on from CM029360.1 coordinate 3,219,668, forward strand.
ACACCACTGCTCGAAAGTAGTGGTCAACACGACGAGAATAATATTACGTCTTCTACACGATATTCTGATACGTACGTGGAATATTATTTATTTTTCCAATACGATTTGTCACGTCAAAATCGCAGTCTGAATCTAGAAAAAAATCAATTGTTTTTATAAACCATTAACAAAAACCGTTATGAAAAAAAAAAAATCGAATTCGGTTCAAGAAGTTAAAACGCTTGATAATTATAATATAGTTGACTGAGAAGAAAAAAAATCTTGCGAAACAACGTCATAATATACTATTAACAGTGTTCATGTGCGTAGGGTATTTTACCTGACGTTCAAAATCACGGCGGAAAGTGTACTCAACTCGACCTCGTTTACTGATTTTATTGAAAAAAGTAGGTACCCTTATACCGTAAATTAAAACCTCACGTCGAAGTGAAGTTGAAGAAATTCGTGTTTGTCTTTCGAAACCGGTGAAGCCAAAACGACCAAATGTTGGGTGTATTCGATGCCGAACATCGTATTGATATGATATGGTACTACACTTTATTCTTCTTCTTCGTGTTTTTTCTTTTTTTGGCCTTTATAGATGTTCGCCTCCAGTTTTCCCTTTCTAACGGTGTTTCCTTCAAATCTTCTCTCGGCTTTGCTTTTTCCCCGTCCTTTTTTACCCTGTCCCCCCATCTTAACCATGGACGTCCCAGTGGTCTTTTTCCATGTGGGCGCACCGTTCCCGGCGGCGATCCTTCCTTACGTCACGCGCGTGACCTCTAGTATTTACGCATCTTTATACGGACCGTATACATATATATGTATATAGTACTACACTTGAGATTACGCAAATTTTTTTTTGTAAAATACGATTTATGGGGGGCAAACGCTCCCTAAAACACGACCCGTCGGCACGTTTTTATCATAAATGTACACAAGTTACAACACCGTAATAGCGCCGTCAGCAGACTACCTATGACGTCGAAACGTATGGAGTAAAATATTGTGATGTTGAAAAATAACGATTTTGGAAAAAAAAAAAAAAGTGCCGGTCTATCGATATTGTTATAATAACACACGTAATCTCGTCGTCGTCGTCGTCGTCGTCGTAGTTTCTGGAGCATTCGCTTTCACTTTTCGACTTCTGTTCGGCAGCGTTTTACTGTTAACTCACGTTCGAGTGTCACTCGGTTGCCAAAAGGCGAACTCGGAATTACTGTAACACATTTATATTCGCTCGGAAGCATCGTGTTAGTGTGCGCACAGCAATAACATAACAACCGTCAAATGGTAATAATTTATTGTTGGCACCCGGGCGAGGTTGGAACCTGAGGGGGCAGCAGCATTATACGTGTTATTATATTTTATCGTTATGGACACAACATTCTGGACGACGTACGAAACACGTCCGTTTCAGTGACGATTATGATCGTTTCGGTCTCGATTACGACGACACCGAGATCTGTTCACATCGTATCAATCCTCGTAAAACGACACAGTTTCGAAACAAAGTTTAGTTTTTTCTACGAATTTCTGCTGTCGAACTTCCTCGCGCGTCGCAAAAACAAAAACAACATCAGTCATTCATATCGCATCGCAACCACGTGTTGTGCGTCTTAAAGGATTCCCGTATCGAAATTCCCGAGTGCACTTCTTCCCGAAACGGTTGTTGTCAAAAATCAAAATAACACAATTAATAATAAAATGTCGGCGTGATAACATTTCAAAATGTACGAAAAACTTATTGATAAAAATCTTCGATATTTTACGCACCTCGTGAATTTAAAATGTATTTTTTTAACGTGTTAAAGAATCGAGTTATTTGGCGAGTAAAGAGACAAGACCGTTTTTGTGTACCGCGTTCCCGGAGACGTTTGTAATTTGTGAAAAATGGCTGCTAAAAAGCCGTAGCGTGTAATCAAAACTTTCAATCTATAATTTATAGCTCTTCGTAATAGTTTCGCAGAGAAAATTTTCAAAAATTTTTATTCACCGGGAACCGTCGGGAAAAATGCATTCAGGCCGGGTTCACGGAAAAATCACGTTCGGGAAACAGCCCGTTATTCGGGGAAAAATGGCGGATACCGTTTTAAAATAAAGAGTTCGGACATTTTTTCCCGTAAAAGATACAATGTTTTCATTTTTTGTTTTTCCATTTCCTACAAAATCTAAAGCTGCCGCTAAACATTTCCCGCACACATCCACTATTATACTTATCGAACGGTGTTATTTTTTGAGTCTCGATTAATAGTTTCTATAAAAAACTGCATCTTTATGTACATAAAATACGGTTATCTACGCGATGTTATCGTACAATGCGTTTTTCGTCGATTTTAAAACGGTGTTGTTAAAATAAACTAGGTACATTTGATTACAAAAACCGTACGAACGTAACATACAAACTACACTTTTGAATCCTATCGAAAATTACATAATTTTCTCTTGCGTTACGTATTCGATGAGTATATATATATATATAATATCTACCTACTTAAAAGTGTCGCTTCCGGCAAACGACAATTATTTGGAGAAAAAAACACGTTCGCAATCGATTATTATTGTTTATTTTATTTGCGTTACGCGTGTAATATTCATATTTTTATATAGCTGATAATTTCAAAACGTTTAACACTTAGATATTACGACCAAGTTGCAGCACACGGGTGGAACCAGACATTTTTATTAGCTCGGTTCAATTTTATAGGGTCCCATCACTAATTTCTCTCTCGTACATAAAAAAAAACATCGATTAAACAGCAGTAAGCATCATAAGAATGGTTAGCGATTAAATGGCGTCAACTTTCAAATTATTTTATTTCGTATTAGTTAATACGTCAACAATTAAATTAACCGACTCGTATGCACGCCTTGACGAAATAAAAGCGGTAAACGCGTTTTTTTCACCTTATAATAGCTGCACGAATAGTATTTTGAGGAAAATCAGCTAGGATAGTTTGGAGTTGTACAGTTGATACTTAAATCAAAACAACTCCTCGAATAGTCGTTCACGAGCTGTTTAAATCATTATTTTTTTTTAAATATGCGTGTACAAATTTCCGGAACGTTCGGGTACTACATTTTTGGTCGCGTTCTAAAAATAAAACACACAATTACTCGGGTGGTTTTTGATATTTCTGGTCGGGTCGTTTGGGTATTAGGTTTAAAATGATTTTTCCGCTCTGTTATTGGTTCGAAAATTTTGAAAAATGTTGACTATATTAATGCATTTTCAAATTAAGCGCCGCGTTAGTTTTTCTAATTTTAAACATAACCATCATTACGATACAACGTTTAAGTTTTTTTAAGTTTTTTTTTTAAACCGAAGTCGTTTTGTCATTTTCGTAGGCAACGCGGGGTTTGGCCTAAAATTATTTTCTACGTCTATAATCCGCGAAAAAGAACGTTCATTGGCCTGCAAGATGAACCAAAACGGTTAGGTAACTCTTTTTAAAAAAAAAATTACCAAGAAGAAAATATTATGGAGAACAATTTTTACAGCAGAGGAATATTCATACTATAGGTGCAAAACCATAACAAGATACTATCTTTATTTTAATAGTTAAGTTTTTTTTTTTTTTCACTGTGAGGTAACTTTAAATTCAACGAAAAATTAACTTTCTCTTAACTTTTTGTTTTTCTGATTCACTTAATTTGACCAGTCAAAACAAGTTGTTAACAGCTCGTCCAGCCTCGCGAACGGGTTATAGCGGTAACAGGCGCGATTCGGGCTCAGCCCCCTTGGTTAGTTTTAAGCCCCCGATTTTTTTAAAAATACGCGGATCAGCCTGTTTCGGGGGGCTTGATATATAAATTAGTCTTACCCGAAAAAAATCTAGCTTTTTAAATCGCGCCTTTGGTTGTACCAGGCAAAAGCAATCGTTCCAGTCTTATCCGCGGCGCACTTCCTGCTTGACCCTACCCCGCGATGTCTTGAGCGAGTTCCGGCCCGCGAGCACAGCTGCGACGACGACGACGACAACAAAATATATCGTTATTACCACGATAATGGTCGCCGCATTTCGAAACGTTTGTTTGTTGCGTAGGACACGGATTTTCTGCGATCTCCACAAGTTTCGTGTTTAAAATACAATTTTACAGCACAAAATAGTAGCGTTTTAAATACTGTTTGTGCGTTGACTTATTTCGAATGATCAAACAAAACGTTATAATAGGCGCATACATTTAGTATTGGGGGCCGACCACTGATAAAAAGTTGGGAGAAAGGCGAACAAGACTATATATATATCGGTTGTATTTGCTTAATTGATTTTTCATCTCGCGTAAAAAAGTACACGATCATATTTGCAGGAAACGTCTGTATCCGTGTTTTTTCACCTGCAATTAAATAATATTTTAACGATGACCGATGGAAAAACTGCAAAAACACGCATAATAACCAAGATGGCGGACACTTCCGGGTTTCGGAGATTTTTTTCTGGTCGATCCAGAGACCACAACAACCTACAAAATGTCTGCCAAGTTTCAAAACTTTCCGATTTATTTCGTTACGAAAACGTTTATTTACTGGAAACATTATCATAACAGATAAACTATATTGGCTGTTGCATGTTCTAAAAAACATTTTACGATCGATCGCCAAACACAGAAAATTAACTTTAAAATTTAACTTCTTTTATCGATAAACATCATAGCGTGTTATATTCTTTTACTTTTTTTTGATATATACCTACGTTAAGTATCGTACACGTAACTACGAATTATTAATTTCAACAAACTGCGAATACTTGAACGAATAAAATTCGATTTATACGTTTCGTGTTAGGAACCCGAAACATAGCTTCCCTCTCAAAAAAAACAAAAAAAAATTGTAACACATCCACGTTGAACACGGCAAAATACTTTGAATTTAAATTTTTTGGATTCCTTTTTATTGTTTTTCTCCGGTTGAGCCAATGCCTTCCAAAATGAACGGTTACGTACCTATTTGTTAATCGTCGCAAATTAATTTTTTTTCAAGTATAAAATTTGTGTGTGATGTTTGGAAAAATAAAATCTGCACCTTAACATTTAATTTTACAATACAGTTGAACCGGGAAACTAAGACCATCGAGTCAGTCAATGAGTATGATGTATTTTTGGTTTCGAGTTTTACTCGTACTACTACTACTACTCTGTACGCGTGTATTCACTAACCACCGGGCAGTAGTTATTAAAGTGTCTCGGAAACGCACATTTTTTTACGTAATTTATACACGGAACAAGAATCTTCTTCGTTCTCACTGTGGGCAACGAATAATTGTTACTATCTCGTACGAACATTTTGAGAGTTTCATAACTAGTTATACTACCGTTCTCTGCACTATATAAATTATTAATTAATTGTTATGCGACGCACAACACGTCCTGCATGGTACGCGAAACAATCGCTGTTCAGACTAAAAATTTAATCAACTACTTCAACCTGGCTGCTGTTACACGTACATTACGTGACGTCTTATATTAGACCACTTTTCGCGGTAAGTTTCAAGAAAATTATAAATTCATACCGTACGCGGTTACGTGTTACAACGTGTGCCGTCATCGGAACACGTTGTTTGATTTCCGACTGTATTCGATTCTGAGCGCAGCGATGTTTTTTTTTTTCCCGTCAGCACTTTTCAGGAAACGCTGAGATTTTTGAAGCGAGTACATTTTTTGAAAGTCTTTTTTACTGGCACTTTGAGCGGTCTCAAATTCGACAGTTCAAAATTGAAAAAGCGACGACGGTAAAACTAAGCGAAATTTACGGAGAAACGTTATAAGTTATACGGCTAACGTGCTAGTTTTTGACACGATCGTTTTTTTGCCATTACCCGCTTCCAAAATAACTGTCGGAACTAGCTGAAACTCTTACGGAATATCACCAGGTTCGGTTCAAGTTTCCAGTTGTTTCGAACAGTTTTGAGCTAAGCGTAGAGCTTTAAAAATTTTTTGAAAATTTCCATTTTCTCTGTCGATAAAAAATTTAGTGTTCCGCAGAGTGTTTTGAAACTTTAATACAAGGTTGAAAACATGTACACCTGCTACGAAAAAATTTCGAAAATCCAAATTCGCAGTTTTTTTTTTTTTAGTTGTTTAAAATTCGTAACACACACATTCGTCGTTTTGAAAATCAAATAAGGTCGAAACAAAATTTCTCATCCGGACGAAAAAATTCTAAAAAAAGATGATTGTGTAGAATACGTGGAAAGCGTTTAAAAAAAATGATGCGATTTGGTTATGACTTATGACAGCGCGCTGTTGTGTGCAGTTGACGCTCTATAAAATCGCAATAACCCCTCAAATGATGACGGTCCGAACGGTTTGAATTTTTTTATTGTTTCAGGACTATAGTGTGTTATAATTATTAAAGTTATTGACAAATCGGTGAAATCGGAACGTCAATCAGCCCGTTTGTTCGTTTCTTGACAGTCGGACTACGCGTTTTGTTCGTCCAAAAGAAATAAAAAAAAGTCCCCTGTAGTACGATTGGGTGTAGTGTTTTGGACGCGACGGGCTTTATAGGTAGTACTATTTACTCTGAACCGTTGATCGCTCACGAATAGTTTTTAAACTGTCGATTACCATCGTATAATGTTAACTCGAAATAATTATTCATCACCCAGGAATGGATTCCAGCCGAGAACGTCGTTCTTCAACGATCAAATCAAATCAAATCGCGTACCGCGCAGAGATCGTCCGGCATCTCGCACAACGCATTTTTTAGCTGTTTTATTCCGGGAATCTTACGAGTCTCGTGCGTAATAAAAAAATGTTACTTCCAGTCTGTTTCTTCTCGTTCGCGATCGGTCGGAACGCGTACACAGACTTTCTCGACGTACACGACGTGTATTATTATTATAACACTGTTCCGAGATGGACCAGTTACAGCACGATTGCCCGTGAAAAATGGTAATTAATCGACTCGCCGGCGTCGTATTTTACGCGGTTTTCTGCCCTCGTCGTGTTGTGTAATCCTTCCGACCATCATTACACGTGTAACATCTCTACGTAGGTAGGTACCGCCGTCGTCATAAACGTCGATTGCAAGCTGCAGCTACACAATCGCGTGGAAATTTTTTTAGACGATTAAAAAACACGCTGTGTCGGAACGTTGTGTATTTTTATAGACCGATCTATGGTTTTTGTGCAGTAACAGGCACCAGTCGTGCGATATCGCGATTTCACGTGCCCCGTATCGTCGTTAGTCCTGTACAGGTTTTGAGTCCAATTTTATTATAATAATAATTTTCGATCATAACGCGATGTTTTTTCTCTACTCATAATACGTGTATCGATTTTGTTGTGGTATTATTTGCTATCGGAACACGTATTTACTCGAATAAAAGATCATTTTTCGTAGCGCGGTACTTTGATTTACCGCAAGCAGTATAAACATTATTGGTCGTACATCGCTTGACCGTAAATTAAACGTCCGACTTTTTAAATTACGGTTTGTAAGCAGTGGAACGATCTCCGTCCGTTTGGAATGGCTTCTAAAACGCCAATAAATCACGTCCGGAAACACGATCGTGGCCACGACTGTACTCCGTCGTCGATTAAACGCGCTCACGAGACATTTTCTACTCGGCAAAACAATTATATTAATTAGTTTATTAAGTTTGATTTATCACGGCGCACACACAGTACCTACTCGTTTGTTGGGCCGCGGAGATTTTTTTTACCTACGTTTTCCATCAGACTCGTTTCCAGAGATGAGTGGATAAAAAAATCCCAATCTTTTAAGATCGTAGAAATACAAACCTATGGATCTCACTATTGACACACTTGTCGCGCCAACATCATGTAAGGGGGTAAACCGTGTAAACCTATAAAATTTACGAAAATACGACTTTTTCAAATTAATCTAGAACGAATTGTCTTTGGTCGGACGAAATCGTCAATAAAACAGTCAGCAACATTAACAGTTCGATCAAATACATTTTCAATAAATCTTCTCGAGTAAAAAGTCATTCAATTTAAATTTGAGTACTACTACATATAGTAATTTGTGGGATCGATACGATATTTATAGCTTGATTAATTGTTTTTTATTAGAAGTTTAATATCGAACATTTGCAGTTTAATAATACTTTTTTTTATAATAATATCGAGTTCTTTCAAACGTTTGGCGTTTCTACTTACGTGCAGATTTTTAGGGAAATTTTAATTGTTGTTTGATTGTAGAAATTGATGTACAGCGTTTTTGTTTGAAAAAAAAAATTTATAAAAAAGTATTTTTACAGTCTTTTAAGGTCAGCTGATAAGATGAATGTATATTTATAATGCTTACATACGCAGTACGATGTTTTTAAAAAATGTTTTCTTTAAATGTCGTCAACGTAAGTGAGCAGGTTTACTTAAAAATGTAGCATTACTAGTTCCGTACTTCCGTCTAACGTGAATTTCTAGTATCGATATTACGTTTTGTCTATTTGTTTTTTAAAATCTAGCTTAATGGTACTGTAAAACGTTTACGTAAGTAATTTATATGGTAATGGTAATATTATAATACGTGAAATGCTAATAATATTGATAATAGTAATTGTAAAGTTAGTAAATACGAGATGCATTAAGCGATATTGAGACAATATTATACCGTTCGAGTTGCATAATCATGTTATTTATTCAATTTTGTTGTTTGGCGTATAATGTGAAATGTTTATCTTGTAAATATGATGAATGAACCAAAACGAAAAAAAAAAATTATACATACGATACGTGTATTTTGCGTCATAAAAATTACGCGTCATGTACATGCAGTGTAATTATAGAAACTATCTACTGTTTGACACGACCTTTTGATAAATACATTTACTGCACATTAGGAAAACGTCAAACGAAAAAAACAAACAGACGGGCAAATAATATTTTTCATATTTTTTATCGGGTTTCTCGGTACACGTAAAATAAATTGAACAAATTCGTACATTCGTCATCGTATGGACGTTTTATTGTTTTAGATGAAATTTTTATCCGTGCACGATTTCGCCGATGCGATCAGCTACAGTTTTTACGCTTGTCAATATTTTTAAACCGTTGTAAGAGTTCAGGAAAACGCACAGTCGGATCGAGACGATGATTTTATATTCCACGCGTACCACATAAATTATAGATCGGATCGCTATTACGTTTCGCGACTTTTTTTTACCGTCAACAATATGTTTTATTAATCTGGTCGAAATCGTCCAGAAAGATCGGTTTAATACGTTGTTACAAGTGAACGTAAGTAAACAATAATCTAGGTACCTGTTTGAAAACGCACAAAAAAGCCGTAGAACAATTATTTACTTGTTCTAAACGTAAATGTTTTTAATTTTTTAGTTTGAGAATCTCTCTGCAAGCCTACACGTGTCGAGTGTGCGGATTAAGCACCGTGCGTTCAACAGTTACGAATTTTTGTGGTCTTACGCGCGGTAATTTTGATTGACGACGAAAAAAGAAAAGTACTATTATTATGTCGTATAGTATTGGCACCCGAGTTTCACTCAAAAGTAATATTTCAAGCGACCAAACAGTTTAGGAACTAGCGAGCGTATATTATTTTTGTGATAATCGTACTTTATTTTGCCGGTTTTGCGTGCGCACGCAACGTCCGACTTGTTTTGTTGACTCGGGATTAATTTCACGTTCGGTGCACGTTACGGTAATCATGTAATCTTGCTAGTATATTATCTATAAATGTTTTTTTTTTTTAAATTTTTGAAAACAAAATAAATGTCACATAAATGACCTATAAGTATACCTATAGGTACCTATCGCGGGAACGTAGAAACTAGAAAGAAACTAGAAGATTGTATATGTTAAACTATTATGCATAAAATTATATGCATTATGTGTATCTTAATACTTAGTTCCTAAATAAAACTACTATTTCGTAATCTTGTACGAATTCCGATCATCTTTCTATCTGGGCCGTTCAACTTTTTTCCCATTTTTCGACTGCATCGTCAATTTGTAGATTTCAAAAAAAATTCACTCGTCTAAATTGTTGGACGATTTAAATCTATTATTCGTATAATATTAAGATGACCACTGCACACACCAGCTTCATCGTTTCAAACGTACAATACGTTTTTAAAGAATTTCTTTCGACACAAGCGTAAGACCGGATTGGTATACCGGCTGGTAGTATATTAATGTATCACGATTTTTGGATTAAGAACGATTGGCATTCGAAAATAAAAGGTATTATAAACACTCTGTAATAATAAACACTCTTAACACGTTATATATATATATTATATATATTATATTATATATTGATCTAGGTATATATATTTTCGTGTTTTTACTGTTGTTTTTCTTTCTAGTTTGTATATTATAATATAATTCAACCTGCGTGTTGGCGGTCCATTGATCTCGGAGCGATTGTCGGATCCTGTAAGAATTCATCTCTGCATATTACTATACAGTTGAGATGATGACATTCGCACGTGATCGGTCCGTTCGGACGTACGTGTTTAGACGTGATCCGCTCAGTACGCGGCTCAAAAACGTTTAAAAGTCCATACAGCCGTGAATGTTGTCCTGGTAAATAGCGACACGTCGTCAATCGGATCGCTTTCGAACGAAGCCATTAGTCCGAGTTTGAGAAACGTCCAGCCAGCTATCTTGAAGATGTGAAGTAGTAGGCAGTAATATAGTATATGATAACGAGCGTCGTTTCAATTTGTTAGGAATCTAATGAATTAGAAAAGTACACACTACGGTTCTCGGTAGAATATAGTAGACAAGGAAAGAACAGGAATCACACTTATCGTTTCCTCGAGTTTCCGTCATCCTGACATTGAACTACTTACTAGTTATTACCTACAAGTGTAGGTACACGGATTGAAAAATGATGTTTGATACAATCTAACGTACAATCCGTACCGTTTTTTGGAGTAAAACTAGTTTATCATATCGAACAACTGTTTGCGATATCGAATTATAAACAAATATTTGTTTTTCGCGTATAATCGTTTATCGCACGGTAAAGTGTCTGTGTAGCCAAACGTTGAACAACAAAGTGATTGATCATTTTTAAAGTCGCATTGGTAGTGTTGTGTTATAACACTGAGGTACACTGTACGTATTAGTTGAATATTTTGGCATCAATGAAACGCGCAATTTACATTTTAAACGCGAATGTAAAAATAACGTGTACCTACGTAATAAATAAATTCGAACGAACATTATAATATAACAAACATCATTTTCATCATATAGTACCATTTTGACGATGACCATTTTGATTTAATCTCTCGCTGCTTCCACAAAAATCTAAAACAGTTTTTCATTCTGAATAGATTATAGATGGGGATCATTAATTTACCAACGGCGCTTAGCCGTTGAAATTACCAAGGGTTCAAACTAATATATACTCGTTTAAGTTCACAAGTTCTCATTATTTTTTAACTACAATCTATCTGCGCACAACGAATACCGCGCACGAACCCGACACATTTTAACTGTACAGTTATTAACATCCAAATAGTCATAAACATAATTCCCTGTATTATGTTTTAAAGAGATTATCGCGTCATTTGTAGCTTTACAAAAGACTATGGAAATTTTAATTTTCAACAAAAAAAGTTAAGGACGTGTACAATAATAGTTAGTTATTGGTAATTTTTTTAACACCTCCTCGCCCGATCCATTTCAACGTCCTCCGGGGTTGATGATATTCGGAGAACTGTTCATTAATCTACGTAAAATACGTAATGGAACTGATTATTTAACCTTTATCTGCCATTTCGACGTCCTATTAGGGATTACTGAATTTTGAAACGATATCTTTTCTTAGCTCTATTCATCGTAACACAAAACACTTGGCACTGTTATAGCCAATGTACAAACAACTGAAATTTTATTTCGCAGTGACCGTTATAGTGGTACAAGAAGTTTGACGGAGTAACGACGGGTCGCTGATTTTAGGTTTATCCGCATTACTTAACGTCTGAAAGCAAACATTGTATTAAAACAAACGGTTCCGAGCCAGCTATCTAATCTAATAAGACCTGAAAATGAAAAAGATCGCAAATTACTCCTATTATACGTACGTAAAAAAAAATAGTGTGTTATACCGATAGTTCGATAGGTGTCGTATTACATTCCGTCGTTTTGACGCCGGATTCGGCGATCTTACAAATCTACCCGAAAACGCCGCGACGAGAACCTGACAGTTTCGAAATTTTTCTCCGGTAAGATTCGCGACAATTTTTGTTTTCTGGATAAAACTCAAAAAGTAAGCGAATTGAAAAAAAATGTTTTGGGAGTTCGAAGACCCGAGGAGCATTCCCGTGCACGAAAAGTCAGAAAAACAATCGTTCTTGTAAAAAAACACGTCTCGTCTGCAAGAACTCTCCGCCGGGGGGTGATGGGTGATTCGAACGAAACCGTTTTCTCGGATCCGCCGTTGACGTCGTCGCGCGTTTCACGAAAATCGGTCCACGGTGGAGGACGCGGACGATATCGTAACGACGTGAAGACCAACGGGTTGCGCAATATCAGTCGCCCGCGGTCCGCCCCGGGTCGTATCTCGCGTGCTATTGCGTATTGTAACAGCTATTATTATACACGTTACATTATTATATTATTGTTGTACCACGGTCCGCGCGTGTAGAACGAGATTACGGCGGATTATGCAACGAGAAAGAGAGGAGAAAAAAACGAGAAAAACGAATTAAAAAAATCGTATACGTTTGCGGCGGAGGACGAGCGTTCGGAGGACGGTGTATTTTTTTCCCCCCGTGTTTTTTTTTTTAGGAAACCTCGCGCAGCATCCGGCGGGACCCGTCCGAATCGGCGTAAGAAGTAATAATAATTATTATCGTATGTTACCCGGGTAATACGTTTTATGATTTATTTTCGTTCCTATCTACGCTTTTACTTTCCGTACCGACGGTAAAAATGAAAGAAAAAACAACGCGACGTTATTATTATTATTATAAATCAACGCGGTCGGTCCCCCCGACAAGGTCGCGACGAATGAAAAACATCACGCGCTACGCGGTGGGTGACGATTTTGGTTTTTTTTACAATTTTTTCGAACCGTTTGGGCTTTACCGCGCGAACGTGTTTCGCAACCGACGGCGAGATCTCCACCGAAACCCTCGTAGTAGAATAAACACTTTGACGTCGTATTTTTTTTAAAAAGATATTGTAACGGCGTATTGTTATTATCGGATGCGCTAAAAAAAACCTTGAAATACGTGTTTGAATATGCACTTATAAAAGCTCTCAAATATGCACAACCAATAAAATACGCGTTAAAATACGCAGCAATACGTATATATATATTTTTTTGTTATAAGAAAACGGAAAATCTAAATTTTTTGTTAAAATTAAATTTATATTTTTGTATCTAGGTATATATTTTACAAAGGTAAACATAAAAAAAAAAAATTGTCAAACACTTTTACTATTCAGCGTCCTCTTCTTCTTCTTCTGTACCTATCAATTAAAATAAATTTAATTCCACGTTACGTTTGTAAACATTCGAAACTAGTTTTGTTTTTAAAAATATATGTATAAATTTTATTCAAAATGAAATTTTTTACTGATTTGTTAGAAAAGTTGTAGAATATGCAAATGAAAATGAATGAAACTTAACAATATAACTTAAAAATATGCAACGTCAATTTTTAAATTTAAAATCCTAGTACCGTAAAATGAATTCGTGTAAAATCAGAGTTCTATTTCCCGAAAAAATACAACAAATGCATAAAATCCCGAGTCCTGATTATTGTTATACGTATGTTTATCGGATCCACGCGACACACGCGCGACAATGCGTTTAAAAATTGCGTTTTTTATGATTTTTACGATATCAAATATTATCGTATTTGACGAGCCCGTTCAAAGCAACGATTGATGTGTAAACGAAACGAGCTAATTTAGACACAGAGACAAAGAGCGTAATAGGCTGTCCGATCCGCACAGGGTACAAAACAATACACCGCCGAGTAATGAACTTATTGTTTTAACGCGACTTTTACGCGACGAATAAGACATATTTTTGTATTTATAAACTTTTTAACAACTTTTTACAGTCGCCATTGAAATTCGCGCATTTTTCCCGACGACGATGGAACATCTCGAAAACGCCATCGCCGGAAATACGCCTCACGTTTTCCCTTTAAAGTTGAAAAAACGTCTAATCTCCGTGTAACGAAGCGGTCGAGAAGATTTAGGTTCGAGCACGATTCAAATGCTCTCTATAGCAGGATGATATCCGCGTTCTGCGATTGTTTTCGTGGTCGGCCGTGAGCGTTTTCGGAACCCACGCGCACAAAACCTTACGAAAAGTCAATTTCTCACGGACGATTTCAGTGATCTTCGGGAGATCGAGTTGTGTGGCCATAACGTACAGACACTTTAAAGCGTACACGAAAATTAAACGATAACGTGTTAAGAAAACCGACAAAATCGGGAAAAGGCGGGCGACTCGTCGGTAGTACGCGCGGGACGAATTAATGGGGGAATTCGGAAGACGGTAAGAAGATGAAAAGGGTACGTGAAAAAGGGTAGAAGAGCTAGTGGGTGTTTTGAAGGCAATAAGGGATAATGACGATGGACAATCAGATTGCATAAAAAAGTCAAAACACCAGCGCTCCGAAAGGCTGGAAAGGAAAAGCGCCCGTTGGACGGGAGTGTGATCAAAAATGCTTTTGAGGATTTACCAGGGCTTATTTCACTAGTTTTGAAAACTGCGAATTTGAAGCCGGATGATAATAACTTTCTCCCCTCCCCGTCCTCCCTAACCGACATTTAATCATTTGCCCCCAAAAAAAAAAGTTAAAAAGCAAAAAATTTAAAAAGTTGTCCAACAACTAACTCAAATCCGTTGGATGGCTTCTACTGACGACTACACGTGCCTGTCGATGTGTTGTTAACTACCCCAGGGGTTCTGCAGCTAGATAACAGAAACTTATATTAACCGTCACAGGAAAATATTTTCATTTTTATTTTATCATTTGTGTTTATTTTATTAATTTTAGTAACGTTATTTCTCGTGTTGCTTAATACTATTGTTATTAACTTACAAATATCAGCTTATGTCAAGCAAACAATAAGGTCGAGTAGGTATTTCATTAGCCACGATACGAGTACAAGACTTTCGAATGACCGTTTTTTTTTTCTTCTTCAAATCATAGGAATACCTACATTTAAAGTCGCATTGATTCTTTTATTTTATGCGGAACTCAGTTCAGAACTAGGCACACTTTCAAATTCAACGATTTTTCGTCAACTTAAAATAATCGACATAAACTTGTCAACTTAAATATTATATCTTTTAACTTTTTTGGGCGATACACCTGTATAGATATGTACATGCAAAATAAAAATGTTGCGGTGGGCCGTCTCCCGAAGTGACCCCATTTTTTTCGCTTCACTTGAAACATATTTCCGGGTTGAGAATACAGCCCCGAGCGAATCGAGCCAGACTGTAATTATTTTTTATGTAAGAAATATGACCCCTTGACCATACGCAGCGACCGCGGGCTTTGTGCTAAAATAATTCTTGTTTAACAGTAAATTATGTAATCCAAAAAAAAAAAAGAAATAAAAAATAATTATACCTTTTACATAGAACGTAGGTATATTTTTCAATTAATTTATTATTATAACACGCCATATATATATTATAGTTACACGCGATTAAAATTTGATAACTGGTTATAGGTTTGGTTTGCTTGAATTTTTGATTTTCTACGCGCTACGTTTTTACGTATATTTACGTAATAATCAAATTTTTAGTTTTCTGATAGCTACCGTGGCGGTGAAAACTGTTTGCGTCTCACGCGCATAATATATATTATAGCCCTCAATATGCGCGTACAGGACTCAAACCTTGTATTTCTTAATTGAATGACAATAATAAATCAAAATTAAAATTTTTCACTCGATAACAACAAATACGGGTACAAGTTATACTTTCGCACAAAGTTATAATAATATAAACAATGTTTATTAAACATGTGCGTAGTATTCTGACAGCGGTATCGTATATGTAAATAATATCTCTTTTTTTGTAACAATGCCAATCATAACATGAATAAATCTGTAGTAAAACTGTTTTAAAGTTATTGTAAAATAAGAATTTAACTCGAGATGAATAATGGATATAGACTTAAAAAAAAAAAAGCGGGACGACGTATAGTTAAACGAAATGTACAGTTTGTGTGATACACTAGGTGTATCATCATTATAGGGGTACCTTCCAAATATGAAAGGGTACGCTAAAATAATTTTTTTTTAAAGGGCATCTCTTTATTCTCCAACGCACGCACTCGTCAAGTAAAACGCTGGTCTAACTATTTAATATTAATACAAAACATAATATGAACGCTCATTTTAATTAAATTTCCTTCGCGTCACGGTTTTACAGTACGAAATAGAACTGAATATTGTCCGATTGTAAAGTAAACCTTCGTTTATACCTACTATTTCTTTATTATGAATTAACAAAAATAGCTGAACAATATCGATGGATCTAATCCATACGGTATTAACTAGATTATAAAATACAACGTGTAACAAGACGATATGTAAATTTACAAGTTGTTATATTATATATACGTATAAAGTATATTTTACATAACTAGAGAACTGGGTTAACGTATCGAAACACATATTAGCATTCAACCTATTGAACTATTTTTTTTTAGATTCTGTTCGTAGTAAAAAAACTTATTGATTTTATGAAGAACGTTTTTATCTTCGTGCTGTGATTAATTTTTAGGGTACGAGTGCTGTAATTTTAACGATTACCGTATCCGGAAAATATACACGTCGTGATCGTGGATGGTAATTTGTTTAAAAATGTTTTTGAATTTTTTATTGTTTCTCGAGTTATGAAATTAAAAAAAATTACCGAAAAAAATTTTTCACACCTTATCAGGAAGAAGAAAATCCACGTGTAACACATAACATTTTGGTCGTAAAACACCAAAATTTTGAATTTAGTTTAATCTTGCGATTTTCGTTTCATAAAACTTTCGGTTAAAAAAAAACTCCAAAAAACTGCTCGTTTTTTAATAGCGCTTAAAAGGGCAGGAAAAAAATTTACAACATAAAAAAGAAAAATCACATAACGTTTCTGGTGTTGTTTATAGGTATACCCATAATTGACATGCGACAACGAACATTGCAGATGTTTCGAATTTTTTTTTCTGTCGTGTGAACGGTATTGATTAGTTGCATGATAATCGGAACTTAGGCTTTGCGCAGAAAGTTCAAAAAATGTCTCAATCCATACATCTCAAGTGAGTTGGAATAACGGTTAAAATTACTTGTTTTCAAAAAAAAAATAGTGACACAAAACTTTTACTTCCATAAGTTTTAGATTCTGAGTGTTATGAATAATTTATTGGTTTTCACACGATGTGTGTTTCTTATAAAAAAAAACTATGCGAAAATTAAAGAAAAAATGTTAAAAGCAAACGTGTTTTTAACATAATCTATTTAGATTTTCGGCCAAGACGTTGACAATAATTATGGGAATAAGCTGAAACTTTCAAATAATATTAAAATCAGTAGCTGATTTCGAGAAATTTCGAAAAATTTCGAGGTAAGGTTTAAGAACTTTGAAGTTTTCACTTTTTTTGCAATTTTCGTTCGACAATAATTTAATTTTACACAAAAAGTTTTAAAGTATTAATTTTTATTTAAAGTATACATTTTACATTTGCCACTAAAAAATTTCGAAAAAAGTCACAATTTTTGTACTTATTTGTTTAAAATTTTCGAAAATTAGTGATATCTTTCACTATTTTTTTGGAAAAAAATTCGTGACTTACATTGATTTGTTATTAAAGATTTGAGAATTAAACGTAAACAAAATTCGCTATCCGAATGAAAAAAATTTTTCCGCCCTATAGATACCGCCGAACGCGTAGACAAAAAGTATTGTTAAAAACGGTGTTGTTTTGATTGTAACAACGAAATTACACCTAACACAGCGATTGATACTAAAAACGTAATAACTCAAAATAATGGTCCGAACGGTTTGAAATGTTCACACGTTATTTATATACTAAAATAAACTTAGTGACCCAGAGTGATTCCGGTATTTTTTTTTTTTGTTCATCCCATATTGTACAAGTCACTAACGGCGGATTGTTTAACTGTTTGCAGTAAATCGTTGTCGAATCGGCCGATACGCAAGCACTGTTTTATGACGGTTGCATACTCTGTCCGTGTTTGAATTGTTCCGTCGCGTCCGGAGTAAATTGTACATGGGAAACGCAGAATGTTATCCGTATACTCACGAGCGAGTAATTTATATTTTCTCAACGTCTTTTCATTTTTGACGAATTAACGACATCTCGACGCGTTTTCCGCCGCAGTGTACCAATTATTATCGCACGTGTATTACTGTGTCGCAAAGCGATAAAACACAATAAACTGCAGGCGTGTAAAAATGCGACTTGTAAGCGCGTGTGGATGAGCTTAAAGACCGCGTAACGTGCCTGCTCAGAGAAAGTCTCTCGGAAGACCTTATAAAGTGAATACTTATGCAATTGTCGCCGTTCGAACCGATCGACGACCGTTTAGAAAAAACTGCAAAGATCTGAACTGCGGGGTAGCTCGCGTACGTGTTAAATACGGATTGTCGGGCTTAAACGAGACGCACTCGAAAAAAATGTTTTCACCCGTGGAAAACCGGCGTCCCTCATAATACAGATACTACGCCCCCGCAATGGCGTAAACAATGTTTTTCCTACATCCGATGTGTCCACGGTTATAAATACATGCCGAAAATGTCGATGTCGATAGTCGCACGTCGAGGTGTGGATATATAACATACCCTTGCGAATTCGGGAAAAGTGTTCAGCCCCATATCGTCGCGGTGTGTTCAGCATAATGTCGTGGGTGTAGATTGCTGTGAAAAGGTTTTTGGTTTTTACCGCGAAAAACCCAGTCACCATGACGTTTTGACGAATGCGCTTTTGTAGAAAAAAATTTAAAAAAAAACGTATTACGAAAGCGCAGACTTGAAGCGTCGTTTTTCATATCGATTCATGAAAACCACTTATTTCATATGAACATTAATGTTTACAAACGCAACTATACGCGATTTTACGTCTCTAAACAACGTCTGGTATGATTGTGACGTGTTTAAATCAAAACACATTGGCAAAACATAATAATCAAACACAAATGATCCTGTATTCGTTCTATTTTGTTTTTTTTTTTACGATTTTTCAAGATAATAATATATCTGTAATATATTTCATCACACATTTCCAAATTACCATTGTTTCGTACATCAGTAAACGACGTTATTTTACTGTACCTAATCAATAGTTCGTATGGACATGTTTAATTAATATAAACATTACATTTTAGATAATGATGATTGTTTATCAAAATAAGAGCCCTGAGCGAGTTCTGCGAACGAAATTTAAAAAAAAGTTCTACGCTTATTTCAAAAATAACTGTTGAAATCTATTGAAACGATTTGTTACTGTTGGATTTGAGTTGTAACTGTTGGTAATGTGTTAACCATATTATATTTATTTATGTGTATTTGTGAATTCTGAGTTTCGTTTACACTTAAGGCTAAGGAGAACTTGGCAATTTAATTAATTGTTGGGTAATTTCTTAGTGAATTGGTTGCCAAATTATTCCTTTTAGCTGTTAATTCAACAATAAAGTGTACTTGTTTCTTTTGTATCTATGTCACACAAAGCTTTTCTAAATAATTCAATTGTGTTTTATTTAAATAACGTAAAAGAAGAATGTGAAAATCGCTTAAAGTTCATACATACTTACGTAGATATTTAATTTAATTAACGTTCAAACAAAATATATTTTAATTTTAAACTTCTGTTGAATTATTTGAGAAATTATTAGGATTTCGAGTAACTAATACAGAACGAAATTGGGTACCACGTTAGGTTATATTGACTAATTATTGTGTTTATTTATTTTTTTCAGGATTCCACTCGATCGTCTGCAATGCAAGGGATACTACAGTCAACTTGGATTCGACCTGGTTATTTACTGTCGTCCATGTCGAGACAGCTATTTTTTTTTTTTAGGTTAGCTTAATTTGATCGTAATGTCTAATATACCGTAAATATTACGGTATTTCCAAGTATCGAAAATACCGGTTATCGACGATTTTCAACCAACACAGTTAATGAAAAAAAAAAAAAAAATCGAATTATAAAGTATAATGTTTTATGTTTTATGTATAGTCAAAGTATGTTGTACCTATTATTTGAATAATCATAATTTTAGTTTTGATATGTTGTTATAATTATACAAAATTGTTGGTCGATAAACACATTTAGTTAGCTACAATTTTTATAATATAGTAACGACACACTTCAGTTGATTTTTACTCGTCTTTAAATCAATAAAATATAAAATCAAAAAAATAATTTCATACGCATTCACGCGTTAATAATATTGATATGTTTACATGATAGTGGTGTATTGAAATGTACTCAAAGGAAAACAAAATAGCGTTTGGTTGGAAATATTTAGTTATCAATCATCATCTTCATTCCTGGAACGTTTTTTTATAAATTTAATATTATACAGTAAAGCATAGAGTACAGCAATTGTTATCTTAACCATTGTGTTTACAGGTACAAATTTTTAAGGGAAGGCCTCCCCTCAAATCTTTATCAAACTCTTAGAAAATTAATCTCTGTGACAGTAAAAACCGTAACTGAAATCAATTTTAGAAAAAAAAAAAAAATTTTATTCTATCTATAGCCTCTTTAAAATATGAGAATTATTCGCGCTGCCTTACATCGTGTAGGCAGTGAACATTAAAAAAAGCCGTATAAAATCCATTTGATTGATATATACAAATATACGAGGTTCAGTCCGACAAAGTGTTTATTTCGATGACAGTCGGTGAAACTGTAACGGGGAAATTTAAATAAAGTTTTCTGTAGTAAGTATCTGTTTCGGAACTAAGTAAGTTAAGGGACAAAACAATTTAGTTGAACTTAATTCTTCGGAACGATTATTATACCGTAAGAGGCATACATTATGCTCAAAAACAAAAATATATACATTGAAACTTGAGGTATGGATTATAAACGGTAAATAATTGTTCCGATACAAAATGTACTCCGGCCCTCGATTGTTTTAGATTCTGAGTGTGGCGAGTCCTATTGTTTTTACGATGATTTTTTTTCTTTCAACAACTTTTCGCACAGAAGGAACGCTCTGATTTTCCAAGTCAGTACCTTCAAAGAAAGGTCAACAAACTTCAACGGTACTTTGGTTGAAGATTTTTTTTCAAGAAATTTTGAGTATTACTTTTTGAGTACTACCCTAAAAAATAAAAAGTCGAGAATCGTACGGCGAAAAATTTGAAATTTTCAGGTTTGTAATGTATTCGGGTAGAAGGAGTGCTCCAATCGTTACGTTGAACGCCACATAAAAGTTTGGATTTCGGCTTGAAATTTTATTTTATTCGAAGCGTAAATCGCCGTATCAGACATGTCGGTTTAGTTTTTTTGCCATAACATAAAAAAAATAACGATCGGAACAAGCTGAAACTTTTGTATTTAAAAAGGTAGGATAAAACGGGTTTGATAAAAGTTTCAAGAGATTTCAAAAACATTTTGAGCTCAGCGTAGAACTTTGGAAAATTTACCAGGTACTAGACAACTGAGCTCGATCGGAATCGTTTTTTCAAAGGCAATGATTGCTTTCAGACGTCGAACTACAACTTCCAAACGAGCGATCCACCCAAAGCGTAGTCGCCGCACCGTTAAAACCACCGACGCGACCTAGAGTGATTCCGGCTCTTTTTTTTACACACTTTGGAGAACATGGGTCGTGTACGTTTGATAATCGGTTAAGTGTCGTAGCTTTAAGACGTTCGGAACCTCGTCGAAATTGCGAACAAGGTCTGAAAAACAAATTTTCTTATTTTCCACTAGAATTTCCCGCTCACTAAAACTTATCGCAAACTTATTTTGGGATCTGTATCCAACACTACTCGGGCGGTAAATTTACTATTCCGGTAAAACGTATTCTCGGCTCGCATTTCTTCCATCGAAACCGCAATTATTGCACAATAACAACTGCAGCAGCACGCCAAAACAACCGCCGACCGAACGCGTAAGACTCCTTTAGAGTCACATCGCGAATGAATTGGTTACGTGTACTGTGCAACCGACACAATTGTGCGTGTATAAAATATTGAAATGCCCATCATCACGCGTTCTACTTAGAAAACAATATTAATTACACGATGACTTCCGATACTATCTCGAATATTTCTCGATGTTCGTTTTTACGCAACAGCTGCGTAACATTACGGAGGTTGTGAGTGCGGTTCGAAATTTTTTCAAAAAAAATTTTTAAACGCCTTGATTTTAAAAAAGGTTCATACAAACGAACCGCTAAATCTGTGTTGTGATGGCAGAAGTTGTTGTGTAATTTTCGGCGATTTCGGATTATCGTGTGGATAACTGCGGAGAAATTGTAGTACGTTTCAAGTGCTGGCGAAACATGATACCATCAGTCGTCAGTCGTGTTCGTCATTTATGCGCGAGGACCGACAAAACTGATAAATCATCATTTGATAATACGGCAAAACTCGAAACGTCATTATTAGGTTTTTATAATTATTGTCGTTTATAATTTGATAATGGGATTGATCAGTAAAAATATCGTCACGTTTTTATAATTTACTGAACGAAAAATTAGTATCAATTTGTTTTTATTGTGTTGATAATACGTTTATAACTAAAAAGTTATTCGTGATACACGGTGTGTATCTTTATTCGTTACTTACGAACGATTATAATCCTAAAAGAACGAACGCGTTCCTTCTAAAATCGTATTTTTTATGTCATTCTAAACCATAAAACTTGTTTTTCTGATAGTCAAAAATAATGAATGTGTCAACTTCCGCCATAACACCACAGATATTGTACACCTATCACCGGAGCGAAAAAAAAAAAATTGTAAAATGTCCAATGCGAAAATACGTTCTAGAAAAAAAGTGATATCGTTCGTAGGTAGGTTTCTGTAGGAAACGTTCCTCAAAACCGTCCCCGTCGAAAAGTTTATAAACCGATATTTGCGTGCGGATGAACTTGATTCTTGTGGGGCGACGGATTCTCAAAAACGTTTGAACGTTTTTGGCCAGACCAAAACCGCGTTCGAAACTGTTGCGAGGCATAATTTTTTTTTATCGAAATCGGTCTCGTGGTTTTTAAGAGAATCGAGTTTGACGTTATCGCCGATCGCGATACCTACCTATGTGTAATTTTATTAATTCGGCAGAGCAAAAACATCATTTTATTAACTAATTAATTAATCGTTATAGCCGATTGTATCGCGCGGTAAACATTACGCCATCGGTCGAACCGATTCCATTCGACTCGATTCGTTTGTTGGGTCGACAAAACCGCGTCACTTCGACGCACCTCGTTTTCAGATTTATACGATAGTCTAGTCGAACGTTTTCGCCCCATTTTTGCTTCCGTTCAAATATTTTATTTTTTTTCGAGCGCTTTTTTTTTTTCTTTCCTCTTCGTTTCATAATAAAAACACGGTGTTTCGCGTCGATCGCCAATTGATATTCAAGACCACGCGGCTATGCGTTACGTTTTTTATTCGTTTGACCGCTTTCTCTGCGCGACTCGTAACACAACCGCTTACGGCCGTCGTAGGTAGCGCGCGGGTGGACCGACCGAGCACACGATATAACGATGTTACATGTTACCTCGTGAGTTTTCGGCTCGATCGTTATGTTACACATTTCATTCTTATGTCACAGAATTCAGTTCGTGCTCCGTTCGTCCGAAAAACACGGCCGAAGTACGTAGCGTGAATGACAAAAAGTCGCCTCCCGCCCGACACGTGATAATATCGCGTTCGATCGGACGTCTCGCGGCGGTTCTGTTTTGGCGAACGAAATCGCGGTCGGGTGTTCGCGCTCGTGTTTCGAAAATCGTTCTACGCACTTGCAAATTCTAAAAGTAGACTTGAAAATCGACTTGTAAAACACATCTTTCAACTTGTTCGCGAAACGTGCGTCGGGTGTTTTTTGTATATAACATGTTTCCATTTCGAATACATATATACAGGCAGTTATTAAGAAATATTTGTCAAATCTGTTTAAAAGCAACGTTTTCGTCGTCAGCTGCGCTGCGTTTTTTCGTTTTCCGAAAGCCTACTTCGAAAATTTTAAGTTTAGATACTGAGCAGTAATATAATATCATAGGGGTACACCAATCCAGCATGGTCTGGACACATCATGTTTATCGCACAACGAAAACAACTCCGATAACCTTCGGAAAATTGTAAAGGAGACGGTTTGATTAGCTATTTCGCGATCAAACTGAGCTTAAAAGACATCGTACAGACATAACATGCGCACTGCTCTTTCTCCATATGCGATATAAAATGTCGCCGATTTATATAGATGACGCGAGAGAGAACAATTTGTCGTAGGGATACTGTAGAAGAAAATGGTTTTTTTTTTCATTCTCGATCTCAGCGAATCCGCTTTGGAGATAATCGTTTTGTTCTTCCGCGAGTTCTCTACACTGTATAGCTCATATTCTTTCTCGATTCATATCAGCGACTGCACCAAGCGCTGCAGTCCACTCATTATTTATGCGGTCAAGGTGTAAAAAACTTATATTTCGTTCGATGAAGACCTGTGAACGACCATTATTATTGTTGCGATGTGTGTCGAACAGGTGCACATCACAATCGGTCAGATTTGTATCCGTAAACGTTTAAAAAACATCTACAAAATACGTTTTCGTACTGTCAGGAGATAGGTAGGTACGTATATTAGACGCAAAAAAGAAAAAAAAACACTGCGTCAGTGGCGTATACGAGTGGTTCATCTCGGAGGCGGGAATTTCAAACAGACATTTCCCGATTCCCAACGGACCAACCGTCAGCGCAAAACTTGTGGTTTATAGCTTGCTGATAGTCATTCGTAGGGCACTCAGGGCGATTCTCGCGCGAAGGAGTGAAAACGAAAACGTCAAAAATGGCAAACGTCAGTCGTGTTTACCAATTGCGAATGTCGACGATCAAACACAAGTGAGAGATCTCAATAATGGCATCTTAAATTCTTATGACAGAAGACTTCTGTACCACGATTTGTCGAAAAATAAATCAGTGTACGACTTTCGATTATGTTAACCACAAGGTATAAAAAAAAAATGGGCTCTCGGGGGTAGGCGATTGTCCCTATCGCCAAAATGATGCCTCCGCTGTTTATAGACATGGATTCTACGCAATTACTATACGTTTATACGTAAATAGTAACTTTGTCATGTCCATATAATATAACTGTAACTACTTTTGTATTTAGGAATGGACTGTATCTATATTGTACGAGAGATACAGTTCTTTGGATGAATTATAGTTTTTACTTTTTACTATTGAATTTCGCAATAAAACGTAGAAAAAAGTAACTGTTATGCTAGTTTATTTCAATCGTGGATACTAAGTTTATGCAATAAAAAGCAGTATAGTAATAAAAGTTTCACGCAAGACAATCATGATGGTTCAAGACGACTGGTGGTTTTACGGGGCTTCGTGTAGGCAATTTATAGGCGGTCGTAAGTCGATTCGAAAAAATTCATGAAAACACTTCAGGTATTTTAAGTGTATAATATAATATTTGCCATCAAGATCATGGTTTTTCTGCTGAGTTTCACAACTGTAACTTTTTTGAAATTGAAAATCCGGCAAAACGTCGCGGCGTACAGTTACGCGCCGAGGATACAAGTCGGACTTTCAGCAAACGTATTGCGGACCGTTTAGATCGGAGCAATACCCGGGGCGTTAAGCATGTCACAGACACAAAAAACCAAACACACATCTTTGTAAAACCAATCGGTAGTTTCCTGGTTAACGCTCAGAATCTAAAACGCCGGGCGATCGTATCATGTATGTTTTCTGCACGTCCTCCGAGAAACTCGCCGTTCGTTTATTTCGACGGTGCGCGGGAAAACGTGTCCTGGAACTCCGGTCTCGCGATGATCATATCAAAATTATTCAAATTATAACTCGACTCGGGGGAACGTGTATGTTGCACGCGCCAAAATGAAATACGAGTGCGACGGCGTGTACTCATATTCTTCGGTCGAACAACATCTTCAAAACCGGAAAGAAACTGATTCGATCCAAATCAGAGTTACCTACTCTGCACGAAAAATGTACGAATCGTTAACGAACACACTCGTTGTGAAATTTTATGTTCTCAATGAGACTGTAAACGCGGTTCACGTGTATTTTTGATGTACACATTTATCGGGTTCGCCAGTTTTGACGAAGAGAGTTCTCGTACGCTTCTCCGAGCAGGCCGAATAATCCGTTACAAAAAAAAAAAACAACAGGATTTGAAAATCGTCTTTGTCGTTACATCAACGCGTTCAGACACCGTTCGACGGTCGTAGGATTTTCAGCGATAACGAATCGCAGACCAAGAACAACGGTTACGATAAAAAACGGCTAAATTCGTTATTTTCGATCGGTTAAATGTCCGTTTCACTATAAACGATACTTACGCTTAAAAATGATGCAATCAAACGGGGGTTTTTTTTTTTTTTTGTCAATAAACCTACCGGATTCAAATAAATCGAAATTCACGTTTTGTATTTAAATCAGTCGATCGCAAGCAATAAAACAGTTTATTCGATACACAAAATGACCTTTCGAGACAACAGTTTATTGAAATAGAGAAAGTTGAAAACTGGGCTCTAAATTTCTGAAGGTCAAAAATAATAGTAAAAAAAAAAACATTTAAAAAAAATTAAACGTATTTTAAGTTCGTAAAGATCGCTGCCAAAGAACTCGACAGAAAGCGAGAGAGCTGTGTCCTTCAAAAAAACCAAACTCACTTATCTACAAATATCATAAGACCATCGGTTACATAAATGTTTTTTGTAATAAAATTACTTGTTTAGATTAGACCACACATCTACGACACAAAACAGTGTTTTCAAAAGAATAATATAAGTAACAAAAAAAATCTAAAAAAACATTATCATTTTAAAATCAATTATAGTATAATAATCCTAGTAGTAGTAGTAGTATTAGTATGACTCCTCAGAATCTAAACTTAAAATTGTTGAGATTTTCGTTGATATGAATATCGGAAAACTAGAACTCAGCTTTTAAACAAAACAAAATTGGTAAATTTGTTAGAATAACTATGTTTTCAAAATTATTTAGGGCAAAATAATTTTTGCTACATAAATCATTGCTTTCGAAAAAACGATTCCGAGCGAGCTCAGTTTTCAAGTAAACGTCCTAGTAAAAACCAAATTTGACAGTAAAATAAATAACGTGTGGAAAATTCAAACCATTTGGATCGTTATTCGAGGAGTTAATTACGATTTTAGTATCAATCGGACGATAGTGCGTAATTTCATTGTTACATTCAAATTACACCATTTTGCAATACTTTTTTACACGCGCTTTCGACCGGACGGATTTTTTCGAAATTTATTTTATCCGTTAGAAAATTTCGTTTTCCACGAAATGTTAAATTTTCAAATATCAAATTTGTGTGTGTTACGAATTTTTTTTGACCGACTCTCGAAAATTTTCCAAAAAAAAAAAATTGTCACTATGGATTTTTGAAATTTTTAGTAGCGTATGTGTTGTCATCAACCTTGTGTTAAATATATCAAAAAATTTTGGTTGAAAAACAAATTTTTTACCGCACGAAAACCACAAAGAAAACGGAAATTTTCAAAATCACTTGAAACTTGGATCAGACCTGTATTTTACTGATTTCGATAAAAGTTTCAGCTAGTTCCGTTTGTTATGTTGTTTTCGACTTGTGGCCAAATACAAACTAAATCGATTATGTCGAAAAACAGTACGTATTTTTTAACGTTTTTAGTGGAATTCGACATAGTTTTTCCATTGTGACTTTCGCGACCTCTCAGTGCGTACGATTGGAGTCTTAGTCTAGGACCTTTCGTTGGAAGTACCGAACGTAAAAATCGGAGCTTTACGGGAACTTCATCACGGATCTTAAAAATTTCTCGCTTTTCGCCTCCGAAACTCCCTGTGTTCTTGTTTCGTTTACCTATTCTCGAAACGTAGAGAAAATTGAAAAAATAAAAAAGGTTCGACCTGCGCGCCACCGGACCTCATTAGGCGCCTCTCGTTCGGGGAATTAGGAAAACATACAAAAGAACAGTGCGTTTCTCGCTGCTCGGAATGTAAGATCAACCGTAAAAAAAAATAAACAACGCGATACGTACAACAACGCAATTCAAGACGCGCGCGTTCCCTATAGGTTGTGAACGAATTATAACGTATCATTATTATCATCGAGGAATATGATGCGCGTCCTTGGGACGAGAAGTTTCATCTCCTCTGGCATTCCTCTGTACAGTATATAGTAATACCTGTCCGCGTTGCGTTAACGTCGCTTTATAGAAACGACCTTGCCAGTGAAAGTTGTCTTCGCGATACGTCATCGACCTAACATCGGTGGTAATACGATATTATAAATATTGCAGTAATAGCCGATGTTTTATTATCGTATATATATCCGGCTGCAGCATCTGTAAACGCCGTTGCCAAGACGTATTTCGTCGTTGGTACGGTAGCAAAACGGCCATCGATCGCCGAAAGCTAGTACAGCCACTACAGCGTCCATCAAACAAGAACGAACGCCATCGTCAACACGAATTCTATACGGGGCGGCTTAAAATCACCGTTTTCAGACCGCGTCATTCGAGAACTAAAGTCTCGATTTAGCGACGAATTCGCCAAAAACTATACCGCGTCTCGAACGCCTCGGTCCGTAGAGGTCCAGAAGGCGCGGCGCAACGGTCTCCACAGCCGCAAGACCCGCTCTCGAATTCAGTGCGACAAGAGCAGCAGAAATGAATCTCTGGAAAACTCGGCGCAACGAAACGCGTCCCTCGTACGCCGGCTGTCCACACGTCACGAAGCAAAAGCGATTGTGGCTATGCGACGTGCACGGCAGACAGGAGAGGTGTAGTAAAAAGGTGTGGAAAAGATTGAAACGGGCGGGCGAACCCCCAAAGCCGTAAAAAAGACGGTTCTGGGGCGAGAGGGTGACCTAACCAAGCGGGAGAAAAGGCGCTCACCCCCGGATGCGACGGGAGGATCGTGCGCGTGGTGGCACGAAATCGCGACAGAAGCGACGGGCGTTTGTGTTTGCAAAAGACCGTGGAATACGATGAAAATAACTCGCGATGAGGTGTAAAATGTAGCTGGCACAAAGCGACAAACGACAGTCGACACGGATTATCGGTGTTACAAGTTTTCCAACGGCATGTAACACGGTGCCCCGGCATGTGTTTCGATGTATCGCGAGAATATTGTAACGTAGCGCCCGAAACCGTTTGATTTACCATTGTTGTTTGAAGACAAAAAAAAACCGCAAGAGTTTGCAACGAGCGCGTAACGACGAATCTTTATTACTCGCGTTTACGCCGATCGATCATCGTTTTACAAGCGTCGAATAAAATGTGTTTTACTTTCATTGTGTCGGCATATACCAGCCGTGTGTATATTACTGCAAAACACCGAACGTTTGTTGCGATTCGCGTGCGTATTTATGTAACGTAACACACTGTACACGTTCAAAAATAAAATCCGTAACTGTTTTGTACGTTCGAAATACGAGCGTTGTGTGTACGGTTTACGGGACGGTAGAGATATGACGATAGAGGATCTCAAAAAAAAAAACACGAAAGTACGAGTGCGCTAGGTTTTAAAAAACACCGACTGTCGGTCCTGTTAAGAACGTACTCTTCAAACGCGACACGCGTCGGTCGAACACAACGAACTGATTCTGTTTTAAACCCGTACCACTTTTTAAAAGTATTACACGTTCGCTCACGGTTTTTTTCTTTCTCAATTTCACGTCGGCAACGGAAAACTATAAACAAACAGGGATACCGCGCAATGTAATCATTAAAAAGTCAGTTTTAGCAACCCATCGCGATCGTGAAAATATCGAAAAGATCTGGTTCGTTTTTGAACCGAGCATTCGGTTGTCTAGTACACGCGTTTAAAGACTTTCAAAGTCCTACGCTTGTCTCGAAAACTATCGTCGAAACCGCTTGAAACTTCTCGTGAAACCTGTATCTTACCTCGAATTTTTATGTCTCGTTTCAGCTTGTCCCGACACATAGTTTTGAACGTTACGGCCAAAAAACTAAATCGCCATGTCGAAAACACGTCCGCCGCGATTGATGTATTTACCCTCTGCTTAGTTTCTCGACTGCAAATTTTCAATTTGGAACTTAAAAATTTCAGACCCCCGTCAGGGTCCGAAGACTTATCTGAAAAGGAACTGACTGAAAAAAACTAAAAAGTACTTGTGAAATATTTAAAATATTTTCGTCTATTCAGAATTCAAACGAGACGGAAAAATACGCTAAATTTTCCCCCTAGATATTAATTTTATTGTTAAAACGTTTGTCGGTAATATACGTTCTCGGTGGGAACTAAATAAATATATTACATCATTACATGCGATGTGTACGCGCGTATATATATATATTATTCTAAACTGTTTTAGAAAGTCGTAACACAATACAAAACATACTTGGGTACTGTTCGTTTTGTAATATAATTCACTGTAAGGATACAGCGTGTTCCGCAAACGGAGTATGCGAACGGCGGTTTTAATATTTCCGTATTGTAAAGAAAAATATTTGTGAATCAAGTGTGTTTTCTGCGTCAATACGGATCATTTGGATTTCGTGTATATATTAATTATTTTACGATATTTTAATCGTGATCGAAGAATTGTGAGCGAGAATTTTCGAAAAACTATTTATCTATGTGTAGGTGATCTATTTTTTTTTTTTTAAATGGTCTATACACAACTATAAATTTATTATAAAAATAAATAAGTTATATTATTACTTCCTACGGGAGAGGTAGTTACACGCGTTCGTGAACTTCTGGGCTATAATTTGTTGTACAAAACACGAATCTAGGAAAAAAATGTTGATAAAAAGTTCGGCCGCGGTAAAAATGTCCAGAAAAATATGTCCGATTGGTAACATTGCCGCGCAAGTAAAAATGTTCTATAGGCAAAGTTATCCAAGTTAATTTTGCGCAGTTTTAATAAAAGTTTTGTTTTTTATTAAAATTACTTGTAATAGTTAAAAAAAAAACAATTGTTTGAATCTCCAGTTGTACGCCATTTATCTAAATACAAAAATAAATACAATTTTTATCTTGTAACGAAAAGAGTAAAATAGACTATCATAAAATTTTTTGACAGCCTATTTCGCTCTTTTCGTTACAAGATAAAAATTTTAATTGATGTTCCGACAATAATTAAGATCGAAAAAGAAGAAGAACAATTAGCCGTGTAACGTAAGACGGACAAATAAAAAAATAAACAATTTTACTTTGTAGTAAAACTCGATTATCGTAATTATTGTCAATTTTACTTGTTTCCTTGGCCATTTTTACCGTACACCGCCAATCGATTAGTTCGAGGATTTCGTAAATATAAATAAACACGAAAACAATTGTATTTTAGGTACCTACCGACACTTTTTAGCTTACTAACTGCTGTCGTTCGGTTCGGATGGTAATTATTGTTTCGAATTCAGTTAAAATTATAATTTACATAAAAAAAAAAAAATTAATTACTCATATATAATAAATAATATTTGATTCATTTATATTATACAGTAACAAGTTTGCGTATTAACCGGTTCGCGTTCAGCAAGTTGGAAAGTATAGATTATAAAATATAATAATTTGTAATCTGAGAAAGTTGTGCATAATAGCGATCGTTACGAGTTAGTTTGCACGTAAACATACAACATATCCTAATCATTTTTGCAGTTTTATAATTTTGAAAAAAAAGTCAGCGTTGCTATTTCACTGTTCGGTAAATTGTTTTATACGTAGTTTGGTATTTTTATGGACATTTTTCCATCGTCGTAAAAAGATATCGTCAAAACCTTAAAGGCGCCTAAAATATATGCCAAACACAAAGTACGATAGTAGACTGGAGTATACACTGCCGACTGACAATAAACGAAAATACCGTAAAATTCAATTTTATATTATGCGATTTTATTAGAAACAATACTCATGATTTACTTAGACATGCAGTACAACTCTAGGAGGATATCTGGCGAAAAAAAAAAAAGAAATTTTCGATCCAAGATAACGTTAATGTACACGCATTACATTTAAAAGTACGATTCCATTCGCATTGTAGCTGGAAAGTATCATAAACTGCGAACACGTACGCTGTATGCGAGATATAGTTATGTTTGATGTACGAATAGTTGGATATTTTCCGTGTATCAGTTTTAAGAGAAGATTTTGTGTAAAAACTGAAAAAGTGGGTGCACACCAAAAACTAATTCAATACCGACGTGTTTCACTATTAAAGTATGGACGATTCGTGAACGAGAAAGTGAGATCTACTTTTCTCGTTTCTCAGCTTATGAAACGTTGATTTTTTTTTTTCTACGAGTTTATCGGATAGTTCACGTATGCTAAATTGTTTTTGCTGTCGTCGATAACGCTACTTTGTACGCGCCGTCAGTGTTGAGAACCGTTGCAGATTCTGGTTATATCGTTTTTACAATGATGCTTATTTGTAACACCATTTCTCGAGTAGGAGCAGCGAACGAATCGATGTGAGACGGGAGAACGAATCGAAATAGTACATTATTTACTTGAAGCGTATATCGAATATCTGATTATTTTGTTTTTTATCCAAAAACCGAAACAATTTTGGAAAAAATAAATTCTCTTTATTCGCGTGATCGCTTTTTCGGTTAGTCCTCCGACCACTTTGCGCGCGATACCCACGGTAAGCGTACACGGATAATCGATTCGAAATCGTGGTTTTTTTTTTACCCTGTTTTCGAATTATTTTTCGAGCCGATGTGTTGCGAAACCACGCGAATTCGATGCACTCATAAGCGAGATCGCTGCTCCGACAAGCTTCTATCTTTATAGAATTTTTATTCAATCTTTTTCTTCTACTCTTTCAATGCACCGTCCGCGTTACTGCGAACCGCACGCCATAACGTAACGTTGAAATTTCGTTGAAAACACAATGCGAGAATCCGCGCACGAAGCTATAAAGTGTGTTTTTATCGCGCAATGCAACTTTTTTATTTTCAGAAAAAAAACGAGTTTTATAATTTCACTGATCAATCAAACGCGCGATCGGTGCGCCGGGGGCGAAGGAAAAAAAATTCCTACACATTGAATTACATCATCGCCGCGTGCTGAGGCTGTAATTTTTTAACGAAGAAAAATAAAAAGTGTTATTTTTTTTTCCTCGCGCGTTCCCCGTGCCGGCCGGACACTTCCTGTACAGCTAGAAGCGATCATGATTCTCTTGAGCACGCGCGCCGTACGATCGCCGTATTATTATCGTTGTATAACGACGACTCGCGTAAAAATATTTAAAAAAATTAAAAAAAAAAAAAGATACAAACAAAATAGCAGTCGCTGCCGGTACTATTCATATTATGAAGATCGCAGCTGTAACGACGCGTATGCGATGATTATGCCGAGTAGATAATAATTATTGTTATTTTACTGCGAGGGGTCGCGTCGTGCTGGTCGGATTTTAATATTAAAAAAGAAAAAAATACAAGAAATAAAACGTACCGCGTCTGTGTAACAGACAAACGAAATATTACGTTTTCCGACCCGTTTTTGGATATCTCTTAAAAAAAAAATGAACGACATAGTAATAATAATGCAGAAAAGTACGACGAGTAACGTAATATTTTAAGTTTTCCGCGGTTACGGTTACGGCAGAGTTATCGTGTACGAGAGTTGTTAAACAAACGTATAAAAATGACCAATGTTTGTTTCCATTGACGTGTTAGTTACGATATGTTATTGTATTATCGAGCATATTACACTCCGAGTCACTATGATAACATGATGGAAATTATTATGGTAAACTCGAATCACCAGTGGACGCAGGAGAGATGATACCGAAAACAACTGCTCCGTAGTTTTAATAAAACTCTCAGTAAATACAGCGAACGAGCTAAAAACAGATACACGAAACAAAGCGATCCCTCTTAAACGTCCGCTTAGTTGATGGGAAAAAGTATGTCAAAACACCAAACTGAAAAAGGGAAATCAAAATTACCTAATAAACGATAATAAACAGAATTTGTGTTACAAACCATAGATGTTTCGCCGTCCGAATATGAGAACGTCTAAACTATTGGAACAAGGAAAAAACAAGCGAAACGGTACCCACAATCCTCAAAACAAGCAGACAATGCTAATCGAGAGCTAAAGATTGTAGACAAATTTATAAACGCCTGCAATAAGATGTAGTTACACAATTTTTACCAGACATTTGAATGGTTCCTACTAAAAAAATATTCGTTTTTTGGCTAGTTTCAGCCCATCCATATCATATCTTATCAAATCGAATTGGGGTGCACACATGACGGCCATCACTTCAATCAAATCGCGACACTAAATGCAGACGATTTTGACAGATTAACGTAGTCACAGGAATCATGTCGTTTTTTAAATATCTGTTGAAAACGTGTTCAAATATCAGTTCTTGAGTAATAATATTATGCGCTCGTAAGAAAAAATAAAAAAATTGCTTCGGGCTCCGGCGCGTGACAGATTGCCGCGGAGCTGAAACATCTTAAAGCCTACAAGCGAAAAAAAAAAATGTGCATTTCACTTTCACAACAAGTTGACTTCCCGTTAAATTGAACAGGAAATTGAATTCTTCGAACGCGCCCGAGTATATTATAATAACTTCGGTGTCATAAAAATTGCGCTGTGACGAAGAATATAATAGCGTGTGAGAAATTATTATGTACTACGATGTTTTTAACAAACGCTGCAGTTATCTCAATATCGAAATCTAAACGAAAATAATCGCTCCCGCGAGTTTGTGCAGCGGTAATTCCGAGAGCCAAAAAAAAAAAAAAAACGTATAATAAATATTATCGTCGTCGGCCAGCGTTGGGGATTACGTCGAACGTGCTGTGTTTAAGCGCAAAAATAGTCGTTTTACTAGTTATTCCATTTCGGAAACTAGGAGTTACAAAGACGACTATGTACGGCGCACGGTGTGTTACGCACGTCTTATGACGAAAGACCTATATAAGATCGTAGCTATCGTGTTATTTTTATACGAGCGCAGAAATTCAAAAACAGCGACCGAACGCGGAAATAGAATATCATTAAGATTTCTAGTCTGCTTTTACACTCCTGGATTTCGCGTGAAAAAGTTAGTTTACCTTTATAAGTAAATTTAAATTGACTGCAAAAGTATCGAGTATTTTACTCGGTCGTTCAACCGATCAACGCGTTACTGTCTCCATACAACAGTAGCGTCTGGAACGTAAACGTCACGAAAAAAAATCCCATTAGAAACCCAGGAATACTTGTGACGCCTTTTCGTAGTTTCGGTTAAAAATCTGGATTTACAATACAGAGGGCGAATACACACAGGCGCGGATAACGAGCTGAAAACAATACCGTTTTTATAGCAAAATTATTGACGAGTTATTCGTTATAGAATACGTTCAGTTCTCGTTTGTTCTGTGCGCGTCGTAAATCTAGCAGTACACGTATTACGAACAATAGGACGATGACGAGGTGACATTTTGGCCAACACATACCTAAATCGCCATTATTTTCGTTTACGATACTGTTATCCGGGCCATCAGTTATATCAGTTAATAACACCGCGTTATTACGACGTATAGACAATGTCTGCGAAAGACAATAACTCCTACACGTTGCAAAACGCCAAATACGGCCGGTAAACGTGGAATGTTTTTTCTTCATTATTGTCAACGAGTTGAACGTGTTCAATTCAATTATTACCGTTCGTATTATTATTTACTATCGTTTCGCTGACGTAACAGTCGATGGTGTTGTTTTTTTAACAGCAGCTTGGCATGCAATGGGAACGCGTGAAGATGTGGGAAACGTGTTGGTGAGTGTACTATATAATTGAGTAAAACAATAACGAAGAAAACGCTTCCTCGATTACACGAGTTTTATTCGACGAAAAAAATCGTTACATTTTAAAAATCTCGACACTTTTTCGGTAGAAAAACGTCTTTGAGTAAAACATCGTGTCGACCGCGCGTGCGTGGTATTTTCATCGGGAAAATTACCGAACGTGAAAAATCTAAACGTACGACTGTAGCCGATCACAAATTTTGTATCCCCCGACCAATTTTAATGATATCGCGTAAAAGTTTCCGACAGTCGTTTTTGGATGAAAATTATAATTTTACATCCGGACACTGCACGCGTGTGCATAATATACAAGTATTATCGCGTCGTTATAATTCACAGGTCTCCGGACGTCCGCGTAGGATCAAACTGTAATTAAAAAACGCCGATTTTATGCACCGCGTGAAAGTATTAAAACGTATTATTTAAAACGGAATTACTTATACTCGGCGACACAAACGCTTACGCAATAACAAAATATTCAATACCTTTATTAGTATAATAAATGAGCTGAAATATGAAAAATTGTTTTCCGTTAAAACATACGTTTTGCGAATAGAGGTACGGAGCGAGAGTATAATATTATAGTCCGGTTTGTGACGTTTTAATCGATCGAACCATCACACGTTTGTGTTCCGTTTGTTATTTTATTTTTGTGGTTGTTTAAAACATTTTTTTTTTTGATGCCGACCACGAATTGATGTAGGTGTACCCGTAGCGATTTTAAAAATTCGCACAAAGGAAATAACTTGAAAAAAAATATAACGTATGATAGGCAGTGTCGAGTCGAGAAAATGAAAAAAAAAAAGATCTAGATAAGAGATACAGTTAAATACGTATAGATATTTGGTGGTGTGATAATTTGCAGTTTGGTATCGCAGTATACTCGTTTGAAAGTCTACTAAACATTTTTATTGCTTTCGATCGATCAAATTTTTAAAATTTTATTGCACGGCGAAAATTTTAAACAGTCCATCCGTCTAGAAAATCGCATAATAAAATACGTAATGATTTTTAAAGACTTACAGATAAGACAACAGTTTTTACATCTACGAATAAATCACCGAGACCAGTATCGTTCAAGTGATATCGCTTTCATAATATTACCAGCTATAGATAAAAAGCGGTCGCTGTTTCTTACTCGGAACTCGATTAATTATTCATACGGCGCGGGAGATATTTTTGAAAACTCAGTAACGAAGTATGAACGAAGTGTAAAAAATAATAATTTTTCAAACACGGTTTCGTGTGATTTAAAACGAGTATACCTATTTGCCGTAACATAACTTCTCGTTTAAATCGAATGAAATTAAGCAAATCGTTATTTAATATTCCGTATTCGGCGGGTTTTTTTTAAAGTTAAGAAATATTTTAATAACATATCTACGATTTGAATATTTTCTAAATCGTTATAATAATCTATTTCGCAGGACTTCCATTTTTTTCACCTATTCAGTTTTAATTTTGAACAATAGTGGTTTCTGATAGTAATTTTTCATATCAATCGATCGTTGTATACGTTGTATTAAGAGCTGCTGTCGTACCCCAATAATTTCGACCATTATAATTATTATACCTGGTTATATACCTACCTATCGTTTAAAATTGAAAAAAAAACCGATTAATTATTTAATAACATATATATCAGTGTTCAGCACAGATAAAAAGAAAAGAATAATCCCGATCATATAAATCCAAGGTCAATAGATAGTTTATTAATGTAATGTGCCCAAGGGATGAAATATTTTTTTATACTTTTTCCCGAGAAAAATACTGATTTTATTACGAATCTTTACAATAGTTTTTTCCACAAAAAAATAATGGTCTTATCAAGATTTAGGCTTTAGGTACGCACTTTTCGCGGGACATTCAAATCATTTTTCATCAACGATTGCCGTTTATTCAAGCGACTCGATTTCACATCAAATCGCAGTCCATACAGGTTCCATATTATCTCGATAGAAACGATTTTTAATTACGACGAATACTTACGTTTTATCCGGATGCGATGAATACAAAACGCAGGATAAGATAAACGTGTTAAAATATTAGCGACGCCAAATTCGTTGAGACGTAGTTCCAGTTATTCTTCAAACGGCAGTGACTGTACTTTTTATAAAAGTTTCAATATGCTCGTTGGATAGCAACGACTAAAATAATCGTTATTTTCGTGTATGCGTCCAGATAACACGGCGTTATCCAGATAATTCTAAGAACTTTTTACCAAATTACTATATACGTGAGAATAACAACCGTCACGGAACAAACTATCGGCTATAGGCCGCGAGCTATTTTTTTTTTGATTTCGGAATCGAAGATGTTTTCCGGACGTTCCCGAAATTCCCCTAACGAGGAAGTCCACATGAGTCTCGTCGTACGATCGAAGTAGGTGGTATTGTCGATTGGTGTCGCGCGACAACAATTAAAACGACCGTAATATTTCGAAAAACTCGTTTCAGTACAGCGATTCAAAAACAAAATATATATACATAATAACATTGTTGTACGAAGTGAAACTCCGAAGACGTGATCACATGTTTATCATACGATAAATACAATATTGTTTTTATTGTTTAAAATAGCACACGAGTGCAAATACACGCGCCTCCCATAGAGAACACTCGAATTATTATTGTTATATTATTGTTGTGTCTCGCTACGACGCGTAACAAATTTTTGTTTCCAATAAGAAGTATTTCCAATTGGATCACGTCTCGGGCGGTGCGTGACTCGTGTTCTCCGACCGAATATAAAAACGACACGACGATAATGTTATTCAAACGTAGTAATAATAATAATTAGAAGCGGGGCGAACAAATTTACACTTTATAATGTCCGACGATGACGATTTTATTATGCAAACGACGGGTTAAAAAAATGTACGCGAGAAAATATTGTTGTTGCGCCGTGCGAGCGAGTGAGAAGAGAGGAAAAGAAAAAAATAACCGACAAATTAACGAGTAAAACACTTTCACGTAA
The DNA here is from genome assembly GCA_017140985.1 of Hormaphis cornu. NCBI lineage: Eukaryota > Metazoa > Arthropoda > Insecta > Hemiptera > Hormaphididae > Hormaphis > Hormaphis cornu. The sequence continues at coordinate 3,258,563 of CM029360.1, forward strand.
AATTTTCTAAATTAATACGCCGGTTAAAAGCGTTCCGTGAAAGCTTTGTGTTTTCGATCGATCACGTTTGTACGATATATTATAATATCTGTTATGATCGCTAGTAGTAGTGGTGTTACATATGCGTTTTGTACGTATTTTTATCATCTTTTAACGCGAGACAACTTGTTGCACGCGTCATTTCATTCTCGTTTTTTTTTCGTTTACGTCGCTCGAGAATCTTTTACTACAGAACTCGCCCCGCGTTTTAACGGACCGTGTAACAACAACAATAGTAATAATTATCAGATCGAAAATGTTTCCGACGGTTTTGTGAACGTTTTTTTACAGTGTTTATGTCATGTGCGTACACGATAACGCGTACCTGGTATAACGATATTCGTTCCGTACGCCCGAAACTCGATAAAATCGTTGTTTTTCAAATACGAAAAACTATACTGGCGGCCCGTGCGTCGACGGCGAGATACGCGCAGTCTATGATTTCAATACGGCGTTCTATATTTTATGACACAGTTGGTTTCTTTGGAAAACGAAGGTTGAAATCGAAATTTAAAAAAAAATTTGTTTTTTATCGAGAGTAAACGCGAGTACATACCTACTGTTAAAAGTCAAACACTGCTGGGCAAGTCGAGAACAGAAAAATATAGCATAATATACGGGAAAAACACCTCGTACGTCGGGAATTTTCAGTTTCAAGATTTTGAAAAATCGAAAGTTTCAATCGATCAAGTGAAAATATGTGTAAAATATCACTCCTTGATTTTTTTTTGTAAATAAATATTTGGAAAGTTATAAGACGTATATGCATTTATTCAAATGTACATAAGAGAAATAAGTTTTACACTTACGTAATGCGTACGAGTTATTAATAGTGTGACGAACGGAACAGTGATTGACACTGTATCGAATATTTTTATTGATCAGAAATCGAGCGAATGAAATACAGGGGAATCAATGTATTGTAAAATATTGTTTCTCTAATCGCTTGATAGCGACACGGAGTATTCGTCTTTTTACGTATATTACGTACATTGTATAAAAATTCAACATGCATCAAACTACTGATTAGCTCTAAATAAGTTTACAAGTATTCAATATTCAATATCGGAGAAAAATATAGATTATTATTACTTTTTTTTTTTTTTCAGTTATTTAAACGATAAAGCTTATAAAATATGTAATCGGTTGTTAACATAATGATAATTAACAAGCATTTGTACGGGTTTAATTCATTTCATTTCAATTACTATTGTCTGCTAACAACAATGAATACTATTCGAGAGGAATGAAAGGAATAAATGGTAAAATTACTATCAATTTAAGGCAGGTACTTATTAAAAATCAATCGATAAAATAAAAACTATGCATACACACAATCTTGTGAATAAATCGATCGTCTACGTTTAACATAATACGTTTTAGATTTCGAGCGCAGCGAAGAATGTATTGTTTTCCAATTATGATTTTTTTTTATTTTCAACACTTCTGAGGGTAAAGAGATGTTCCGATTTTTAAGGTCAGTGCCTCATCTAAAATGTCTTTGAACTGAACTCGTACTTTAAAAGGTCTTAAATTGAAAAAACTTCAATCAAGAAACTAGGAAAAAACATTAATTACGGCAAACGTGTTTTTGACATATCGATTTAGTCTTTTGTCCCATTTTTTTTTTTCATTTAAAACAACGATCAGAACGAATTGAAACTTTTGCGTAATGTTTAAACGTGTATGATATGGGTTCGTTAAGAGTTTCGAGGGATTAAGTATAGATACGTACCGTATACAATGGTGTTCCTGTACGAAAAGTGTAAATATTTTGAAGAAATTCTATTAAACGATTTTTTAAACAGTAACTGCAACTACTCATACTTCACGAACAACTTTATGAATTAGTAAAACATAAAAGCCTACAAATTTTTTTAGATTTTGAGCGACGAAATATGTATTATTTTTACAATGATTTATGTTTTTCTTTCTTTCAACAACTTTTCGCACAGAGGGAATTCTCGAATTTTCAAAGTCAATAACTTTTCTAAAAAGTTTTATGAACTCCGGTGGTACTTCGGATGAAGTTTTTTTTGAAATTTTCATTACTTTTCGAGTTTTACCCCAAAAATAAAAAAAACATCAAAAAATGTAAAATTTTCGAGTTTGTAATGACGTTTTCTCGGGTAGAAAGCCGTTGTATATGTTTTGAAATATTCGTAAAATTTTATTTTCACAGTGGTCAAAGCCAAAGTTCTTGTTTTACATAACATATAATTATAACAAACTGATCGTCTATGATGATCCTGTGATGAATCGTAAAAAAAAAATCCTCGGAGCCCGAAATGATCACTATGTTAATAAATATTTAAAATTAGCGACCGGTATTCGGCATAAACACGTCTTGCAATTTTTACTTTTTATGTTTTCTAGAAAAATAAATCATTCAAAAATCGTAATGTTAAGCCACGAATTACGATTGAATTCCGCAAGATTTGAAACGTCTGAAACGTATTGATGTTAAAATAATGTATAAACACTAAAAAAAAAAAAACTTTAAGGTTTTTTATTTTAAACAAACTTTGATAACCACATCGATTCCATCTAGCGTTTGGAACTAAAAATTGTATGACGAAATTTTTTTAAAATCATAGATCGTTACTGAATCGTAATATTATATTTCACTACGATCCAAACCGACGATAAGTAATTATTCCCGTTCGAACCCGTACGGGGGTTGATTGAACCGGGGGGAAAATAGTTATATAATTCTTTAGTTCATCTAAAACTTTCCAAGAAGCAATAACACTGCAATACGTCTATTAGTATCTGATTTTATAACACGTTTGTAAACAATAATTATTAACGTCATAACAATATTATCATCGTTCGTGTACGATTGGTTGCATAACAATATTGAGACCAATCACACTACTATTATATACTGTTGTTCAATGACAATCGAAATTTGGGCCACACGCAGTGCGTTCGTATGTAACTCTTCGAGTGTGTAGGCAGACAATACCTGTGTGTAATACCTATGCTGCACTCGGTGTGACTTTTTTTGAAAACGAAAATTACTTTTTTCGTTTATCTTCTTCTTCCTCACGGTTTTCAAACGTTATTCAGAATCCAAAATGGGCGTCCTGCCGTACATCCAAATCCGTTTCCATCGTGTGTTTCAGTGCATTAATCGGACGTGCTGACGGAAATGTTCACAGCGGAATTGAGGAGCGTGATTTCAATATGTGCTAGAGTTGGGCGCAAAATCGACCGGTTGAAGACGGCCCGTACAATGACCAGATCGGCTCGTTTTCATCAGAAGCGGTCATCGGTACATCGGTCCCGTTTTTTTTTTTTTTGTATCTCGAAATTCGGTCGAGATTAGCCAAAATTGGGGTAGGTCCAAACTTTTTTTAGAAAACCCAGCGATATACGCATGATACCCCGGCTCCTGCAAATGACGCCCCCGAGAGGAACACTTAAGAAGCTCGAACAGAGTCGGATAACGGCGCTTGCCCCGAGCAGCAGCAGCAGCAAGCAGATGTTTGGAGGGCGTCCGAATACAGTAAAAATTTTTCTCAAAAACTTCAAAAAATCATTATTGATCGAGGAATTCACGTCATTTGGGCTGCGAAATCGTCAAGTTGTCGCGTGACACCATCGTCTATTGAAATGAATTTTTTAATTTGCGTGAACGTATTTCAAACTTGAAATGTTTCAGGTAGAGTTGTAATGTGCGAAATGGCAAATTTTACATTTCTTTTTTTTTTTCAAAAGATTTGCCCCGGGCGTCCGAATGTCTGTAAACACGGGTTTCGGCCCTGTACACGAATTCTTTTGACCAACATATTGTATTAATATGCGTCATTTACAGAATACAGGAAACAATAGTGGATACGCAAAATCCGAAAGGCAATAGTTTTCTATAACACAATCAGTGCTTGGTTTAGGGAGAAACGGAGGCCCTTTTTTTTTTAAAAAAAATAGCTTACCCCTTCTAATTTGATACGCTTAATACGTGTAAAGGCACATCAATACAAATTTCGTTTTTGACTTCATCCACCTACTGTTTTTCGTCCAAGTATAATTTGATATTATACTACGACTACGAGAAATCGTATTCTTTGAAAACGGAAAGGCGACTACGGTTCGGGTGGGATCGAACGTATTATTTAATTTCTGGTAAGCAATCTTTGTCTTCGAAACAACGGTTCCGAGCGAGCTCGGTTGTCTAGTGTACCTACGTATATTTTTCAAGAACTTCAAGTGCTACATCAATAGCTCAAAAAACCTGTATCTCTAGCTTACTCGTTTGAATATTAGGTAGTAAAAGTTTCAGTTTTTTTCCGACGGTCGTTTTGGGACGTCACGGCCGAAAAACCTAATGGACGCCGGATTTTTTCGGAGATTTCGCCATTTTCGTCGTTTTCTCTCATCAAAACACGATAGACAAGATGCTTCAAAAAATTCAAAGTCGAAATCCTGACTTTTATTTAACGTAACGGTTGGCGGTCCTACTCGAAAACGTCAGTACGACACTTCAATATTTTAAGGTTCCCGACTTTTTTTTCGGGTAAAGCTCAAAAAGTGAGCGAAACCCCCCCAAAAAAAAAGCTCATAGACCTGACTTTGAGCGTTCCTTCCGCGTATTTTCCGTTGATAGAATAAAAAACGTCCTTGTAAAAAACGTTATACCTCGCTGCGAAAACGATTTCGAGTGGACCGAGAGCTGTTTTGAAACAGCAGCCGGGGAAAAAAAAAAAACAAATGTACGATACAACGTTTAATTTATACGTTTTGTTACGCAACCGGAATCACCGCGTAATCCTCCCACGATCGCGGTTATGTTATGTTATTTTTTAATAATATCTCGGCGTGCCCACTCGCGGATAAAACCCGAAGAAAGTCGGAAACTCGCCCAGAGGTCAGGCCCACAGGCGGCGAATCCTCTCGATTCAATACTTCTGTATGTCGTATATTTATATCGTCAGCGACGAAGAGTTACGAAATCGTTTTCGTCAAAAAAACCGTATATAACTCCGCGATTTCCAAAACGTCGAGGAGTTTTGACATTTCAGACAACTGTACAAAAAGATTTTCCAAAGTTTCATTTTCACAGTTTCGCAGGCTTTTTACGGCCGTCGTTAGATTTCGAGGTTTTCATTCGGGTCGGTTTTGGTGGTGGTTTTTTTCTTTTGAAATTCGAACACGACACCGTTACCCGTACACCGACATTTTTGGAAATCGCAAAATTTTTTAAAATTTCTTCGCTTTTGCGTGGGTCATTGTGGTACGTCGTTCAAACGTAGGTACTGTTAAAAGCAATCGTCGCCTTCGAAATAGCGATTCTGAGCAAGCTCGGTTATCTAGCGCTTTGAATTGAACAATGGTCCGAGAACCCGAAAGTCGCATCCGCGTTTAAAAAATATACCAATTCAAAACATAACGTGTAAAAATTTTAACGCGGAACGGCCCTTAACGATTAGTAACGGTCGGTTTCGATTCGATCGGACAGTTGCTCGCCGCTCCTTTTTACGACGAATTTGTGTTTATCGCAAAATGTGTAAAAATTCGTTCGTAATAAGATATGATTTAACGCCGAAATCTCAACTTTTTGTAGTATTCAAAGACCGGAGCACTTTTTCTACACGAAATCGTCATTACGAACCTGAAAGTTTCAAACTTTTGCAGGAAGATTCTTAATTTGTGTTTTGCTTTTTCGAGTATTATTCAAAGAGTAAGCAAAATTCAACGAAATTCTAGAAACAATATCACCGCAATCAATAAAAACTATCAGAAAGATTTTAAAAATCCTTCCGAAAAAAAACGTCATCACAAACCCGAACATTTAAAATTTTCGCCGTAAAATTCTCCAAATTTCCAATTTTGTTTTTGTTTATAACTCAAAAAGTAGGCCAAAAAAAAGTTTGAACCAAAGTACCGTAAACCTTTCAGAAAAGTTATTCACTTTAAAATCTGAGCATTCTTTCCGTACAAAAATTTGTCGACAGAAAATAAAAAAACATTGTTGTAAAAACAATACATTCTCTGCTGCGCTCAGAATCTGAAAACAATGTAATACGGGTTTCATAGTTGAAGAATTGATTAAAATAAAAAAAATTCGTGTATATATATGTGTGTGTGTGATTTTTTTTTTTTTTATTAAACTTGAAAAATTAATTATGTGCTGTACGGTCAAACGTTATGACATTAATCATAATTGTACTTATTTATTAATTTTTCTTGATAAATTTAAAGTTTTTACTTAAATCGATCTTTCATTTTTAGCTGAAATATACTCGCCGATAATGCTGAGAAGAAAAAATAATTTTTCGTATACAATTTCATGGACGTAATAAATCTTACCTATTATTTTCTGTTCAATATGATTAATAATTTGATTAGTTTATTAAATTAAAATAAACATAACGTGCAATATTACTCGCGTCTTGGATAATTTGCTGGTGTTATATACACAAATAAAAAACAATAATGACAAAGTGAATAAAGTAAAATATTATCATATACGTTATCAAATTGAAACGAAACTCACCGAAACTCTCCATAAATATTATTATTACTTAAGTCATTGACCAGAAATCGTAAGGTTTTTGAATTAATATTATACCTATAGGCGTACTTCCCTATATAATTTACATTTTTACCACACTTTACAACGATATTACATAACACTATATTTATTGAACTGTTGTGAAATAAGATTTACAAAATATATTGTTACTTTATTTTAGTCTTTAGGTATTTTCAAAAACCACTAATCCGACGAACGTATTATAATCTCGTCGATATAATAATATACTTAACCAACAATACACCGTCGTGGTTATAATGCCTAACTATATACGGTTTATTTACTTAGATTTATCATATTATAGTGGTCATAAGTAAAATATGTTGTTATATAATGAAAAGATTTTTGAAATTTTAACAGATTTACATTTTTGATCGGTTTTAATATTATTATTTCTCGCACATTTGCATATTCCTCTCCGTGTATAATAATATGCCGCGATAACGGACGCCATTAAAAATTACACGGTGACTTACCTACATATCAGAACGAAATACCTATATATTATATTTAGACGCTTGATTATTTGTTCAACATAATTATTCATTTTCTAGCTTTCAAGTTACCTGTTGGTTAATGGCAAAGCTGCAGGACGAGCATAGCATTTAAACCGAATTCGTGCTGACCATCAAGTCAATAGCGTTAAAAGTTATTTGAAATGTCGTGATGATCAGTTGAGTTAAGCAAACAATATATTAGCTTAACTCGAGTGATTTTTTTCTTGGAGAATCAAAAGGAAAATTAGCACTTTAATACGTTTGTAATTTATTAAGTGTTACAATAACTGTTATTCGTGCCGAATGCGGAAACAAATTCCAAACTCATATTTAAATTAAACGATTTCAACATAAATTACGTTAATTTCGAATTCATCATTGAGAAAATCAGTTGAGCTGGTTTATAACTAGAAGTAGCTCGATTAGTAAAAAAGTTGAATTCAACTTAACTTTTAACATTTTAACTCGTCGCTTCGCCACAGCCTTGGTTATTGCAGGTAGGTTAATACTCTTTTGGATTGTTCTGTTAAAACGAAATTTCTATAAACATAGTATACGACAGAGTCATTTTATGAGATTCCAAACAGCTTACGGGGGATAACTTTTGATTTTAATGTTCTTGCTTAGCTGCAGTTGTTTTAGCTTTTTGACAACTATATTAATCGGCTTAAAAATGATTGAAAAAGACCTAAGTACATTTTCGAACAGCGGATACCAGTTTGATTATGTTTGGAAACTTTTTTAACGTCTAAATTTGTGGATCAAACAATTTTTTATAATATTACCCCGTCAAAGTCGTCCGCACAAAAACGCTTCAAATAACGATGTATTAGTATTCTGCTGTTAAGTGTCGTCTCCAGGATTTTTCTTTCGGGAGTGGCGATTCTGAAAAATTTCCTGGTTCACGTATCGACGATACACCCATATTACATAGAACTTTGGAGAAAAAGAGAATTAGCCCTTAAAATTCAGCGTGTTTCCTCTCCTCCGAACGTTTTAAACATACGGTTGTCGGCGGCGACATTCAAGGTTCGATACTACATACCAAACGACCGTTTAAAATAAAACGAATAATTCTCAGATACATTACCACCGTACGTTTGACGGCTGGTAAATATTAAAATCAAGTCTTGTTTTCGGCCTATGTACATAAAAACACTAGTGTTTTTCTCAAACAAAAACGTCGATTCGTCCGAAACTCTGAAAGTGGTATCGTTCTCTGGATTCGCCACTAGTATAGGTCATCGGATCGCGTTTATTATTTTTTTTTGAGTACTATATACAGCAGGGATGCACAACCTATGGCCCGCGGGCCAATTTCGGCCCGCGGAGCCTTTAAAGTTGGCCCGCGAATGTTGTTATTCACGTGCTGCTTTGGCCCTCGACATGATCCTTTTTCCTATTTTTGGCCCTTCGACTTGAAAAGGTTGTGCATCCCTGATATACAGAAACGATCAACTTAAATCTATAGGGAAGAAGAATCGCCCGAACGATCGCGGGTACGTTCGAGACGAGTGTGCCGACTCCTGACCACGAATAAAACACGCGTAATCGTTTTTCGAGTTCGGATGTTCCGAGCGGTATACGTATATAGTAAAACGCCGTGTTCTACGAATAACAATTATGTTTAACGTCCGGTTAATCATTTTAGCAGTGTGTCGAGAACGCGATAATCGGTCGTAAAAATTGCGACGTGAAAAGAAACGTCGGCCGAGCCCATTTGAAGAACAAAATTGCACGCCGCGAAAAATTCAGCGAGACATCGCGCGCACGAACGCGACAAATCGCGATTACCCATGGCCGTTTCTCGACGTTTTTGGCGAATCGAAATAGAAATTAATACGTCGTCATATAAGCGGAAGGAAGGCAACATTACAACAGTGTTCGACCCGTTTCGGCGCGGTTATACGGTGTATAAAAACGTGGAAATAAAAACGCAAAACGTCGGACGCCACGGAATAACGAAACGTTGCGAAAAAAACAAATACGATAATAAATTTCATTTCGATTTCAGCCTTAAACTGTTGCGTATCAACAATTTACCCTGTACATTATTCTCAGAGATCATCTTCGAAACGCGATCGTAAGACGCGGGTAACATAACGTTTATATTTTGTAACACAAAACGAGTTTATACTGGCCGAACAAATACATATAACACGCGTTTTTATCATTAAAATAGGCAGATACTTTTTACGTATCGCGTTCGTTTGAAGAGTGGGTCAAAAAAAATGTTCTTCTCTATTTTTACGACCGAAACAAATAAACTGACCGTCATATAAAAACGCGAAAAAAATCGATGTTTATCGAACGTTGTACTTCTATTATATTTTTTGCCTGTTGTTAAGAGTTGCTGTTATTTTAGCAATACGGTCGAGACTGTGTATTAATATAATTATTACTAACGATATAGTTTATAAAACAGTGTTCAACGAGTATCAGTCATTCGTATCGGGTGTAAAAAAACGTTTTGAAAATTATACTTTTATACCGCGAATCACGTGCGTATTTGTTTGACAGTTTTAAATTGGCGCACGATGATTTAACACACTAATAGTTTGATTACCACCGCTGTTTTGAACAGATAAATTTTAACTTTTCGTTTCTATTGAAATTATTAAATAATAACGTGAAAATTGTATGGAAAAATAATACGTACTTTGAGTGATTCATACAGCTAGCGTTATAAACCTCTAGACCGCATTTATTGGTTTGTTTTTCGGACAAGTTAAAATAAGTTTTTAAAATTTTATACCAAGCGAGTTGGTGGATTTTTAATGAACGCAATATGGAGATAAAACAAAAGAAACACACATTTTACGCGTTATTTACGTCGGTTCAGGAAAAGATCTACGATTATCGATAATAATTTGTATTTTGAATTTTCCTGTAAATTTTCTCTGTGCTACTGAGTAACTATGTTACTGTTTTGATAGTAATTATTGCTGGCATATTTTATTTACCGTGTTTGGTATAAAAATATTGCGGAATAACACCTCTAGTGACCTCTAGTGAACAGCGTTTTCAATAGAATGTAGTGACCGAGGAGTTTTGTATAGGCAATTTCAATGAAAATAATTTCAATTACAATGAAATAAATAAATATTTTCCGTAATTTAAAATTTTGATATTATTACTTTTTACGTTTCGTGAAGTGTATTTTTCGGTGTTTAACGGTTCGCACGAAACTAAATTATTGCGCCGTAAGTAACTTAGACTGATTTACTACAATAGAATCATGGTTATTTTTAAAAATGTTATATTTTTATCTGTGGCGATTTAATTATTTTGCCGGTACAAATAGATTTTAAAACATTACCGTGCGAACGTTTGTAAAATTTTAAGTTTTTATCGCGTTTATAGTTGACCGTGGTAAAAATCTTAAAGTCGTCTTTAGTGGTGGACACCATTTTCCACACACGTTTTGCGGGAAAAGTTCTCCCGCCTCGTAGAATGATAATTTAAGTATTGGAATTATTTTTTTCTGTTTTTAATTTTAAATAGATGATATTTCACAAGTCGCACTTTAGTTCATTTTTATAACAATTTAATTTAAAGCGACGCTTTGGTTTATCCTTCTCCTCCACCCTTTAACCAGCTCTATTTGGGGTCTGCCACCCTCGTCTTATTCCTCCACTTACCACGAACGTTCACATCACGCATTAACAACCCTCTGATCAGTATAATCTTTTCAAATTCCGTCTCTTCTTTTGTCTTCCTCTTATTTCTTTTTCCTTCAACGTTCATTTTTGTAACCGCTCTTGCTGCGGCACTTTCTTCTCTTCTCATTACCCGTCTCAGTCCGTTTCCCCTCATCTTACCTACCACTGGTGGTACAACTTTGATCGAGAATATTCATTTTAAGGTTGATTTCGCGCAAAATTTTTTTTTTTAAACGAAAGTGTAGTATATTTTTATTCCCGTTCGCACAATTTTATGTTCTGCATCGGTTGACGAAAAAAAAAAAGTAGTTCAATTTTCTTGATTCTACGAGAACTTTTCCCGCAAAGTACGCGATGTTTCTTCGTACTTTGCGGGAAAATAATATACGCAGATAATATACGTAGTATAAATTGCCTATACTTTGCTCCTCATTGATGTGTAGCGCCGACTGCGAAACTATGATGTACTTTTTTTCCAGATTGAAACAATCATTCGAGCAGTCGTGCGCTGTGTGTTGCCGCCGGCGACGGCGTAATGAACGTTCGGGCGCGGTTTTGTTTCGCGTCGGCTGTCCACCGGAAAAAAATGATTTAAACGTTTTGTTTTCGACCGAAACGTCGTTCGCCGGTGTTATTTTTCTATCGAACAACATTACAAAACATTTAAAACAACTAAAATAACATACATTAAGTAGAAAAAAGTAATACGCCGCAGACTGACGAAAAACTATGTACACGTCGTCGTTATTGTTTCGGTTGACAAAACGTCGGTTGACGACGAGAGGTAACTTTATCGCGATCCGCCGCGGCCATCGCTCGTGTTCCGGCATCATTTTTTACCGTAACCGTAGCTGTCGCCGCCACCGTAACCGTCCTGGTGCTCGTCGTAACCGCTGCCGCCGTATTCGTGATGGTCGTGGTGTTGCACGGGCTGTTCTTCCACCCAGACCTTTTCCCAAACGGGCTTGAACACCTTCTTCCACGTGGGCACCTGGATTTCTTTCCAGGCGGGTATTTTCTTCTCCTTCCATTCGGTCTTGTACTCGAGTTTCTTCTCCGTCACCCATTCCTCCCTCTTCTCCGTCCGCCACACCTGGACCTTCTCCTCCTTCCACTCCTGTTTCTTCTCCACGATCCACTCTTGTTTCTTCTCCGTCCTCCACGTCTGCACCTTCTCCTCCTTCCATACCTGCTTCTTCTCGGTCGTCCACTCCTGTTTCTTCTCGGTCTTCCACACCTTGTTCCAGATGGGTTTCCACACGAGCTTCTTCTTCCACAGGTCGTGCGCCACGTACTCCCACCCGTGGTCGTCCTTGCCCAACTGCTTGGACCCGGGAACGTACTCCTTCACCCACTCCGGCACGTACGTCTTTTTCCAGTCGGGCACCTGGACCTCTTTCCACACGGGCACCTGCACCTCCTTCCACGCGGGCACCTGTACCACTTTCCAGTCGGGCACTTTGATTTCCTTCCACACGGGCACCTTCGTCTCTTTCCACACCGGCGTCTGTATTATTTTCCAGTCGGGCACTTTGATCTCCTTCCACACGGGAACTTTGATCTCCTTCCACACGGGCACTTTGATCTGTTCCCACGTCTTTTTCCACACCTCTTGCTTCACGGTTTTCCATTCTTGCTTCCATTCTTCTTTCCACGTAAGTTTCTTTTTCCAGTAGCCACGAGGTTCTTCGTGATGATGGTCGTGATCGTAACCGACCACGTCAGAACCGTATCCGCTGTCAGCGCTGAAACAGAATATATTATAACATTCGCTCGGGCGTTTAACGGATACGTGTTTCATTAGCTACGCGCAGAATAGGTTTCACTTAAGATTTAAATTTTTAAAATAACGTTTTAACGTTAACGGTAAAAACTATCAAAAAGGAACAGAAGACTGTTTCGTAAAAAATTTGAAAACTTTTAAGGTTTGAGAATGTATGAAACGTGTTTGCTTAAGGACGACACGTTCGTATCGCACGCGTCGTTGTACGTCGTCGCCCGAATTTCAGGAAGTATTTTTTTACATACAAAAAAAAAAAAACAATTTCATTCTTATCAAAAGTGAAAAAACGATTTGTAAAGTTTTATTCAACTGCGCTCGTGAAAGATTCGAAAAGTAGGAAAAAAGGTGATACTCACTGCTTCTTCTGACGCTGAATCGGTTTCAGTTCATTTTCCGGCACGGGGGTCGGTAAGCCGATTACAAGCGCTGCCGACACGATCAACACTAACAGCGATTTCGCAAGCGACTGCAAACACAAAATTACAACAATATCACGGTATTTTGTCAGTTTTCGTTCGTTTTCAATACAGCGTTTCAAAACTCTCGAGCGACAACGTTTGACGTGCGGTATATACGTGATTTCAAACGTTTGTCGCCGACAGTAACATACTGCAGTCGATCAGTTTTCTTTGAAAAACGCTTGACACAGCTGATACAAGCGTATAAAAACATTATCAACCGTTCTAAACTGGCGCGATGTTTATTTTGTGGTGTGCGGACGTTCGTACGAAAAAGGAAACAAAAATTTACTCGGTATGGAACCGCAGAACGGATATTTAACACGGACCGGATTTCGAAAAAGCGTTTCTTACAAACTCTATTGTCGCCTACGAGTTTTCGGCGGTTTTTATCGTATCGCTCCGAGAGAGCCCGACACGAATCTTATCGTTTCCCACGTACGACACCGCATTCTGCACAGCGTCGTGCGACGTGTTGCAAAATGACTCTTCCTGTAGGCTCATAAATTGTAAATGCCCACTGTTCGCGTAACGAGCCGGTAATTCGGAAGAAAAGGCGAGTTTCTTTCGCGGGTCGCTGCGAGAGGTCCGCCCGCAAAGGCCGATCGGCACGCGTGTCGTCGGGACCATCGTCGACCGACAAGAAGCACTTTGCCGTCTGCAAATGTCGTCTAGATCTTTTGGAAATGCAGTAAAGTGTAACTGCCTCCTCAGACTTTTACTGGGCGGCCCAAGTGCCTTCTGTCGGTCGACATTTCCAGTCTCGCCGTTGATCCCCGGGCGAGGTGAAACGACCCGGTGGTCGGCTTAACGCGCACCTCGCGTTCAAAACGTGCACAATATCCGAAATCAGAGAGCCAACAGTTTTGGCACACCCGGTATAGTTATCGCTCACGTCGGCAAACACTGTTCGTACAGACACTGGGTAGTCGATTAAATTTTGAACGGTGTCTTACGCGCATATTTACACCGTTAACTGGCTGCCACGTATATATATAGCCGGTCGGGCGATGGTTACAAAAAAAAACAGCACTGTTATTATTCGACGTACACCGATATTGCGTTGCTCTCGAATGCGATTGCATTGTCGTTACGTTTCGTTGTGTATCGCGCATCATCTCGAGAAAACGGCCAGAGTTCTGAGATGGTCGTTTGCGGTCGCCCGAAACAGCGAGAAAACAAACGGCGAAACATGCGACCGAACACGACGTTTCCGTGCGAGCGCAACAGCGAAGAAAGCGTATAATAACGGTCGTTTGCAGGTTTGACGTGCACAATAAAAACGCGGTGTGCGCTAGTTCGCTGTGTTCGACGAAATCACGTCGTGTGGGGATCGATCCGAAGGGCTAAAATTAAAATTTTCGCCCGTATGCTAGGAGTTTTTGAAATCGTCACGAGGCATAAAACGTTGACACAACATATTGTATAAAATATTTCAAACGCGATTGAAATAAACGTTTCGCGAGACACGTTCATGATGTACGGCCGATTCGAGTGGGTTGAAAATTTGGATATTGTCTATAATACACTGTGTCAGTTACTGGATTTTAAAGTTTTCTGTTCAACTCGTGAAGCGATGACAATTTCACGATTGGATTTCGTTCGTCCGAAAATCGTTCGTAGATGAATTGGTCGATCAATTTTTCAACGAGTTATCCCCGGAACGTAACGAAACGATTTCGTTGTAAAAACGTTTTTTTTTTTTTTACAATCCAGTTTAACAACGTTCAGATTGAGGTTTTAGAGATTCTAAATTGAAAGTTATAGGTCTAACGAAATCACACATGTAGGTACCGCGAAAATTTGATTCTCGGATCATTGTTTTAAAACAATAAAAAAACGCTTCGAATACCGTCTCGGATCGACTTTTCCACATAAAAATATTATGCGAAAAATGTATTGAACAATTCACTATCGTAACGCTAACAGCAGCAGAGTCTGTACAACATAATTTGGTTTAAAATCAGTTTAACAAGTAACAAACAACAAGTAGTTAATACGAATTGAAGAAAAGTTGTACAAACAACTCTTAATGTTAAAGTACGAACAATATTTTTGGAAAATAATACTATGACATAACATGTACCGATTTCATTTTCGTCGGGGGAAAGGCGATATAAATAAAAAAACGAAAGATGAAATTGTTCACACTGTTTACACCAGGTACCAGCCGAACTGTATTGCATTTTAAATCGACCCGAAGAAATTCGCGATGTCGTCAAATCGGAAACGCCGCTGTCATCTACTCGGTAAGCGAAATCTGCCCAAAATCGTTTCGAAAGGATTGTAGTATCGAAAGTTTAAATTCTCCGTACTACAATTTCATAGTTTGGGCCGGTACGTATTAAACTTTCCGTTGTAAAATAATTGCTCGGTAATTGATTCGCTTTTTACGCTCTCGAAAAAAAAAAAAACGTAAACATTTACCCGTGCACACCGTTGGTATCGCGTTAAAAACTTATGATAGTTTAAAAAATGAAAATATTCACCTGTAAGACTGTTGTTACCGTTAAGATGTTCCAATTACAGTGGTCTGAAATTCTTTCCGAGAACGCGACGGTACGGAACAATACGCTACTATCCACTTCGGAGCAGAGCATATTAATTTGTGTGTTATGTTTTATTCATGTCATTATATTATACAGTTACCACTTTTACGTAATCAGATACACAATTCAATTTTTAAGCGTAACATAACGCTTTAAATCGTACCTGTTATTTGTTGCTAGCCTCCTTGCTTGCACATATTATATAAAAAAAAATGATGATAATAGTTTAATAGCTCGACACTCTCCCTTTAAAATTATGGCCGTCGGTACCTAATCGATTAGATTACTGTGATAAAGGGAAATTTAATGAATTATTAAACAAAAGTTATGTTTGTTTGAACCGTAAGATTTATTTTTGCTCGGCTCCCGCGTTACGGTCACTACGATATTTCCGATTTGAAAAATACGTTTACTCGAGCCGTCGGCCTCCGCTTTAAATTTTAATAAACATCTCGGGTCGGTTAAAGGATGAAATCAGTGGTAACACACGATAGAAATAGTATCACGTATATATCGAAGAAGAAAAACTCAAACAAATAAAAACAACAAAATCCGGTTTCTCCCTGCACACAGGAGACGGTAAACGCACATTTTTTTTGTCATAGATTATCTGATTTTTAAACACTTTTCAAGCTTACGAAAAATATGGCAGTTTTTGTTTGTACTCGGCTCATATCGTGCAGTTGTCGTCGTCTCGTAACCGCTCAAAGTAACGTATTGCCAAAAACGTTTATTGGAAACCTTAACCGTACGTAATTTCACTAAACACTTTTCATTCTTTGTCGAATCCGAACGGACAGATAGGAATAGTTACCCGTGCCGTACAATTTGAATCCGATGAACCAAATTACGAATATTTCGAAACGACGAGAAACCCATGTGACTGGATTGAAGTTACTATCGTAATAGCGTTACATAAACAATAATATTATGTGTGTTATAAGACAAAACGTATATGAACACTCGGGTTGCGCTATACAATGCGCCAAATATGCGATGAATACAATCGTAGTATAATGTAGTTATGTCACGAGTGGAATAAGAACGAGTGAACCAAAATTAAAAACGGTTTTCAATTAGATCAGTTGGACGAAACGTAAGTGAAATAATTGTGTGAAATAATGGTGTTTCGCATTCGTTTATACTTTTACGGAAACACTCGTTATTCCAACAGAACCGTTGACAAATAGTCGTAGACAGTGTGACTGTACGCGTGCTACTATACGATAAAGTGTATATATAATTTAATAAAATGTAGTAGGTACAGTTTTATTAAAGAAAAACAGTCAAAATTATGTTAAAATATGTCCCAGTAATTTTTTTCTACGAGTAACGAACGGTTTTTGTTTGATCGTTATTTTTGAAAACAAACAAAATACAATACCATTCATAATGAACGTACGGATGATAATTATTCGTGATTAAAAAAACAATCATTAGAGATCGTAAAATATGTTTATGTTCCAGCGATTGAACGAAAGTGTCTGCATATTTCTTTCATCAAAACAATATTGTGCTTTACGAAAACGGATAGGTACACTATCGTAATCTGGCTACTTTAATCAAACGAACCGTATACTTAATTAAGTAAACTGACGTAAGTACGTTCAAATTGTAACAACTAGTTTCAGTATAGGTACCTAAGTGAATATTAAAAACTGTTAAAGCAACGAACGTGACGAATCCGCTGACGTGCCTCTAAACGTTAGGTCGGAAGAGATAAAATTCCGTGTTATAAATCGATAACGTTTTGAATTTCTGTTGTTGAGAATCATCTCAAGTCAACCAATTTCTTTCAAATCATTTACCGGTGTAAAGTTAACTAAGTACATTTTTTTGTCGATCGGTTAACTTAGTGAAAAAAAAAAAAATATTAACTCGTATACTAATTTGCGGCGGAAGAATCAATTCATAAATTTCTTTTATTCTATTTAACCAGCTTGCCCCGTCAAATCAAATCACGAAAATTAAATTTATGAACTAACTTGTTTAAATCGATATCAATTATCTGTACACATGTATACATTTGGAATCGATTAAAAATGCAACGAGTTAAGTTAATCGCGGAGTAAATTTGTACGACTAGAAGTATCTACTACCTATTAAGTTGAAAATTTTTAAAATTAACTTTTTACCTCGTTAATGCCTATCCTAATACGGTAATTATTATTGGTCTCACAAAGTTACCGTGCTAAGAATTGATGTTCGCGCGTGTCGTATCGTTTTATTTTTGATTTTATCAGAGAGATTCGTTATATTTATAGAAAAAAAAAAAAAAATGAACGTTAAATTATCATTCGAAAAAAAACGATTCCGAACGAGCAGCCATCTAAAAAGTGCTGGGTGAAAAATAAAAAAGATCGCTCCAATTGTACACACGTAACACCTTTGTAAAAATTTTTAAATTTTTTTTTTTCTCTGCGTATTTAGTGATTTTTTCGACTTTGTCGCCATTTTCTTCGGTTATTACGTTAATATGTTATTGTATTTTTAATACTTTTAGCGCACATTCAGCTATATTTCAGGTGGATACTGTAGCGCGTATTTATGCGATTTTAAGTGCACACTGCAGCTTTCTTTTGGGATCGCGAGGCATTATTTTGCGACCGCGTCGTGTTCGCGTACGATCGTTAACCGGGTCTCGCGTAACGAGTGTTATGCCGACTGTAGGCAATTGTCCGACGATTATTATTATTTTTATTATTATCTCGCTACTATATACAGAGGCATTGTTATTCTAGTTTATTGTTGTTACTTTTATTTTCTTCTCCTTTCCCCGCGGGATCGTGTTCGGCCGAGGAGTCAGACGATGTTTTTTGCCCGTCGAAAGTATAAATAAACAAACAAAAAAATAATATTAAAACTAAAATGAATATACGACGCGTCGTATTGGACGCTTTGGAAACGCTCCGTAAAGAACGGTCACCGTGGATATTACGATAATATTACGCGTTATGGTCTCGGCCATTGTACAATATCCGTTCTCTGAACTCGTGCGATAACGCGGTTTACGTCTCGCGGCGGGATAATTGTTGAAAATGTTAATTTTTAAAGATACATCGTATCGAAAACGCGTTGGAACCGTTTGACGATGTTCCTCAATCCATATTTATACTTCGAATCTATTTGGCAAAAAATACGATTTTTTTATTCGAGAAATCCGACGTTCACGTGAAAGTCGTTTGGTGAGCTCGGGAACGTCTGCAAGTTCCTCAGGTTTTTGTGAGAAAAAAACGATTAACGGGGGATTGTGCAAACAAAAAAAAACCCCGGGATCGGTCTAGCGGGTAGTTTGGCGGAGTACGCTTCGGGTAGGTCACGGGTTTATAGAAATTTTCGATTAATGTGCTATTTCCGAAAGCAATATATATACAGCCTTCGGAAAAAAAAAAAAAAAACGATTCTGAGCACGTTCTGTTACGCGCGTAAAAACTGAATTCGACAGTAAAGACGGTCAGAAAAATCGAATCCGCGTTTGATCAAAATAAAACATTGATTTAAACAACGTGTTTTTGAGGCGATCACAACGGTTTCAATCCAATACTCTGGCTTCATGTGGTAGTTCGTGCACTTTCGCGAGACGTGAAAAGTCTTTTTAGGAACACCTCGACTTTTTTGCGGCGTCCAAAGTCGCGCGCGCTCTTTCTACAACGTCAAATTTTCGCGGTACTCGGGGGTATCGCTCAAAAATCGGGCAACATCACCGCGGTCTCGAAACCGCATCGGGAAAAGTATCGCGGATTTCGAAAATCGGACCCGAAAACTCCGGTCATCACGAGATTTGTTTTCCCGATTTTTACGCTATAACCTGGAGAAATAGGCGAAAAAATAAAAAGCGCCGCCTCGGATAGTCTCGGACGGTTCGGACCGAGGAGCGTTCCACGGCGAGGGCGTAACCGGGGCGCGTACCCTTTTTTCACGAGCGCGGCGCTCTTAAACTTTCACCGTCCGTTTACGACCGGGCGCGCGCCTAACGACGCGTTAATACCCGTCGCCGCTGCTACTCTATTCATCGCGCGTTTAAACACACGAATGATAATAAAAACGTATTGTAACGCATTGTCCGCGCACGTATTTCCGTACACCGCGGCGTCGTATTTTATTAATCGTTTTTTTTTATTTCTCGTCGGTCGCCATAAAAATAAATCATCGCATTCGTTCGAGCCGCTTGCAAGTAGAAAAACCGTACCGAAATCGCGAGACTCCGCGGGAATCTGACGCCGTCGCCGCGCGTTGCGTCATCTCGTCTCGTTCGTTCGACGCTGTACGCGCGCATTTAAGTTCTGGGTGTTTAGAAGTTAACCTGTTTCGGCCCGAAAAAGACAAACCTTCTTCCCCTCGTCCTATCGCAGTGCCGTCGAATCGTTTAATCCGCACCGGACGAACGAAAAAATGTTGTGTTCGATCAAAACAGTACCTGATAACAATAGTAACAATTCCTATACTTGTCATAACAATTGTGTGCGTCCGATGACGTCCGAACTCGATCGAGCAACACATACCGGATGCGTTTCATACCGGTTGTTATTACGTCCATATTATATACTCGTAAACGGCTAATTAGTTTGTAACCAAACGACGTGCCGCGAAGTGTCTCGAAAGCGTTCGTGCGTACAAGCAGTAACGATGATTTCGTCTTGAGGATCGCACGGGTCCGTTCAACGTAAACGCGCGCGGACGTGTGAAATGAGGTCACATAATTCGGATTATTATTATTATTCAGACTGACTGACTCCGAAACCCCTTCTCGACAAACGAAACAACGCAAAACATTCAAAGCGAACTACAAAAAAAAACAAAAATATAGGATTTATGTCGTATTGGAATTTCCGGAAACGAAATGGCCGATAAGACTATAACCATATGACTAGAACCATCCAACAATCACTGACTTACCTGAGACATAAATAAATCGAATAAAATAAATGGCGAAGTTACTGGGATTCCGTTCCGTCTTCCGACAAATTAAAAAATCAAAAGATGCACTAAATTTGTGGCATTATCTTCACAATTCAAACGGACGACGAGAAGTGACTCTAAACCCGAGTGAGAATCGGACATTCCTTTTTTTCCTTCTTAATCAGCAAAGATCCACCACCCATACAAACGCCGAGAAGACCTAAACATCCGAAATTCGATACCGAACCATTTTAGAAGAAGCTCTCCAGGAAGACAACACCAATTTTAAATTTCCTTACAAAAACTAATATTGTAAACAATCTCTAACACCTTTGTATTTCTTTATTCCTAACCTTAGACGTTTAATTATTCACGTAACCCACTCAAAACACGTACACAAGGCTAATAATAACCCCAGATGTTGAAGCCTCATAATAATAAAAAAAAATAATTCAGATTGGACGGTGGCAGTGCACGGTACGCGATTAGTTGCAATTGTCATCCCCGAGAAGACGACCGAAAATCCTACTTGAATACTCGTCGCTCGACAAATCTTGCAAATCAACGGAGTCCACGAGTGTTTTTATGTTAATTACAACGTTCGGATATATTATACGATATGGTCACGGTACGTTTTTGCCGCTGCCAACGTCTCGTTTGCAAAAATTTTGTTGTTGAAAAAAAAATTCGTTTTATAACGCGTTTTCTTCAATAATCTGTGACTTTTTCTCGGAGATTTAAAAAAATTATTTTTGTCACGTGAAAAAAAAATGAATACAGTTAGTGTATATTATATATGCTTAAAGACCGAATATTCAAAAATTTCAATTGATTCGTTTTAAACTTTACTTATTAAAAGTTTTTTTTTTTGCGCTTGAAAGCGTTTCCCCACGAAAAACACCCGGTTGAGTTTCTACGTGCGGCTAAAGTAAAGAACGCAACAAACAGTCGAACATAATATTATTACTGTACGTGCAGTTTTCATTTGATATTCTAAAATCAAACTATATTAAATTAGGAAAGTATTCATTTTTTCGTTAATAGAACTTTTTTTTTGGCCTTATTGGGTGATGTGGCCCAAACTGAGACAAGCAAGCGCTTAACTTCCAAAACTCTTCTACATCGCAGTACAATTTTTTTCAAATTCCGACCCGGTTTCTGGTAGCCGTATAGTTCGTCGACAACATGTATAGGTACTCGGAGCATTCGTTTTTTTCAAATTGTAAAAGTCACGGGCTAAAAATACTGTACACGAACGAAAACGGTGAGATTTAAGGAATACGAGTTTTAACCCGTGTATACATTTTATATTCCATACGATTTATTTCACAACATTTAACCGAGTTTTCCAAACAGTGTTCAGCTTTTTACAGGCAGCGCGCTTTCAATATTTCGAACATTTTCTTCTTCAATTTTGCACGGTTTTAGTTCGATAAAAACGTTAATTTTCCAGAAAGACAATAACAATATTGATTGTCGTCAATAATTGTCGTGGTGTTTTAACGTGGATTACGGCCAAATAAGTAGAGGACGCGTGTGTTGCACAACGAAGCATTAAACACAACTAGAACACGTTTTATTCGCGGCTAAGTAAGCAAAGACGATCGTTACGTAAAAAAAAAAAACGGTAAATAAAGGAACACAATGGAATACTTAAACGTTACACGATGTTACGCGATGTACATGAGCGCGTGAACAACACTTTCGGTCGGAAAATTATACCGTATTCATAAAAAAATGTTTGTTTTTACGACTTTGGCGATTTAAAAATTTATGACAACAGGTGTAACGAAATGCGTTTCTTTTGATCGTGTTATTAAACTCGGAGAACAATTTTCTTTATTTTTTTTTTTTTTTGGTTCATTTTCATTAGGTACTATATACACGTCTTCGTCTTCTTCTTCGCCTTTCTCCGACTATTTGGTGTCGGCCACCTTCGTGCTTTTCCTCCGCTTTTCCTATTTTTCATTCATTTCGTTCGTTTTTACAACCGCTCTTACCGTTTACTCAGTTTCTTCTCTCCTCGTTACACGTCCAAACAATCTCGGCTTATTTTCCCTCATCTAATCCGCTATTAATACTACTTCTTATGTATTCATTTCTTATTCTATCATCTCTCGTTACCACACTCGTCCATCCAAGCGTTCTCGTTTCCGCTACACTCATACTATATTCCCGTGAACCGCACAACACTCCGAACCATACATCATGGTTGGTCTCACCACACTCCTATAATATAATATATTATACACCTAAAGTTATAAATCTGAAAATATAACTAAACAAATTGAACTTTTTTGTGTAGTTTCAGAAATGTACAAAAAAAAAAAAAACTAATTTTTGATGTATTATCAACATAATAACAGGTATTTACATGAAATGTTGTGATGCATTTATAAAACACAATTAGTTCTATATGAAAATTAACAACTCGATAAAATAGTGTTTATCAATAATATGTATTCAATTTGAAATACCTATAAACCTGACGATACCAAAAAAAAATATTTTGTAATTGTTTATATTATTGTTTGCATCGCCCGTTTTGTTTCACTGGGAAAAATTTGTAATTAATTTCAATTAAAAATAAGAACGGTACCACGGTAAAAGTACAGTAGCGATTACGCTTTGGGTAGGGTTTCAAATTTGCGATCCATCCGTATTATATTTAATATCTGAAAACAACAATAAATCATTGCACTCGAAAAAAACGATCCTGAGCGCGGTATCTAATAAGTCTTGGGTAAAAATAAAAAAGATCGCAAATTACTCTAATTAATATTAGTTATATTAATATTTTAAATACATAAAATTTTTATTTTATTTTAAATTAACAATAAAATTAATTACTTATTAGTATAGTATATTGTATTATACTCGGCAAAACCTTTTTTCAATCTTTTATAACGTATTAAATTAATTTAGTACATAGAAGTTTGAAAAGGACACGGAATAATTTTTTATAACGATAGTTTAATAGGTACGATTGACACCGGATTTTGCCATTTTTATCGTTTTTTTTTTTAAATTTGCTTCAAATAAATTAAAATTAGCCAAAATCTCAAATTTTCTATGGTAACGAGCACTCTCTCTACACAAAACCTAAAAATTTCAAATTTTTCAAAAGCAAGCGAAATTTCAAAAAAACCACTGGAGTCCATAAAGGTTTTAGAAAAGCTGTTGATTTTAAAGATCGGAACATTCTCTCTATTCGAAAACTTTTTGATAGAAAAAAACACGTTCGTCAAAACAATACGTTCCTGGCTCGTCGCTCAGAAACTAAAATAAATAAAAATTCTGTATACGTCATAATTTTATCAAGTACCTATTTAATTACCTATACCGACGTAGGAAAAACAAAAATAATTTTTCTCGGCACACGTAAACGCTTTTCGGCTTTTCAACAAACATTCGTATTTTAATCGTACCTACAAAGTCAGTTAGCGTGCTCGCACCGTGCCTAACTGGATGCGCGGCACACGCCCGTCAAATCTTTCCAATCAGTAAAGACGATTCGGCACAGTGAAATTTTACTTATTCTTCGGCAGTCAGTAAGTACCATCTATACTGTATGCCTACTTACGCGTTTTCTAGATTCTCAACTGAAACATCGGGTTTTAAATATTTCAATATTCACGCCGTGTTGTGTCTTCTCCCATAAATTACGTCTATACATAGTAACTAAAACACAGAACGTATGTTCTACAGTGTGTACCAACGAACTATAGGTTATCGTAGGTAACCATAAATAGATTAATCGTAAATTGTTAAAAAAAAAAATCGTCTTTTGCAGTAAAATTATAATTTTACTGCAAAAAAACGTCTTTTTGCAGTAAAATTACAATTTTACTGCAAATTTAATTGCGAGTTTGGGCGTTTCGACACAAAAATATTGAACGAAAATTCATTTTCAAGTGTTTTATAAAACAACCGTTGTATTTTTATTCGGCTGTATTCGTTATCGTTTAGGCTCCTTATATGTTACCGATACAAAGACCAGGCAAATGCCCCCCCACAAAAACAAAAAAAAATTGAAAAAAAAATCATGTCCCACTTTAAACACGACCGTATAAACCTGACTTCTTTTCATGTCTCATTTTAAAGAAGGTCTGTATGAAATAAATTAGTCCAACCACAATATTTTATTCATATTATTATGTCTTACGTACAATAGTTACAACACATTACCCATAAAAACCGTCTTGGCAACGCCTGCGACGCGTGGTGCGTTATAAATTCTGTACCGCGGTTGAAAATTTGATCTCCGTCAAACAACATTACAACTCGTCGTCACGTCCCTAACTCGTTCTCCGTTTTACGAATTCGCGATCAAATTAAACAACGAAATACATAACAGTGTGCTGCTAGTAGCCACATTCGTCGCGACTAAGAAATTTTTCCGATCGTCAGATTTTGATAAAAATATACCGTGCGTACTGCAAATTCATTTCGAACGTCTTGAACCGTTTTCGAAGGAGTGGTTTTGCAAAAAAAAAAAGAATACAACGTTTTTGCCGGATGCTTTATTTTTACTAATTTTATTTACCTACGCATGCGTATTACGTTTCAACGACCGCATGGATAATCGCTATATAAATTTCGAAATATTTCAAAAAAAAACATTCGTACCACCACAACAAAGTTTTCGTAAAACTCGAACCGATAAAAATTTTCGTTTGATTATACGCTCTATGAAAATGATCTGGACGGTTGATTTCGGTATATTGGATACGTTTTTGCGACACGTTCGATCAAATCATTTTTCGTCACGATACTCGGTGACGAAGCAGCAGCGTTCAAAGGCGACGCGTGCGCGATCCGATTTTTGAAGTTACACTGGTTTCGAAGTAAAGCGAATTTCCTGATCGGTTATTTTAGTGTTTTGAAAGAAAAACGTTTGGAATTTCGAATGACCGGTGGTAGGCGTACGTGTTCTCCGTAATATCCCCTCGACCGGTATTTTGCAGTTCAAAAAAAGAACACGTCTCCTGTGCCCTCGTTTGACGCAGCAGAGACGATGATAAGTAGTAGGAAACAAATTTGGTCACGTTTAATTAGATCGCGCGACGAGTTTCCAAGCGTTTGTTTTCTACGTAACGTTTATCGCGTCGTATTTTACAAAAATAACGTAGCACGTTCGGATGGGGGGAAATCGATCGTTCATTGTCCGACGTAACTTTTGCGACGTCCACTGCGATATACATAGATCGTAGATCGCGTACGTGGTGATTATTATTTCACAGTATTGTCCGTTTCGTTCAACGCGACGTTCGGTGTTCCGCGTTTTAATTGCTTTTTATTTATTTCGGTTTTCTCTCCCGGCGTGTACGGGTGCTTTTCGTACGATCGATCGTAAATAGACAACGCTTTTTAAATGTATTACGCACGGTAACAACATTGTGGCCGCGAAATAACAACAGTAACATGTTTTTGTAAAACACGCGATTGCGAAAGACGACGACGACGGCGCGGAGTGGGCGATATCGGCCACGAAGAACTCGCCGGGAATCGATCGGTTAACTACGTATCGCGTGGGTCTTTTTTTTAATTTATCTTCGGTTTATTATTATTTTTTTCTATTAGGTACCACACACCGTGTTATATTGTTGTTATTTCGCGATACGCCAGCGACGACGAATTGAATTGTCGAGAATTTCGCAAACGCGAGTTGCGCGATCCGACGCCGATCGATTATTACACGTTCGATCAATTTGGTGCGCGCTGGAGGAGATTCGCGCGGAATAACGCCGGGTACGACGGAGAAACGGAAAAACGGAGCTTTCAAACATGATAATCGTGGAAAAATCGGAATCGGATTTTATCCGAGGCGACAAAACGACGATAAAATAATAATAATAATAACTATTATGATCGTAGCGAGTAAAAATTTTTTGAGTTTACGACGTAATGTCATAAGAGTGAAAAATGATAAGATTGGTGTTTTTTTTTTCTATAAAACAAACGAATCAAAGCAGTATACGGTAAGAGTGACGGGTCTCTTGAAAGAAAAAGAAAAAAAACACTACGTCAATTAATACGCGTAATCGATGCGAGTTTTACGTCAAACAGTACGAATCGTCTACCTGTTGACTTGGCGTTTAATATTTTATTTCAACTCGAAAACTTGCATCGAAAACCCTATGCACGAGTTTTCCAAGCCGTCGAATACGATGGTTAAAATTTAATTTCATAAAACCGTTTATGTACGTTTAAAAGGTGCAAAAAAAAAAAAAATCGTAATGTCGATACGCGTTTATACGCCACGTTTAAATTCGTCTTTACTTTTTTTTTAAGATTCTGAGAGTAGTACGAATTGGTTTTACAATGGCGTTATTTTTTTCACTAAATTGGATAGTAGAGTGACTGCTCCGATCTTTTCGTGGAATACGTTGTAGCGTGATCCGATCGAGATGGTAACTATAATTATCGATTTCTCACTAGATTAATGTTATTAAAATATTGTAAAATATCGTAAGAATGGTCGGATACGATTAACTCGCAGGTAAAAAGGATTATTCTGACCGATTTCGAGCTTGTAAAGAACTTGAAGTCGATGAATTTTTGCTGAAAACAATCGATTTTAAAACCAAGGCGGTAGACTAAGACATTTGGTTCACACGATTTTCGTGGAGAAATCTTTACGACGTTTACGTTTTGTACTTTTCGTTGAGTTTTATTTTCAACGTGCATAATTTCTCCGAGAGTCGTTCGAACTATGGTTTAAACGATAACACCACGAATTACTGGAACGGGAGTGATGCGATCAAAACGTTAAACGATTATTTTCCAGCTGAACTCGGGGCGTTTCAAAATGTTTTTGATCTTTTGGACGGTTTTGTTTTGTAATTTTCACGTGTAAGACTCAAAAGTACGAAACACTGTTAAAATTCGTAATAAAAAGAAAAAAATTGGAACGTAATCGTTTAAATCGTTTTTGACAATTTTTCAGCAAAGTTTATAGTTAAAAACAATTACATAAAATAGTTTGAATCGTCTTTTTCTTTATATTGAACCATGTTATTACGTTAATGCTCGCAGTAGTGTTGTAATACACATTACGTGAAACCAAATCTTCTAAAACAATGTGACATTTTTTTTTTTGCATTGTAAGGTGATTTCCTCAAGTTATCATCTCTACCCCGCTGTTTTTTTTTTCGTTTGTAAAATTAATAATATTATAAAAAAGCGACTCGTTCTTCGCATCGAAACTACTATTCCTAAGGCTCGAGATAAAACCCTCCATTTGATTTCCATTTTGTGTTTTTCTTTTTGATTTGAACTGATGATCAATCAAAACTGTATACACGTACGTTTGCGTAACGCAAAAACCATCGTTCAAACTCGACATCAGCGTATCTGTACGCACAGTTTAAACGCTGTTCGTGCCTCTGTCGTGAACGCGCGTTTTGTGAAACACTTCGAACCGACGTCGCGCGTTTACCAAAGTTTATTCTCTCGCAGCCAAACGGTCGTTTGCTCAAGAACAACGAGGTACAAAATATTACGCGAAAAAAAAAAAAATGAACGTTTGCCGAGCGCGTTTTTTTCTCGTTCGCGGGCGAAATAAAATCAACACAAAAAAAAACACCTGTCCACGCAAAATCGGCGTTGCTTCTTACCATCGTGTTTCAACGGCGGCGGCGGCGGCGGCGGCTGCACCACACGAAAATGCGGTTCGAACGTGTTCGAAACGTGCAAAACCCACGAACGAGGTGCCCAAGAGACTGAAAAACTTGTCGTTTTATTTTCAAAATTAAAACGGAGAAAAAGAAAAACGGTTTTTCGAAATTTCCACCGAGCGTTAACCGTGTGACCACGCGCGCACTGTGCCGGACGCGCCGAAGTTGTCGGCTTTTTATAGTACGCGCGCACAAGTCGTCCAGTGGGGACCCGCCGGACACGTCGCCGCCGCGGGAGCCGAGCGAAAGGCCGTCGTCGTCCTCCGCCGTCGTTCTTCTCCCGCGAAACGCCGCCGCGAATTAATTGTTGATGATGACGTGTTTTTAATTTTGGATTCTGAGCAGCGGGGAAAGGATTTTACGACG